>CM074296.1:3719931-3969931 GCA_037194245.1 Opsariichthys bidens
GATTCAGTGTTTACAAAGCGAACGTGCAAAGACTAAGTTAAAAAAAGTCGTGAAGTCGTGAGTTTTTCGCCTTACCGCGCTGTACTTTCTCCTACGTCACACGTGACCTTTCCAATGTGATTACGTAATGCATGGCGCATCACAGAGCAGAGAAAGACGAGCATTTGTGGTTAAAAAGTATATGATGTTATTAGAAAATCGTTTCTCTAGAGCCCTTAAAAGCTGCAAGTTTGGACCTTGAACCCGTTGAACCCCAGTGAAGTCCACTATTTGGAGAAAAATCCTGGAATGTTTTCCTCAAAAACCCTCATTTCTTTTCAACTGAAGAACGACATGATGTGGGGGGGAGTAAATCATAAGGAAATTTTAATTCTGAAGTGAACGAATGCTTTAAAATCAGACTGTTTTGTGCTTTGTCTCTGATGCAAAAATGACTTTGGTTCCCGTGTTGTAGTAACCAATTTTTTTTTTAATTCTGGACGCAAACATGGACTAGACTCAAGGTTTTTTTTGAATAAGAATGGAATATAATGAATGCATAAATGTAGTAAAATTTGAATTTGTTCCTCACATAAAGATACGACTTAATTCAAGCACACAAGTCAAGGACTCGTTTCTAGTTTTATAGTGTTACTTGGTGTTTTTGAAAGCCTTTTGTATGGAAAAAGATCCTCCTTTGGTATTCAACATTCGGTTTGGGACGTCATGAGGATGTGTAAATAATGGCACAGTTTTCATTTTGAGGTGAACCATTCCTTTAGTGGGCACTCTATAGTCTCAACAGGACAAAAATTGAGGAAAGTAATTTTCATGCCGAACATGCAGTCTGATATTACAATGCGAGTTTCTTTATGTCTCTTTTTTCCATGCCACTTGCTTTATTCTTCCTTCGGTCTGAAAATGTAATCCAATGTCTCCTACAGACTGCAGATACTATTGCTAGCAGCTTTCTCAATAATAATGCTCTGCAGATATTGATATATAATCATACCCTCACTCTCTCTCTCTCTGTGCCGCCAGGATGCACTCAAAGTTTCATTTGAAGAATTAGTTATATATCAAACCCTGTGCACCAGAAGTGTAATGCTAGCTGGAGGTTTTATTTACACTTGGCATTTGAAGTTATAAGTCTGATATGAGAGAATGTCAACAGTCGAAGAATATCAATGTTCCTGTTCCAATGAGGTCACAGATATAAACTCATTTTGGGCCACCTGCTTCACTCAAAGAAATAACATCAAGCAGTCCCACTATATATATATGTGTGTGTGTGTGTGTGTATACACTCACCTAAAGGATTATTAGAAACACCTGTTCAATTCCTCATTAATGCAATTATCTAATCAACCAATCACATGGCAGTTGCTTCAATGCATTTAGGGGTGTGGTCCTGGTCAAGACAATCTCCTGAACTCCAAACTGAATGTCAGAATGGGAAAGAAAGGTGATTAAAGCCATTTTGAGCGTGGCATGGTTGTTGGTGCCAGACGGGCCGGTCTGAGAATTTCACAATCTGTTCAGTTACTGGGATTTTCACGCACAACCATTTCTAGGGTTTACAAAGAATGGTGTGAAAAGGGAGAAACATCCAGTATGCGGCAGTCCTGTGGGCGAAAATGCCTTGTTGATGCTTGAGGTCAGAGGAGAATGGACTGATTCAAGCTGATAGAAGAGCAACCTTGACTGAAATAACCACTCGTTACAACCAAAGCATTTGTGAAGCCACAACACGCACAACCTTGAGGCGGATGGGCTACAACAGCAGAAGACCCCACCGGGTACCACTCATCTCCACTACAAATAGGATAAAGAGGCTACAATTTGCACGAGCTCACCAAAATTGGACAGTTGAAGACTGGAAAAATGTTGCCTGGTGTGATGAGTCTCGATTTCTGTTGAGACATTCAGATGGTAGAGTCAGAATTTGGTGTAAACAGAATGAGAACATGGATCCATCATGCCTTGTTACCACTGTGCAGGCTGGTGGTGGTGGTGGTGTAATGGTGTGGGGGTGTTTTCTTGGCACAGTTTAGGCCCCTTAGTGCCAATTGGGCATCGTTTAATTGCCACGGCCTACCTGAGTATTGTTTCTGACCGTGTCCATCCCTTCATGACCAGCATGTACCCATCCTCTGATGGCTACTTCCAGCAGGATAGCTCGAGCTCGAATCATTTCAAATCGGTTTCTTGAACATGGCAATGAGTTCACTGTACTAAAATGGCCCCCACAGTCACCAGATCTCAACCCAATAGAGCATCTTTGGGATGTGGTGGAACGGGAGCTTCGTGCCCTGGATGTGCATCCCACAAATCTCCATCAACCATGCTATCCTATCAATATGGGCCAACATTTCTAAAGAATGCTTTCAGCACCTTGTTGAATCAATGCCACGTAGAATTAAGGCAGTTCTGAAGGTGAAAGGGGGTCAAACACAGTATTCGTACGGTGTTCCTAATAATCCTTTAGGTGAGTGTATGTATATATATATATATATTACACGGTCACGATGCAGCTGCTTCCATCTCAAAAAAGCACATTTTGTTCAAAGAACATTGTTCACAGATGGCTAAAAGGACATGATGTCGCTATGTTCTGACATAATGTAGACGTTTGATGTGTTTTTTTTTTGGTGCTTTGTGTTCAGATGTGGGAGGAGGCCATTATCTTGGGGAAGGAGTTAGCCGAGCAGTACGAGAACGAGATGTTTGACTTTGAGCAGCTGAGCGCCTTACTGGTACGTACAAACTTTCACTGTCAAGGTTTTACAATGAAACAAACAATTAATGAGCCATTCAGACTGATCGAGTTTACCTAAGTAGCTAAATTGGCCTAATATAAATAGACTATGGTGTTTTAATAGGTTTCTGCATTTTGTTAATTTGTGCGTTTTTTGGCTAATTGGCAACAAATGACAAATTGATCCAATCAGACGCAAAGAACGATCGTTCCCTGATTTTATTTAAATCAAATGTTGGCACACATTGCACAGTCCTGACTGAAACTTTCTGACCAACCTTTCCATATTGATCTCAACCTGTTTTTAGTTTTTTAATTCTTTTTTTTTTTTTATGATGTAATTGCACACAATATCAGATTTATTGTCATTTAAAGAGAGTTTGTGAAGGATGTGTTCACACTGATGATGTGATTGTCTCTGTCTCTCTCAGAGGAAGCAGGCTCAGTTTTACGAGTGCATTGTGAAAGTGATCAGACCAAAGCCGGACTACTTCGCTGTGGGTTATTATGGGCTGGGCTTCCCCTCTTTCCTTCGGGTGAGAATTTCTCTTATAATCCTGAATCTTTTCATATTTTGCCGTCACCATGGAGATGTCATTTTCTTTGTGTAAATGCATTGCATTGTGAATTTGTCTGTTATATTTCCAAAGGCCTGGATATCAATTACTGGTGTCTTTGTGTGGCCTCTCCAAACCCATCAACAGCTGTCTTTTGTAGGGCAGAAACCATTTACACAGGCATCAAATACAGACATTTTATCTTCCAGGGGTTGATTTGTACTAAAAACGAACAATGTCTTTCTTTTGATATAATTAGTACATGGAAAGGTTATAGGTTCATTTTGTTGTAACTTTGTCCCAGACCTATACTTCCAATCTTAAAATATAAAATATGAATATTAAGGATAAGGATATTAAACTATGATACTATAAACTATAACACTATGATAATCCTGAAATAAAAAAAAAATATATAGAAAATAAACCTACTCAATATATATTAAATAGTTATTAAATTCTATTTATTTTGTTTAAATCAATTGTATAATTAAATATAATTTAACATATCTATTTGTTATTTATAATAATAATAATAATAATTATTATTATTATTATTTATTATACAATTTTATTTTTTTATATAATAATAATTATTATTATTTATTACTTATACATTTATTTGTTATTTATTATTATTATTATGTATTATACATGTATATTTTGTAAAATATAAAAAATATTTTTATTTGTTTTATATAAATAATAATACTAATAATAATTATTATTATTAGTAGTAGTATTATTATTGTTATTATTTATTACTTATACATTTATTTTTTTATTTTTTTATTTATTATTATTTAATTATACATTTATTTGTTATTTATTATTATTATTATTTTGCTATTCTCAAATGTACTTCAGTTCCATTTTACTGCTCAAATCAATGTAAGCTTGTTTCCGCCAAATAATAAAAAATAAAAAAAGATAATTATCTCACAATTCTGACTTTTTTCTTGCAATTTTATGTTTACATTCTGCAATTCTGACTTTTTTTTCTCCGTATTGTGAGATATAAACTTAAAATTGCAAAAAAAAAAAAGAAAAAAAGTCAGATGTCAAGATATTTTATAAACTTCCAATTCTGAATTTTTCTTCCAATTGTGTTTTATATCTCAAAAAGTCTGCAAGATGCTCGATAAAAAGTTGCAATTACCTTTTTTTGCAATGCTGTGCCTGAAACAAACTTCTATACAAATCTGATGTTTTAAACGTGGCCTTGACAGACTCTCATCTAAATCGTCCCGTTCATGGAAAGCTCCCGCCCCGGCACGTGCATCAGAAATGAACCAAAACATTGATAAAATGCTAGAAAAGCTCAGACGGTGAAAAAGCATAAAAATAATATTGTTGTGTGGAGTGTGTGTTTTTTTTCCCCTACATATTTCCAGTCATTCATGATGAAACTGAATCATTCACCTCCCATAGATCAAGTCTGTTTAAGCCTGTGGTTGTGGCACCGAATCGCTTCAGATATATTTGTAATTCTTTTAATACTCTTCCAGCCGCCTGCAGTCAGTCGTCTCCCACCAGACATCCTGGGAACAAAAAATAAATCGGCCATCAAAAGGCCAGTCGCCTCCTGCTAGTGTTGACATGTTGCTCCGCGGAGAGAAGCTTTGGCTTTTGAAATAGAAAACGGCTTGCTATCTCCTCTCCCTCCTTAAAGTGGCACTTTTGTATGCGTGCGGAGTCGTGCGAGAGCTGCCGGTTTATTTCGCCGTGCTTGGAATCACCGGCGGTGTGAAAACACCCGTCGAGAGCACGGTGCAATTTGTCACCTTATCGCTCAAAGCAGATTTGAAAACGGCCCTAGGCGTATTTCACTTCCAGTTCGCATTTCACTAATTGAGCAGCTGAAATATGTTCATGCAGGCTGTGTGTGTGTGTGTGTGTGCATCTCTCAGGCTGTTTTCAGATAGGATACTAGCACTGCGTTGTGCTATTGTGCAATTTTAAATGCGAGCTTGCATTGTTCTAAAGCGAACGCTTTAATTCCATGCATATTGGCAATTTAGTATCCTGCTGTGAACGTTCCTCACCCTCCCTGTCATGTTTCTCTGCATGTGCGTAGGTGTTTGTGTGCACACAGCGGTCTTTCTGTAGTAGTTCACACAGACGATGTGAGTGGAAACATATTGACGGGGTTGTATGTGGGCGCAGATGACTGACGGTGTCTTTATGGGAGTGTGCAATAATGGAGCGTTTCCAGACTGCCAAACGCCTCTGAATTACAGCAGTGTCGGCTATTTCGAGATTCGACGTTAACAGGGTTGGGGAGTAACAAAATACTTAGTTACGTATCTAAAATACAAAATTTGAGTAACTGTATTTCATTTTAAATGGGTGGTAATCAGATTACAGTTCCATCTGAAAAGTGTTTTAGATTACCAAAGTGATTACTTTGAGTTTTAATGTCATTTAAACAGCGATTGGTGATTCTCTGACTCTGACCGTCTGAAAAAGACGAGTTCAGTTTCGTGTTTTCCACTGTTTTCATGTTTTGTGAGTCATTTTATAATTGTAAAAAAGGTCACTGCAACTTTTTCTCATGATTTGTTTTTTCCCTCACAATTGTGAGTTTGCATTTCACAATTCTGACTTCTTTTTCTCAGAATTGTGAGATTTAAACTCACAATTGCAAGTAATAAAGTCAGAATTGGGAGATATAAACTTGCAATACTGACTTTTTTTCTTGCAATTGTGAAATTAGTATGTGAGTTTATATCTCATAATTCTGACTTTTCTCAATATTGTGAGTTTATATCTCATAATTCTGACTTTTCTCAATATTATGAGTTTATATCTCATAATTCTGACTTTTGAGTTTATAAATCTATTTCTGACTTTTTTTCTCAATATTATGAGTTTATATCTCATAATCAGACTTTTCTTTAATTGTTATTTTTATATCATTCATCATTCTAGATCAATATCAATATTTATATTTATATCTCATATCTTTCTTTTTTTCAATATGTTGTGAGTTATAATCTCATAATTCTGACTTTTCTCAATATTGTGAGTTTATATCTCATAATTCCTGACTTTATAACTCACAATTGCAACTTTAAATCACACAATTCTGAGGGAAAAAGTCAGAATTGTGAGATTAAAAACTTGCAATGACCTTTTTTGTGTTTGTTCCACACTTATTAGTATTCCAAAGTATTCTAAAGTGTTTAGATTAAGCGACTAAACTTGAGTAATGTAACGAAATACGTTTCAAATGACTTTTTATAGCCTGTATTTTGTAATCTGTAGTGAAATACATTTTAAAAGGAACCTACCCAGCCCTGGAGGTTAAAATTAATACAGAATGAGCGTCTCTCAGCGGTTAGATTATATGTGTGTGTGTGTTTTCGAAAAATCCCTGTATTTATGGATGGTGATTGAATGTTATGGATCAGCTGCTTTTCCATTAGGACTCTACATCGGAGATCTCAACACACTACCAAAAGTAGTAAATTACACTGCCTTACAATGAAGCATGTTATTGAATTAATATTTATGAATGTTGACATTAAGTGCAGTATAATTAATATTCTATTTTTCTTTTCTTTTATATATTAAGTGGGCATGTCACACATATGCATCTGTTTAGTTTTTTCTTCCAAGATGCAATTTAAAGCACTCTAGTGTTTAATTGGATGCTATGGAAGTTTGTTTCCACCATGAAATTGACTTTCTTTTTTCTCAGAGTTGCAAGATATAAAGTCAGAATTGTGAGATATAATCTTGCAGTTGTGAGGAAAAAGTCAAAATTGTGAGAAAATGTTGCGATTCTGACTTCATAATGCCCATTTTTGATTTTATAACTCCTAGTTGCGAGTTTAAATCTGACAATTATGAGAAAAAAAAGTTTTTTTTATTTAGTGGCGGAAACGAGTTTAGTGTTGAGAAGCATTATTTCCCTCTCTAAGCCTAATCTGAATTATGCTTGATTATATAAATAGTTGCATTTTTATCTGCAATTAGCATTTTAATGAATAAAATGTCCAGAACCGTCCTTCTGATGATGCATTATGAAGTTAATGCTTCATGCTTCACTGAAGTGCTGGTAATGATAGTCACTCCAGATGTCTTTAAGTGTTTTTTTTCATCCTGTTTTCCCATGTAAACGCTGCTGTTGTAAATCATATCTGGATGTGTTAGTGCTCATCTCTGGCCTTTGTTTTTGATTTTGGTGTATTTATTCAGTCTGATGTGTTAATTAAATTGTATTTTTAGAAAATGTGATGCTTTAAAATTCATACCATGCTAATAATATTCATAGATTTGGACGGCGAGAACAGAACAGTCAGTCGTCGAAATAAATCAGAAAAGGAATGTTTAATCTCAAGATGAAAATGTCTATTGATGGTGTTTTTCAGAATAAGATGTTCATCTATCGGGGGAAGGAGTACGAGCGGTGGGAGGATTTCGTGGCGAGACTGCTGACTCAGTTCCCCAACGCTGAGAAGATGAAGACCACCGCCCCTCCCAGCGAGGACATCAGGAGCTCCTCTGGGCAGTGTATCCTTGACCGTCACTCACAGCACATAAAATCATTCCTTTTGTTTGACTCCAAATTGTCCATGTTATTGTTTCTTAGTTTGTTTCCAACAGACATTCAGTGTTTCACAGTGAAGCCCATCCTTGAACTACCACCCAAGTTTCAGAACAAACCTGTGTCAGAGCAGATTGTGAGGTGAGGCTCTGTCTGGAACACTGTTCTGTCTGTCTGCATATTGAGATTAATGCTGTCTATATTGTTTTGTCTGTTGGCGTATTTCGATCTAATCTGTCTGTAAATATCACACTGTGTCTCTGTCTGATATTCTTTGTCTTCTGTCGATCTATCTAAGTACATCTATAAGTATATGTATCTTTATCTATATCACCCTGTCTCTGCCTGTCTAACCATTCCCCATCTGTCTATCTATCTGTCTAACTATCTATCTATCTATCTATCTATCTATCTATCTATCTATCTATCTATCTATCTATCTATCTATCTATCTATCTATCTATCTATCTATCTATCTATCTATCTATCTATCTGTCCATCCATCTGTCTGTCTGTCCCTCTCTATCTATCTATCTATCTATCTATCTATCTGTCCATCCATCTGTCTGTCTGTCCCTCTCTATCTATCTATCTATCTATCTATCTATCTATCTATCTATCTATCTATCTATCTATCTATCTATCTATCTATCTATCTATCTGTCCATCCATCTGTCTGTCTGTCCCTCTCTATCTATCTATCTATCTATCTATCTATCTATCTATCTATCTATCTATCTATCTATCTATCTATCTGTCTGTCTGTCTGTCCCTCTCTATCTATCTATCTATCTATCTATCTATCTATCTATCTATCTATCTATCTGTCCATCCATCTGTCTGTCTGTCCCTCTCTATCTATCTATCTATCTATCTATCTATCTATCTATCTATCTATCTATCTATCTATCTATCTATCTATCTATCTATCTGTCTGTCTGTCTGTCCCTCTCTATCTATCTATCTATCTATCTATCTATCTATCTATCTGTCTGTCTGTCCCTCTCTATCTATCTATCTATCTATCTATCTATCTATCTATCTATCTATCTATCTATCTATCTATCTATCTATCTATCTATCTATCTGTCCATCCATCTGTCTGTCTGTCCCTCTCTATCTATCTATCTATCTATCTATCTATCTATCTATCTATCTATCTATCTATCTATCTATCTATCTATCTATCTATCTATCTATCTATCTATCTGTCCATCCATCTGTCTGTCTGTCCCTCTCTATCTATCTATCTATCTATCTATCTATCTATCTATCTATCTATCTATCTATCTATCTATCTATCTATCTATCTATCTATCTGTCCATCCATCTGTCTGTCTGTCCCTCTCTATCTATCTATCTATCTATCTATCTATCTATCTATCTATCTATCTATCTATCTATCTATCTATCTATCTGTCCATCCATCTGTCTGTCTGTCCCTCTCTATCTATCTATCTATCTATCTATCTATCTATCTATCTATCTATCTATCTATCTATCTATCTATCTATCTATCTATCTATCTATCTATCTATCTGTCTGTCTGTCTGTCCCTCTCTATCTATCTATCTATCTATCTATCTATCTATCTATCTATCTATCTATCTATCTATCTATCTATCTATCTATCTGTCCATCCATCTGTCTGTCTGTCCCTCTCTATCTATCTATCTATCTATCTATCTATCTATCTATCTATCTATCTATCTATCTATCTATCTATCTATCTATCTATCTATCTATCTATCTGTCTGTCTGTCTGTCCCTCTCTATCTATCTATCTATCTATCTATCTATCTATCTATCTATCTATCTATCTATCTATCTATCTATCTGTCCATCCATCTGTCTGTCTGTCCCTCTCTATCTATCTATCTATCTATCTATCTATCTATCTATCTATCTATCTATCTATCTATCTATCTATCTATCTATCTATCTATCTATCTGTCCATCCATCTGTCTGTCTGTCCCTCTCTATCTATCTATCTATCTATCTATCTATCTATCTATCTATCTATCTATCTATCTATCTATCTATCTATCTATCTATCTATCTATCTATCTATCTATCTATCTGTCTGTCTGTCTGTCTGTCTGTCCCTCTCTATCTATCTATCTATCTATCTATCTATCTATCTATCTATCTATCTATCTATCTATCTATCTATCTATCTATCTATCTGTCCATCCATCTGTCTGTCTGTCCCTCTCTATCTATCTATCTATCTATCTATCTATCTATCTATCTATCTATCTATCTATCTATCTATCTATCTATCTATCTATCTATCTGTCTGTCTGTCTGTCCCTCTCTATCTATCTATCTATCTATCTATCTATCTATCTATCTATCTATCTATCTATCTATCTATCTATCTATCTATCTATCTATCTATCTATCTGTCCATCCATCTGTCTGTCTGTCCCTCTCTATCTATCTATCTATCTATCTATCTGTCTGTCTGTCTGTCTATAAGTGTTATAATAGTATCTGTTTATCTATATCATCCTGTCTCTTTCTGCATATCTCTTTATCTGTCTTTTATTCTGCCTCTGTCTGTCTTATAGGTGTACATATGTGTGTATATATATATATGTTTTTCTATGTTTCGGTAACACTGTTCTGTCTGTCTACAAATTCTATATAATCAGATTATTTGTCTGTCTGTAACACTGCTCTGTCTGTATATTTACAGTAGATATATTTTGTCTGTCAGTCACATTTTTTTTCTTTCTGTCTGTCACATTATTATTATTTTTTTCATTCTCTCTCTGTCACATTATTTTTCATCTGTCTGCCTGACCTGTGTGTGTGTGTGTGTGTGTGTGTGTGTGTGTGTGTGTGTGTGTGTGTGTGTGTATATATATATATATAGACGGGTCAGTAAACCGGCGGGCAGATCTCTGGGGTTTGTGTGTTTCAGCGCGACTCACCCAGCTGATTAAAATGGAAATGTGCAGCGAGCAAACAGTGTTTGACCTTACTACACTCCTCTGTAATCGCACACACACACACACACACACACACACCTGCAACGGAAGCATAATTATGTTTCAGGCTAAATTCGGTTTCACAGGGTAAACAGCAGTGTTATCACCGATCTCGATAAAGCATCGGAGGCAGCTCACCGCAGCCAATCAGAGCCGCCAGTGAGCATGAAAAGTAATTAAAACTCACTATTTACACACAATTCTGAGTAAATAAGCGTCAGAGCCAAAGGTCACATGACAGGAAGTGATTTCTACGAGCTTACTGGAGCGTGAGTGTGTAGAGGAACTTAAGGGGGGATGACTTCAGTGTCTGAGCGTTGACCTGATCTCCTTTGTTGCAGTGGACGTTAATTTTTCCGTTTCTTCTCTTCCAGTCATGTCTCTGCTCTCATGCCCCAGGCTGGATCTCTCCCCTGCAGCTAAAACATTTGTAAATATTGTTATTGGTTATCTTTGTCCTTTCAAATCCAGTGTGAATCTTTTCATAGACCAGTCCTGGAGCAGGACTCTAGGCATGTTAGCACCACCTTACTAATTTAAGGAATCTGACTGCAACTGAAAGATTCGGTCATATTTCAGCGTGTTTGAAATTCCCCAACACATCCACTCACATGATGTAGATCATATTTCGAATAAGATAACTATAATACAACCAAGGCCAAATTATGACAAACAGAAACGATTCATTAATTGCTAGAGGTAGTCGTGGCCTAGTGGAGTCGGGCTTGTAATCTGAAGGTTGTTGGTTCGATTCCCACGCCGGCAGGAATTGAAAGATGGGATTGTGAATAAACAGCTCTCTCTCCACCTTCGATACCGTGACTAAAGTGCCCTTGAGCGAGACACCTAACCCCTAATTGCTCCCCTTGTAAGTCGCTTTGGATAAAAGCGGCTGCTAAATGATGAAAATGAAAATGAAATGAAATGCTCCAGCCTATGCAGTCTGTTCGAATACCGCACATCCCAACCTGTCGTTCGCTCTTTTGTCACGTCACATCTCCATAAACTGAAGCTATTCAGTCTGTCTTCAGGCTTGAGTCATTCGTCCTTTTGTCACATGACCACCTCCAAGCTCAGTATCTTACAAAAAAAACATTACATTAGTATAGTAACAACTGTATGTTTTTATTATAACTGTATCTTTGCTTTATCAAAGTGATTTTTTTTTTCTTCCCCCATAACAAGGATAAAGTTTAAAGTAACCAACTCTGTCTTACCACTTTCAGTGTGATGGAAAATAACCATCATGACAGAAATTTGCAAATGTATGAATTGTAATAAAGCTAAAATTTGAGACCAGAAATGTGTTGCAAAACTGTATAAAAAAAAAACAAAAAAAAAAAACAACTACCCATGTTGGCAAGGAAGTTTGGGAAGACCCGGCAGGTGAACGAATCAATCCTGTATCCTGTACAGAATCTATAGGATGTCGCGCGGTCAATCCCTCGATGTTCCCGAGGCATATTGTGCAAATTGAATGAATCGTTCATGAACGACACACCACTATTTGTCTTCCAATACATTGATAAAAACACACAAAGACAGAATATCTCCTTTAATGTTCCAAAGATCATTTTTCATTCTTGGGTGTGAACTAGCACTTTAATGATGTGTTCGGTGGTGAACAGTAAATGACTTTGAGTATCGTTGTTATGCAGTTGTGCTTTCACAGATCAGCTCTTCTGTTGAATCAGCGCCAATGACATGAATCACATTACCCTTTAAAATAATTTCAAATGTCGGACACACAGACTCAAAAATAGCATTTTTAGGCTTTTTCTCCACAAATGACAAGGCAGATCTACTTTTCCTTTCTCTGATTTTTCAGCTGCTGAGCTTCATTTTTTAGACAACTGTAATAGCCGAGATGAATTAATCGAGATTCTCTCCCACTACTGGGAAAACTGCTTAAACCGTTTTGTTCAATGTGCATAAAAGCACTGCCTCTCCAACAGGCTACTCGTAACTGATGTCATGGTAATTGTGTATAGTCATCAGTCATTTACGCTCGTTCGTCTCTTGTTCAGGCTCAAAACGGCGTTTCATTCACTGTCGAGCGTATTTTTTTCAGCAAGTTTGTCACATCAATGACATGCTCTTTCACAGGCGGCTTTGTTGTGGCAGAAATTTAACTCATACTACGTAAGAGACAAACTCTGTGAAAATTGTCTTTATAAGAATTTATTCCTTGCAAGGAAGGAAGGAAGGTCAAACAGGCCTACAGAAACACAGGTTACTGCAGAGTGCGACCTAGAAGGACGGGTTTAATCAGCTTTTATACCCCCCCCCCACGTACCCTTCAAGGTTACACCTCTTAACATCAGTACTTTTCCACACATGGTAAAAAGAAAAGACACTGTACCATGACAAAACCAGGATGACCATCATAAATCTATGATTAAGCTTATAGAAGATACTAAAATTTCCACTGCACTTTAAATGCAGAAAATCGCCACCGGAGTTGTCACACGCTTTATAAAGGATGAACTTCCAGACCCTGACAGAATCGGAGGATTTTTAATTTTTCTTCCTGTATCTGCCAAATTCTGTGTAATGCATGTAAATAACATTTGTTAAACGTTGTGAATGATAGGCGACCAGTGTTTGCATTTCTTCTTCTCGACAATGTTCTTGATGGTGCATGTTGTCATGTTTTTTTTTTTTTATATGCCCGCATTGGCGCCGTTGTACGCGAACTGAGCCGAGCCGGACGATTACGTCACTGTTTTCTGCAGTGCTGCTATACCTAACTTAACTAGACTAATAACTACTGATATTTGCAACGGAATGAATCAATAATGTATAGAATAAGCTGCACAATGACACCATTTTCTTATTAATGTAAAGCTGCTTTGCCACAATTTGCAAAAGCGCTATATAAATAAAGATGACTTGACTTGGCTTGACTCAATGAAGACCCTCTTACAAGCATCTCCAGCCTCTTGTTCCACCGCAACCCTCTCAAAAACACCAGATTCACTGACCTCGGTTCTCGTTTTACCTTTCAGCTTTTACACCGTGAACGAAGTCCAAAAGTTCCAGTATTCGCGGCCGGTCCGAAAAGGAGAGAAAGATCCAGACAATGAGTTTGCGGTGAGTTTCCTTTTGCTTTTCATTTCTCCTTTTGTTATTTCACTCGGCGCATGTTGTAAAGTGCTTCATTTAGAAGAACTCGGAACTGTTTTTCTAATGGCCGGGTCTCTAAAAAACCTTTTTAAGGTGGCTCACGCTGAGATATTACAGCGAGATGTCAAACCTGAGAACACTGCGCCATTATACTAAAATATAAAGTCTGTCCCACCTCCACCCCACTTACATCTGCTATTGGTAAACATCCATTAAAATCCAGTAAATGGAGGCTTAAATTGAACAGCATCTGTAAGCTTTACAGACTCTTTTTTTTTTACCTGAAATGTGGCCTTTTGCAAAAAGCTTTCATTCTGTTAAATGTTCACTTAATGATTTTTTTTTTTTCACATTTTTTCCATTCTTCCAAAAGAACATGTGGATTGAAAGGACGACTTATGTAACCGCGTACAAGCTGCCCGGCATCCTGCGCTGGTTCGAAGTGGTGTCCGCCTCACCGGTGAGTACGGCAGGTTTAGCATCCACAGCGTTTCATAATATCACCGCCGCGCTTGGTTTTTAATGGTTTGAAAGAATGTCTCATTTCACCTCTAATGAACTCCGATACAGTAGATTTGACCTGCTTAACATATATCTGAAAGTACTAGAGTATAAAAGACCTAACATGTCTTATGTTTTGTGAATCTGATCAATCTAATAAAGCAGAACGGTCTCTATTGCGGCGAGACCCGTCTCTCTTTCTCTTCCCCTTCCCCTTCCCATCGTGCTATTCTGATTCGGATTATGTCGTTCTCAGTCCACCCAGCGCTGGGGAATCATGGGTTGAGTGCGCTGACTCGCTGCATGCACGTATTCTGCGGTATAGTGCCGGGCAGGAGAGCGGCTCTGGCATCATGTGATACCCAGATTGGATGCCCTGGTGTTTATCCGTTCTAATTTGCACAGTCTCTCTTTAGCTCTCGCCGTCCCGCCGCACTCTCAGATGCGATTGTTTTTTCTGACGCCTCACGTGTGCTTTCGTTCTCATTAGCGTCCCTGGCACGGGTTTCCCGAGATAGACACATCAGGAGCGTTGATTTCAGATCCCGTCACAGGTGCATTATGCCAGAAATCCCTCCGTCGCCGGAGAGAACGCGTTAACCCGTTCATTAGTACATCGGTGAACAGTTGAGGCATCATTTGACTCGAAAACTCGCTCGTGTTGTCTCGCTGCTCGTTAGTGGAGTTTGTTTGTTGGATTTCCACTTTGGTGGTTGTGTAACAATGACGTGTCAGACACCTGGCTAAAGTAAGAGTCGTCATTTGCCGCTCTGCCGAGTGAACGTTTTCTCCTTGGCGTCTGTGTGAATTTGCTCTGCCTGTTGAGTGTCATTTTTAGTTGAAGTAGTTTTTTTTTGTAAATCATATTCTCTCGAAATCGCATCTGTCTGAAGGAGGAAATCAGTCCGCTTGAAAACGCTATGGAAACCATGCAACTGACCAATGAGAAAATCAGCAACATGGTCCAGCGCCACCTTAACGACTCCAGCCTTCCCATCAACCCCCTCTCTATGCTCCTCAACGGCATCGTGGACCCAGCTGTCATGGGCGGCTTTGCTAATTACGAGAAGGTACGAGATTATTCTGGCAATTATTGCCAAATTGTGTGACGGCACAAAAATCAAACACGATTGCTCGTGTGAACCTTTTCTTATTATGCAATGCCATTCAAATGTTTGCGATCTGTAGCATTGTGAAATGTTGTTTACATTTTAAAGCAGCTGTTTTCTATTCTAATATATTTGATGATATTGTGATGCTTTTATCACATGATCCAACAGAAATCATTCTAAAATGCTGATTTGCTGCTCAGAAACATTCCCGGTTATTATCTAAGCTGAAAACTGTTGTGCTGCTGCATATTTTTGTAGAAACCATGATACTTTCAGAATTCTAAAAATGGAAATCTTTTGTAACATTGTAAATGTCTGAATTTTTCAGCTGTAGTGAATATTTACAAGGCTTTTTGTTTAACTTATGGTTTTTTTTCGTCACCTATAGGCATTTTTCACTGAGAAATACATCCAGGATCATCCAAGTGACCAGGAGAAGATTGAGCGGCTGAAGGATTTGATTGCCTGGCAGGTAATGATATATAATCCGCACGTCTTAACTGCAGGAACGGGTGATATATTGAATATTCATGAGGTATTTGGCATGATTTTGCTGGTGATATAAAATTAAGTGATTTTTTTTTAATGCATTTTTTATTTGACCGTTAAGGTTTCTGACAGCTTCCTTGTCACGTGACCAACAACTATTGCGTTTTACTATTTTAATAACATTAAATTTGATTTAAAGTTCAGTAGCAACATGCAGTTGCCTTTGGTAAATCTGATGTATTTTCGTAAATCAATTCAAGCTATCGTTTTCAAAGTATGTTGAAGTTTTTTTTTTTCATGAGCATAACTTTTTTCCTCAAGTTTTCATAACCAGCTTGCGCGATGTGAGATCACAGTTCTTCAGAAGATCTTAAAGCATCTGTCATGCAGTATAAATATCCAGCGTGAGGTTTTATTTAAAGGAAAGTCCCCCGGGATACACTGACGTACATCCACATGTTGGGTGAAGCAGCACGTGTCTGGTGCTGCAAACTGAGTTTATCATCGGATCTAAAGTCTTTTATCTCTCTTTACTCCGTCAAAACAGTGCCGATGGTTACGGGGCAGAGCAACAGGTCAAATCCTCCTACTGTCTCGCCCTTGAGATTGTTTATGTGTGTGTGTGAGATAGAGATCTACTGAAGATGATGAAGTTTAATTTGTAGCTGTTTAATGGGGGAATGTATCCCGACGCCCATGATTTTTATCTCTCCGAAACAACATCGGTCATGCGTAAAGAATAATTGATGTGTGCATTATTTTTCTAATAACTAAACAGCCCGGAGTCAATTATTCTGCTTGTGCTGCTGCTGCCATCCCTCAAGACGTTGTTCAGATGTTTTCTTTCAAGACATTTGTTAGATTTTGGTCTTTAAAACACTCTTGTGTGTAATACTAATTTCTTATGCATCTCATCCGACGCCTCTGTTGGTAATCCCATAATGTCATTTTAGAGCTAGTAATGGCATTGATAGCAGACTAATAGAGTTAAAGCTGCAATATATACGATTTTATTTTTGCAGTAAAATATCCAAAACCCCCTGGGCCAGTGTTATATATTTTGTTCAGTTGAGTACTTATAATATCCCAAATGTTTCCAACGATTTGCAAATTTGCGATTTTAACCAAGGATCCGGGACGTGTGAGGGAGTCGCCTGTCAATGGCGTCACATCCATGTTTTATTTTGTAGAAACCATGGAAAGACCAAAGACGCTTTAATACATTGCATGTTTTATTAAACAAGGGAACGTTTGCTTTGATACATTTACAGACAGAAAACTAGTCATTGTTATATAGTTAAACGCATTCAGTCTTATAGTTTGGATCTAATTTTCTTGATTCCTCAGACACTTTTGGCTAAGATAGCATAATCAGATGCAGCTCGATTTTTAGTAACAGGAATACAGAATTTTCTCCAACATACATTTTAAAGTTGCATGCCATTTATCAACACAAGCCATCCAGCATTTAATATGATATTGTAATATGGATCTAGTTTACTGCGGTGCGAACGAGCGTCTCACAGCAGCCGGCGAGCGAACGCTCAGAGTAACGTTATCATTTTCAACACACACAAATGTCTCTAATATGACAAACAGAGCTGCGTTTCCTCATACTCATGACCGGAAAAGCGGAAGCGGCGCCGGCGACTGTGGCATAATAAAAGTCCCGCTGCTCTCTCATTAACAATCGCTCGTTCAGCTCCACAACACTCGCTTCATACTACAGTAACGTTAATAATCTCATCCATGAACATGATTTCTGCCCCATCCCGTCCCATCTTTTCCACCCGCTGTGAGGTGAAGATGACACGTCCCAAGATTCCACGCTCAAACCCGGCGTCATCAAGCTACGCCTTTGTTTTGAATTGGCGACCTCTAATGGACGGAAAACTACAGTGTGCCTTTAATTGTGTGTGACATACCTGTGTGTGTGTGTGTGCGTTTCTCAACAGTGTTGATCAGCAGCGTCTCTACTAATAGTAAAGCAGTAAGTTTATGTGCTTCAAAAACAGTGGCGTCACCACCTCGATACCTAGAAATGTCATGTAGTTCTGCAGATGTGAAAGATATTTTATTGATAAGGTTGCGGGGCATCACTGACAATATGAATGTGGGAGTATTTCTCCGTCTGCACCCTATGTGTGTGTGCGTTTGTATGGCATACAACATATCAACGATTTCCATTGAGAATGAAACATAATTTTGTGGCGGGAAACATGGAAATAGTTTGCATTTTTATCATTTATTTGCTTGGTGCTTGGGTTTTGGTTCTTTTGCTGTTGTAGGCTGTAAGGACCTTGATATGGAACTGTAATGCAGTCAAATCCATCTTGGATCGATTTTAGTCATGTGTTTTCCTGAAAACGTTTGATCGGAATCAAGCTACAGCACTGTACCATAAAACACAGTGATAGGCAACATTTTTTTTTTATAGAATTTAACACATTTTTACATAATCTTCTCCTCTTCACAGCACTTTTTCATATTTTATTGTATTAATAGAGCTATTTTGGCCTTTTGTGTGTTCATTTTAGAGGGTTTAGGGCTGGAAATGCATTTGTCGAAATGTCTGGGAACACAGATTTTTACCAGAGAGCAGTTTTATGTGTCTTCTGTTTGACTTTGACTCGTTTGACTGACCCGCGTGTGTGATGAATAGTCATCAGTCTGACCAGCTGTCCCGGCGTTCGGGCTGTTTGTCTGATCCAGGCGCGTGTCGTATATAGTTACTCTCAGTACATAAATGCTTCTGTTGCATAATGGTTATTGAAGGACTCGTTTGCTTTAGGGACGTGGAAAGAAATGTAAAGACCCAGGCTGGTTTCTAGATGTGTTTTCTCAGCTAGATGAAAAGAAAGACGCTGTTGATGACAGACATCTGAAGAGCTTTTCTGTGAGCAGAACAGATGTTAGGGACAGATAGTTTATAGCAGTATGTCCATGGGACTGTCAAACTCTATACTTTCAGCACATCTGTGCATGTTTGCTGGATAAACGTGATTCTGTAGCTTCCTCTGTGTTGGTAATGTGAGATTCAGAAACAGTTTTGAAGCTTTTGATTAGTTGCTTGATGTCTCAAAGATTTTAAATATTCTATGAGAGCAAGCATAATGTGTTTGACATCTCATAGCTAAATGAAGTAATGTAAGCAATACTTTGCATGAAGGTTAAATTGGGGAACATTGCACTAAGTATCGTAAACTAACAATGAGCAAAAGCCATTTACAATATTTATTCATCTAGGTTAATTTATAAATAAACAGTTGTTTTGTTTTTGACTTTATTTTACAGCACAGACTTATATACGACTAAATCTAAAACTTCATTTGTAGAAAATTACACGCTATATTTGTTTTTAACAAAAAGGTATATTTGGAAGCATTTGTGATATTGTTAAGAAAAAATGCTTGCGGTGACACAAAGTTAAAGTCATTATTTCACATTAAAGACAGACGCAAACTAAAGAACAACCCAAATGTACTTCTGACATGACAAAGGTTGTTTGATGCTATTTGTCGAAAGTATCAATCTTGTTGTTTTTCACTATAACGCTTTACTTTTTCTCACGGATTCATGTCAGGTCAAGACATTTGCATCAGATGAGTTACAGCAGCTGTCATCCTGTCAGAGAATGAAATATGTATCTCCCTTTGTCTTATCTCAGATGTGTTTTAAAGAAGCGTGTTCCTCCGCAACGAGAGCGACAAGTTGCTCAAATCAATTGTTGAGATGGCATGAAACACAGTTGAGAAAAGCTTTGTGCTATCTTTATTTACACCATAAAGATTACGTGTTATGGAGATGCCAGTGTTCATCTCATTTACAGTATACGTACAAATGATGAGCATTAATGATGTATAGTTTATGCAGCAGACATTTGAAACGGAGTTTGTGTTTGACAGCACATGCGGGACCAAAAGCCACTTTTTTGCGAGCGACGGCGATCAATACGGCCCGTCCTGAAGGTAGAACAGGCCTCAAATACATTTTTCACACACCGCTATCGATGCTCTGTCAAACCGGTTGACACAGAAGTCATGTAAACAGCGGTGAAAAAGGCAGGACAATCCCCCTGCAGATTTCAGCTTTTGATTAAGTTTGTTTTCAGCCATTTGGGCCGACTGCCCTGGTCTCTTTTATTCGTGGCTCTGCTAATCTGTGTGAATATGCCCTCTCACAGAGCCAGAGTGCTTTTGTTTGCTCCGCTCCTTTCATGTTGGCCTTTCTCCTCTGCACTGAGAAAAACACTGTATGTGCAGGTGCAGGAACTTCTGCTGGTGACGTGAACATGAGGACCTGAGTTTAGTATGTTGATGACAAAGCCCCGCCCCCTTTAGTTACTGTCGCTATGTCCGACTAGCCATGCGCTCTCACGCCACACATCATGTTCTCACGCAGTGAAAAATACATAGAGGAGCAAAGAGGACACTGACAACGTATGAAACGGTTTCATATTTAAAATATTGTACTTTTTTAAAAATAAGTTTAAACAATAAATAGCGTCTAGTGTGTGTTTAATGTGTCGTGACAGATCGCTGTAGCTCCTCGTGAAGCGATCGTCTCTTCATACTAGTTCATTTATAGCATCAAATAAACATGAATGAACATCAGAAGGAATGTTGTTTCAAGACGTGAGGACACACAATTATTCAAGTTCACCAACGTTAATCTACTAACTCTCTTGACTGCTTTGACGGACAAAATGGCAAATTCGGGGTTATGATCGGTCAGATCGCCTGTCAATCAAACCGCCGGCGAAGGGTCAATTGAGTCCTGCGCTGTGGAAAAGCATGAATATCGCCATTTCCAGGGTCGTGTGGCTTGCATTGTCATAAACCGTGCTAAAACAGTCAGGTCAACCCACTTACTTCGGCCAGATTTACACTGCAGGTCTTGATCCAAATCCCAATTTTTCATGTCCAGCTAACATCATCTTTTAAAAGTGACCCAAATCTAATATTTGTATTTGCACTATACTCTTGGTAAATCAACCCAGGGTAGACGTACTGACTCGGAAAAAGCTTAGGCTGAGAAGGAAGTAAAATCGGAGCTATTTGCACTGGGCGCAGATGACATGATAATACAAGCTTTTGCTTTCCGCACCATCTTTAAAGCTCAGCAAAACATTGCTATCTTAAGTGGGTTGAGCCTCTATTGTGCCATTGATAAAAGTCACATGATCGTAGTTCCACCTGCGGTGACATTATTCACCACCGCCAAGTCACCTTTACTTATATAGCGCTTTTTACAATGCAAATTGTGTCAAAGTAGCTTTACATTAATAATTGGAAAATAATTTTGGCCAAAGAAAACGGTGTCATTGTCCAGCTTATTCTATATATTATTGATTCATTCCGTTGCAAAGATCAATAGTCATTAGTCTAGTTAATTTATGTATATCAGCACTGGAGAAAACAGTGATGTAATCGTCCGGCTCAGTTCGCATACAACGGCGCCAATGCAGGCATATCAAAAACACTGCTGAATATCAAGCAAGTGTCCCCAACTTAAACAAGCCAAAGGCAACAGCGGCAAGGAACCAAAACTCCAACAAATGGAGAAAAAAAACCTTGGGAAAAACCAGTTCTCCTCTGGCCAACAGAGAACACTTGCCCGATACTTGCCTGAGTTACAAGTCATAAGTCCGATTTGGAATTGCAATGGTCAAAATATTTCATCCAGTTCCATCTAGTTTAAGATCGTTTTCCATCACGCCGGTATGGGACGGTTTGTTGGGGTAGGTAAATGATAGAAGCTTTATTTTTGGTCGGAGCATCTCTTTAATAACCACACATATAGATAAGAGACTCGAGTTTAAAAGAGCATTTAGTCTGATGTATTGTTTTAGAAGCAGAGCTGTCCGATCCTGAGGCTGTTTAGCTTCAGTCCTAATCAAACGAAGCTAAGCGAGGTCTTTGGAATTACTGAAAACTTCAAGCCACTCAAGCTATATAATTTACTCGTGACCTTGGGTGTTTTCTAACAGAAAAATGTTGGAACCGAAGCAAAGCATTGATGTGCTCCGCGTTTGAGTGTTGAATTATTCATTCCGTGTCCATATGTGCTTATCTGTTTTATTTTCAATCAAAGTGAGTTGATGAGGCGTGTTTGTAGTTGTGTTTGTGTGATTTGGCAGCCTCCTTTTAAAGCGGTTTTGTTGCTATGCCGCCTACCCATAATTCCGTCACTGTGATCATTTTATAAAGGTCTGGGTTTCCCTGGAGACACGAGCACTGCTGCTCTGTCTCTCTCGCTCTATCTGTCTATATCTCGGTCTCCTTCAGAAATTCCCTGCGGTGCTAACAACCCTTATTAAAGTGGGAATCCTCTCGGTCTCTCTCTGCTGTAATGTCAGGACTGTTGTACTGCAGGAGGCTCGATGCACTTTGCGTCTGAACAAACTGTCTCTCTTTATGAATTTTACATCCACATAATTGCGCGGTAAGTTTGGAGAGGTCGTGTTAGATTGTGAATGTAATCAGGGCTAAAGGGCGCCATAGAATATATTAGCATAAAACGTTTTCATCTGCGATTGTTTTTTTTTTTCTTTCGCGTCAGTTAAGGTCAAACTGTTCGTTAAACTGTTCACATGTGTAGAACAAGCAAAACTGAAGTCATGTGATCCATGACGGTCAACACAGGCCGGGTTCAACCATCCAGAACACTGTAGATTAGGGGTTGACGAGACGAGATTTTTATAGCATTTTTAAGAAATCCTCAATAATGAAAAGTATGAAGGGAAAACAGTCTTTTATTCAACTGAAAGTCATAAAACGCAAAAATGTTGGTGCGTTTTGAAATCAACTTGTACTGCATGTCGTTTTACTTCTATTTTAATGAATTATTTGCAGTAAAACAACATGCAAAATGTTTTGCCACAAAATCAACCAATTGTTTTCTGCCCTGTGTAATTTCACATGAGAAATCTCACTGAACTTCTTTCTAGCTACAGAATGAACATGAAGTAAACAATATAAATAAAAAATTCAAATAACACTTTAAGAGTCACTTTAACTGCAGTACAAAGTTGACCATTTCCCAGTCACTATTGATTGTGTGGCTGTAACTGTGATAAAGCTCTGCGTACACCGAGAAGTCCAACCGTCAGCAGTGACAGCGACGCTTTCTGCCTCTTTAGGGGCCGTTCACATATCGCGCCTAAAAAAGCGTGGAATCCGCGTCGCTCCTCCTACTTTTGCAAGCGTTCGGGAGCTCGCGCTTCTGTAGCGTCTGTCGTTGACTGTGCTCTCCACGACCATGAGGAAGTTTCAGCAAGGGATAAATAGATTTTTAGCCCTTGCTTTAGCTTTACTACTAGATATATTTATGGAGATGAGATATAACAACCCCCCCGTACAGCTACGATCAGCTGTTCGGCTGAGTTTTCCACGTTTTGTTACGGAAAGGTCGAAGATGATCGGTTGGTTCTTGTCACATGACCTGCGGTTTTCATGTTTTCATCACGCCGTGGCACAGGTGCGCCAGGAAAAAACGTGCGTCGCTTCCATTTTGCGCAAATGAAAATGCGCGCGATATGTGAACGGCCCCTAAGAGTCTGCACAACCTTGGCCGAGGTGTACGGCATAGTTTTCTCACAATGTTTACATATTGTTTGTGTCTTGTGTGTGTTTCTTTCGCCGTTTATTATTTCTACTGGAAAACCAAAATGTTTCCACACAAACGATTTGAAAGCGGCGGGTTCATCTTCAATACTAATTTCACCCTCACACTGAGAGCACGACGAGACAACTTTTCACCTCGACGAGAAATCTCGTCACGTTTTAGTCTCGCGAGATCTCGTGGTCTCGTCACACCCCTACTGTAGATGCATTTAAACATTCATAAATTGAGATAAAATTACTTGAAATACAAAATGAAATAAGTCGATTTAACTTTAATATCTGCCAGGATGTGTTAATAAAATAACCTCGTTTTCTTAAGCAGACGTTTATGTTTTAAGCAAAAACGCACTGAATCAGAGGTAGAAAATCAGGTTTTGCGGTGCAAGCACCTCTTATCCGCTGTGCAGAGTGTGTCTCTGATCTTTCAGAGGTAAAATCAAACATTATGATCTTTTTCTTTTGACGTATCATTTAAAAAGTTTGACGGGAATCGCAATGTCTTTACTTTCATGGTTGATGAACATGTCAGAGCAAGTGCTCGTTTCCATTGCACTGCATTGCATCAGTTGAACGTGAACCTCGTTGGACTTTATTTGGTTCAGAAATATCTCAGACAGCAACTCTTCTCCTTGCAATTAGCTGTGTGTGTGTGTGTGTGTTCAGCGCTACTGTAACCGTCTGATGGTGGTGCATTATACTTCCCTCTGTACATTCAGATTAGCAGGAGACTCGAGTCGTAGACGAGAGAACACTGTGCTTTGTATGATGAATGCTTGTGCACAAAGGTTTGTTTTAAATCCTGTGTAATATGATCCGTCTTTCACTGCGGCTTGCGAATAAACCCAGCGCTCGTGCTATAGTGGCTGTTTTTCCTGTTTTATGTGTCTGTCAGGCCAGAGGTTTTATGTAGAAGACAGAAAATTGAACCCCACAGTGATATTTCAGGCTGAGGTGAATCACCGTGCTCGATTCACAGGCAACAGAGAGACTTCAGTAAATCATTCCAGAAGAGCTGCAGGTGATGTCTCACTCCGCCGCGGGTCAGGCACAATACACAGCTAGTTGATTTCGGGGCGTGTTCTGTGATTTTGCACCTATAATGGCTTTTTACAGTCTTGATTTTGTTTTTGGGGCTCTACTAGAAAAGGTTTGTTCAAAAAACACAATGTTTTGCAGCACCTCTCGTCCCAGGCTGTCAGGAACGCTCTGTTTAGTTCCTGTCTCTATGAAGCCCCTCCTTCCTCTGTTATGATTGGTCAGCTGGAGCAGTGTGTTGTGATTGGTCTAGTGCAGTAATTCTTAAAGTGTGGTCCGCCATCGCCCCCTAGTGGTCCGCGAAAAGATGACCTAAACTAGGCAAGCTAGTAAACCTAGGGGGGGTTGACGAAAAATATATAACGAAATAACGAAAAAAAATGGATCATATCATTGCATTTGTGTTTGAATAATTAGTTTTTGACTTGAAACAGTTGCATATTAAACTTAAATTTAGTTTATCCTCCCTATTTTGTTGTTTTTGGGGGGCGTGTTAGAGTGGGATTCTGTTAGGTGGTCCTCAGAAAAAAATTGGAAGATGAAGTGGTCCTTGGGCTGAAAAAGTTTGAGAAACACTGCTCTAGTGCTTCCAGTAGGTTTGCGAAATGTCACGCCCCTTACCATAACGGCGATATTCAACACTGCTGACTCACTCAACCAGGCCACGCCCCTTTATGTTGCGTATGCTTTGGGCGAGAATTATGTAAATGAGCAATACTGTGAGCTGTTCGTTCCTGGAAGAAAACTCAAGACACTACAATGGAGGCGTTCAGAAACGTGCGGGAGAGAATAACTCCCGCTGGAGGGGAACTTTGTAGATCTTTTTCATGCTTAAACAGCAACATTACACACTAAAGAAAGGTTGACATGTAAAAAAAGAAGCATAATGGGAGTCCCATAACATTATGGCTTAACTTCTTTGCTTTTGTGTGTGTGTGTGTGTGTGTGTGTGTGTCTCATTCAGATCCCGAACCTGGCTGAAGGAGTTCGTATCCACGGGGAGAAGGTGACGGAGGCCCTTCGACCGTTTCACGAGCGCTTGGAGGCGTGTTTCAAACAGCTCAAGGAGAAGGTGGAGAAGCAATACGGCGTCAGAACACTAGTGAGTCCAAACAGACAGTCGCTTTGCAAACAAACTGAGCCAGAATCATCGTGCATCACGCCTCCTTCATTCACTCAGCCATCTGCATTCATCACTCATCATTCACGCATTGAGCAATAATCGCCAAAACATGGATGTTCCTCATCACAGCTTGCATGCGTCATCATATTTCCTCAGGATGGATTTTTTACTTCATAGTACAAGCAGATTTGTTGAACTTTTGCACACATTCTGTGTCTGATTTATGTTTTGCACGTTTGTCTGCATGTGTCATCCAGCCGGCGTTGGGACTTCCTCTCATGGTTTCTTCCTCTCTATCTTAGGACCCTGTCTTGACTTGCTCACTCGGGATTATTATTTAAATATGCTGCTTTATAATCATCTGTATTGTGAGAAGTACAATAGAAATTTTGAGCTGAATAAAATCGTGGCAGCTATTAGATGATTATGGGTCACTATACAATTGCAGTGTCTTGCTAATTTTTGAAAGTTAACTTGAAAAAACTAGTACATTAAACACTTTTGTTGTAACGATGCAAAAGGTCGAGCTGGGAGAGCGCGGCGAACGCCTTGATTGTAAAAAAAAATTTGTAATATGGCAATGTCCCTATTTTTTGTGAGGAACTTTTTGAGGAAAAAAAACTTTTAAATGGTTATTTGAAGTTAGAAAATGCCTGTCGACATGCTTAAATATTTATATATTTTAATGAATTCCTTATTTTTAATCAGTATCCTGGTAATCAACTTAAGATAAAGCTTTATCCTGACATTTGTCTTCAGACTTGTAATTTTTGTCATACCTTCCTCCAACTTAATCATGTGGTTCATCGGTGGTATTATTGAGTCATTGACTTTAATTGGGAATAACAGCACTGACACAAAAGAGCATGTCAGTCAATGGTACATTTAATTTACTTTAAAAACCCTATTATTATTATGATTTAGAATGACCTCGTATGAAACGAGAAAGAAGATAAATTACTCGATATAGCGTGAGTTGTTAGTCTCATTTTAAAAACACTTTAGACTGAAATGCCATTGCAGTCGTATAATGACCCATATGCAGATTTAAACATCTCACCTCCTTCCTTTTACAAATTATTACTCGTATTCACATCCTGTTGCTTTAGAAAGTCAGTTGTGTAGCAGAAATCGAGATTTTCAATTATTTTAATGCTATTGTTGATTAATAAGCGATGCATTAAATATTGTTTTCCATGATACGATTGCTTAAATATTCTAAATAATGTTTGTTGTACTAGACAAATCATCAATTCTGAGCATGAGCTTTATTGATGTCAGAACCATGTGCTCATTAACGCATGTCTAGTACGGATAAACTTTTACCTGTATTTAGCAACTTGGCTGTGGCGTTTTTACTTTATTTGGTTCCAGGAACCTCAACTTCCTTTATTGCGGCCTGGCGTTACATTGTCTCGGGTGAAGAAAAGCGAGAGCGAGGGATCAGAAAGTTTCTACAGTTGTACTTTGAGACACTCTGAGTGAAAGTGTGACTTTGTTACTGTGACAAAGACATTTCTAAACGCACTGCAAAGAATCGCGGCCCTCCTCCGGTCCGGACAGACGTGCTGACAGGAGAATGCCGCGGGTCTGTTGGAGGGAATAAAAGACGGGGACAAAAGAGTATGGACGACAGGTAGAAAAAGAGAGCTAAAGCACAAGAGAGAGAGAGAGAGAGAGAGAGAGAGAGAGAGAGAGTTACTGTAGCTGGCAGATATTGATCACCCCGCTCTGTGAAAGTGCTAGAATTAGCAGCGATGCCTCCTATGCAGCGTGTGAAAGTCTGAGAGCGCGATCTGCGCTGCACAGCTGTTTCAAGGGCGAGTGTGTCCGAGGAGGAAGATAAGGAAGGTGTGATGGTTCATATGCACACATAAATGTATGGAGATTCACAAATAGAAAGAAGGTCAGGGGAAACGGACTGAGTTTGGCCTGTGTGCTGTCTGTTGAGTCAGTGGCTACGTTTCCATTCAAAGTT
This sequence comes from Opsariichthys bidens, assembly GCA_037194245.1. Lineage (NCBI taxonomy): Eukaryota > Metazoa > Chordata > Actinopteri > Cypriniformes > Xenocyprididae > Opsariichthys > Opsariichthys bidens. The sequence goes on from CM074296.1 coordinate 3,747,764, forward strand.
GTGAATTTAACTTGTGCGCAAAATTGGAATATCATCCTGGGACAGCATTGATTGAGGTGCTGCGTGACGTGATTGGTCCACCGGTTATCCAATCACGCCCTCTGTTGAGGAAAGGTCTCATTTATTCGAGTCAAGTTTTTTATTGCGTCTCGAGGGATTTATTCCTTGAATGTGTTTCTATCGTACACTAAAAAATTCTGGGTAAAAAAAACAACCAAAGTGGGGTACCCAGCAGTTGGGTTAAATGCTTGACCGACCCAACTAGTGTTTAAAAATACTCCATGTCTGACTTGAGATGATCCCAAAATAGGTTGGAAATTAAAAATCTGACTCGAGGCAATAGGTGAGCATTTATTATTATTATTATATGATTTATTTAATTTATTAAAGTCATTTAATAAATGTTTATTATTTGATTATTATTTATTAAACTTACTAATAAATGTTTATTTAATAAACATATTAATGAATGTTCATTTACAAACTATTTTGGGTTCGTTTTAGTTGAGCAATATAGTCATTTTTAAACATCAGTAAATTAATGCTGGGTTTGTCCATTTTTAACCCGAATTGAGTTATTTTTAACCCCAGAAAAGTTTATGCACACTTTATCTTAGTGGATAAAAACAAATCCAGCTCAATTTAGAGCATATGTGTTTTTTTTTTATGTGCTATCCCAAAATTCACATGAAAATTGGTGGGAGGAATGAATTCTTTATGAGTGTGTTCACATATATTTATATTCATATAGACAACAGAGGTTATTGATGTCTCGAGTGTCAGAGAGGAAAAAATGGCTTTTTAAGTGTAGAATACGGTCTCTTATAAAAATGCCGTGATGTTCTCGTGTCATATATGTGAACTGTGTGTTTCAGCCTCCCATGTCAGACGAGCGGCGGGGCAGTCGGCCGCGTTCGATGGTTCGGTCGTTCACCATGCCGTCGTCTCAGAGGCCGCTGTCTGTCGCGTCCGTGACCTCCATATCATCAGACAACTCTCCCTCCAGACCGGGATCAGACGGGTAATGATCAATATATATGCAGGCATTTCGCCTTTATTTATTTATACCAATATAGTTCACTCTCAGTGCCGAGTTGCATCGTAAAACCTCTGTGCAGATAATTATCGATCAAGAACTGATCCAAACTGACAGTAAGTTACAAAAGATGTTAATAAATGTTGTTATTTTTAGCAACACAACTGTTCTCAACACTGCTAATAATCAGAAATGCTTCTTGAGCAGCGAATCATCATATCAGAATGATTTCTGAAGGATCATGTGACTAAAGACTGAACATTCAGCTATACATTATATTTAAATAGAAAACATTTCTTTTGAATTATAACAATACTTGACAATATTACTGTATTTCTGATACGATAAATGCAGTCTTGGTGAGCACTTCTGATTTTACTATTGACAAAATTGAAGAATATAAATCTCTCTCTAGATATCGGAATCAGGCATTGGAAAAACTCTTTAGTAGACCATTGATCCAGGCCTCTGGATTCTTGACAATGATTTATTTTCTTCTTCTAGCTGTTGGAGGACTAGTACGGGAACACTTCCTCGGTTGGAGTGTTTTTTTTTTTCTTTGCACTTTGTCATTTCCATCTCATCTCTCTGTGGGCGGTCCGTTCTCATCCACAGGCCTACAGCCATAATACACCTGAATCACGTCACATGTCCAGCACCTGCTGTGTCTCCAAGATCATCTCATTGCACCTTAAGAAGTTCCATCAGTTCATGCAGACTTTATATGTGCGGAGCGGGCATACGCTGATCTGCGGATAGTGTGCGTTTCAGTGATTTTATGGCATTTAAGGATTGCAAGTGCTCCGCTTTGCCCGCATGTGTCCAAGTCGACCTGTAATGCATGTGTTCTCGGTGCTGTCTCTTTACCCCGACGCCCTGAACGGTTGGCGCCACACTAGCATGGCGGGCACACAGATGCCAACCTTAAGGATTAATTAGTGCATGTTTGAAGAGAGCGATTCTATCAGCGATGCCCTCCGCTGGTATTTAATTGTGAAGGGCACCACTTCACAAGAGCTTTCGTTTGATTAGTTAATCCATCTCATTAAAGCACTTTGATTCGCTTGAGCCCAAGATTCTGATTATGAGAGCCAGACATTCTGCTTCCTTTTTTCGTTGTGCTCTCCTGCGTGCAAAACTGCCTGTGAGTCTCATTATCGGGCAGGTCAGCAGATTTGATGCTTTCACACGCTTTAAAGTGGGGATGTTCGCTTTTACCTGGAGACTGTTTGCGTGGATGATGTATGATTTCTGTCCAGCGTCACTGCGGTTTTAAGAAGCTAGTTTGTTCTGGCTTTGGCCCTGAAATCCAATAGTGTTGACACAGTTTTTCTTTGTGCACTCGAGCTGGTGAGGTTCACATACATTCGTTCTAACAATTACGCTTACGGTAGTTTTCATTTACTCTGTGAAGCAGGAGATCCGGATGAAGCCGGTGTGAGAGCGTCTCGAGTCGGTCGTCTTAAATTCATCAGTCATGTGCTTTTATTAAACACTGTTATTGCAGATTTTGTTGATTTAATTTTTGTTTTGAGTGTTAATTATTGTTGATTTTTAATTATTATTTTTTTCATATCATTAGCTACTTGGCTAACAGATGTTAGAACAATATTTAAAAAAAAATACAATATTGATTTCTGTTTTTTATTTTGTTGAGGTATTTTATTATTTTGAGGAATCTTGTTTAATGGAAAAATTATATATATTATATAATATATATATATATATATATATATATATATATATATATATCGTTTATTTTTTATTTATATGTATAGTTTATTTTTATTTATATATAGTTTATTTTTTATTCATATATATATAGTTTATTTTTTTATTTATTTATATATATATATATATATATATATAATTAAAAATAGATATATACTTTTTTGCTCTGGAAAATGAAACACTTAAGTTTGTTTAATGAGAAAACAATATTATATAATTAATAGTATAATTATTTTTACTTTATTTTCATATATATATATAATATTTTTATTTTCATATATATATATATATATATATATATATATATATTATATATATATATATATATATGTTTTTTTTTTTTTTTTTACTTCTACTTTTTTGTATGTGGTGAGCCTGTGAAAATATCAGAAATAACACTTTATAAAAATATAATTTATCATTTTCAATGATCTAATATGGTTGGTTGCCATGACACTTGAAACTGTACACCAGAAATGTGCTTTTTGAGTTTAAATTTGGAGCTAAATGTCAAATGAGTGCTAATATTTGTTCAAGACTTCATAAGAGGCTTCTCTCTGATATTAAACAGCCCAGCCGTCTCATCCAATAAAACATACCCGCCGCTCAATTATCTCTGTCGCCCGCTCTTCATGTGAGACCTCTTTTCTCCTTCATCTGATAGGTTTATCTTGGAGCCTCTCTTACCAAAGAAGCAGCACTGTAAGTCTCAGGATAAACTGGATCGAGATGAACCTGAGAAAGACAGGAAGGAGAAAAAGAAGGAGAAGAGGAACAGCAAACACCAGGAGCTGTTTGATAAGGAGCTGAAGACCGCTGATATCTCCCTGCAGCCCAGCGAGGCCGTCATCCTGTCAGAGACCGTGAGTATCTGTATCTTCACCATCCACACACAGTTACACTTACTCTGCACGTTATTCACAGCCACGATACATTTCCAGGATCAAGTAAACTTACTTCATGAAGCATGGAATCACAGCCAATCATCTGGCGTTTAATACACAGCCTTGAAGAGCAAGTGTTTGGAGAAATGAGATGTTATTGTGAACAGCTGAGACACGACAGAAATAGAAACCAAGGACAATATTTCTGCCGTTGCACTTTAAATTAACATGAAATATGAAGAAGAACATCTGACTTACATTCCACATTTCAGATTAGATGTTGCGTGAATAAAATGACGTCTATTTTTGTCATTTGTATTTTTCCTCCAAATGCATTTGCTTGTTTTGCTAGTTTTGTAGTTATTTTCATTGCTGTAATACAATCATTTTCATGAAAATAGATTTTTTTATTATTATTATTATTCCCTGAAGTGTTGTTAAAGCTGACTAAGACAATTTAAAAAAATTTGTTCTTTGGCATAAAGCTGAAATAAAATAAGTGAGCAATAAGGTACGAGAGGAGCACTTATTCACGAAACAGCACTAGCCTCGAGTACCTTATTGCTTTTATAAAATGTTTACGCCACAATATAAATATCAAAGCCAAAAATATGTATCAATGCTGCCTTCATGCCGTAAAATCAGTAAATGTTTTCCTTCCGCCGGAAAAAATAGTCCCTGACTGTGAACAGCAACAGTAGTTACATTATTACGTCATTAGATGGCGGCAAAGACTGTCTTTATGAGTGTGTCGGTCAGTAATCTTTAGATTAAAGAGCTGTCAGTCACGGTAAAACTCATTAACTGTTAAAAGGACAAGATATCGCAGCCGACGTTTAAACAGATTTTTTATTGTAAATATAAGACTGACCTGAAAGAAAATGCTAAATCTGAATGCAGGTAATGAACTCGCTCACTCCTCTACTCAATACAGTAAGCTTCAATAAACAATATCAATTGACAACAGTCTACGTTGCGAAGACTGGTTGCTAAGGGTGTTGTGTCGTGAATAAAACACAGCTATTGACCAATCAGAATCAAGGACAGAAACGAACTGTTTTATAAAATATAAATAGTGTATGAAAAACTTGGCAAAGTTAGTGTATGTTTAAATTACTAAAACTAACAAAAATGAAGCACATACATTTACTAAAACTGTAAATATATAAACAAAAGCTTGCAATACTGACTTTTTTTCTTGCAGTTGTGAATTTAGTATGTGAGTTTATATCTCATAATTCTGACTTTTCTCAATATTCCGAGTTTATATCTCATAATTCTGACTTTATAACTCACAATTGCAACTTTATATCACGCAATTCCGAGGGAAAAAGTCAGAATTGTGAGATAAAAACTTTTTTTGTTTTTGTTCCACACTTATTAGTATTCCAAAGTATTCTAAAGTATTTAGATTAAGTGACTAAACTTGAGTAATGTAACGAAATACGTTACAAATGACTTTTTAAAGCATGTATTTTGTAATCTGTAGTGAAATACATTTTAAAAGGAACCCACCCAGCATTGCTAATACATAATTAAAATCAAAAGTTAATGCCCTGTAAATAAATGTGTGAATAAATGCTGTAAGAATGCATATTGCTCATTGTTATTTCATGTTAACAAATACAACTTCTATTGTAAAGTGTAAATGTGATCCAGATATGTTCTCGACAGGTTTTGGGAAAGTCACGCACGATTCGGACACCGTTTAAAGCGAAAGACTTAAATTTTCCTGCTTTTCATTTTTAATCAGTCGTTCCTAAAGCAGTCTTTTTCATCTCATCTCTCTTCGAGGCTGCGTGTGAAATGAGGCGCGCGTCTGAATCTGACTCGCGAGGCTCTTCCAGCTCTTTGAATACGAGCACCAAAAGCACTCGAGCGGTTCTAGAACAAACAGCACATAATAAGAATAAATTGACCCATTCTCAGTCCACCTTGACTTCACTGACATGTGGCATTGTGAGCGAAGCACGTAACCCTGCGGTTCTGAATAAAGAAAAACCAGCGCGTGTAATTACTCTGCCCTGGACATTCTGCATAGTTTGTCTTTTATAAACCATCACGATGACCTCGACCCTCTCCGACGGCCGCTGACCTCTGCAATTCAACTGATAGAGAGAGCTGAAAAGTTGAGTTAATTAATCGGTCACGTTGATCGCATTTTTTTAAGTGTCTGATGCTAAAAAAATATTCAATCTCAGTATTTTTATTTTATTGTTCATTGATAATTCTTAGTGCAGATTGTTAGTGTTTATGCATTTTTTTTTTTAAATCTCCACAGTTGTTAGGAATCCGATGCCACATTTTCATCATTTTTCACATTACCATAAATGTTGTTTCACTCAAAGCAAATGCATTTTAATCAGAAGAATGTCAAATTAAGAGACTAAAATTGAAATAACGTTCGCCATGATACAAAACCTCCCGCCGTACTCCGATGAAGATGACGCATTCCACCCGAGCAGGTTAAAACATGTCGGCAAGTGAGTGTCTTATTGTGCTGCCTGATCTACTGACCGTATATTAATAATGGTCATTTACAACTGGAATAATTCATAAGCCTGCAGAATAATGCATTAGATGAGATGCAACCGTTTGAATTGCTGTTCGTTACTCTGTTTCTCTGCAACATTTTGAAGTCCTGGTGCATGGAAACCTTTAAAGAGCGATTCCCGGCTTCACTCTGTTGTATTTATGTGTCATATTTTCATCTCTCCAGATCAGTCCATTGAGGCCCCAGAGGCCGAAGAGTCAGGTGATCAACTTACTGGCTGAGAAACGACTCTCCGTGTCCCCGGGAGCCCCTGCCAACCCGTCTGCGCCCAGCGGCCCGCCTCCCATCACCCCCCGGGTCAAGCTGCAGTTCAGCTTGCTGTCTGGATCCAGTACGTGCCAGTACATTATAAATGTCTTTATTGTCACTTTTGATCAATTTCTGGATTCATTTCAACATCCAAACCTTTTACAGTATTTTCTTTCTTACAATTTTTTTTTCGTTCTGTGGTCATTGGGATTCCGTTCTCCCACCGTAAGCCACGCCCCCCCCCCCCCCCCCCCAATATATGACATGTTTGCGGACATCATATGCGCCTTCACATGCTGCAGTCCGATGCCGCTCAAACGTGAGGCTGTGATGTGCAGCGCAGGACTCTGGGAGGCTGCAGAGGTGTTAAATCACTCAGATGAAAGCGTGTCTGATCTCGTCTCCCACTCTCCGCTTGTGAAGATGCGTAATGGATTCAGGCTTTGCGAGGCGTTTACTCTCCCATGGGTTCAGCCCGCTGTCTGAATACTGAGTTTGCACTGTGTGTCGTCATCTCTGTGCTGGATTAAGCGGCGGAGAGCCTCAAACAGCAGATATCACATTATCGATGAGTTTAATATTTCAAAAAAGCCACAAGTAAAAGAATGCAAGATATCTCCTGCTCTCAGATGCACTTCGCTAACTTGACTTTTTTGGAAGCAGACTTCTTTTAATGAAATGTAAATGTTTCGTTCTTTTAGAGTCAATGCTGATTGATTTGATATCTAATAGGCACACATTATGAAATGTGCCAAGTGTTCACATACCGGTTTGAGACGCCTTTGATGTTTTTGCAGATCGTGGTGTTGATCTCAGCGTCTCTGTCTCTGTTTCTATGCAGATCTAGAGCTGAATGGGACGGGTTATGGAGATAAGGGGGAAATTCCGCCCCCACTTCCTGTCAAGAGCAGCATGGGTGACTATGGAAACCTGATGGACAACTCGGACCTGGCCAGTCCGACCACGCCCCCTCCACCACCACCACCACCACACCCACGGGTATAACGCATCATCAGCGTCTGTCAAAAACGTGCATATTTTTAAAGCCGTTTATTTCTTGATCTTCATTATTTTTACATGATCAATAGTGGGGGCCTTAGCAACCACATAGTAGTGACCCTAGCAACCATTTAGCAATACCCAACTAACCACTCAGAAAACACGTTAGCAACCACCAATTGATGCCCTGGTGACCACACAGAGCACATTAGCAACTACATAAAAATGACCCAGCGACCACTTGGAACACCATAGCAACCACATTGCGATGCCATAGCAACCACTCAGAATGCTTTATAGCAACAACATAGTGGTACCTGAGCAACCACTCAAAAAACACTTTAGTCAATTCCCTAGCAACTACAACACACTCAAAGACCTTAGCAACCACTTAACAGTAACCTAGCCACCACCTAGCAATGCCCTAGCAACCACATACCAATTGACCTTAGCACCCACATAGCAATACCCAAATAATTTCTCAGAAAACACCTTAGCAACCACCTAGCAATGCCCTAGCAACCAAACAAGACACCGTAGCAACCACATAGTGATGCCCTAGCAACCACTTGACAGTGACCTAGCAACCACTGAGAAAACACTTTTGCAACCACCTAGCAATGCCCTAGCAACCAAACAAGACACCATAGCAGCCGCATAGTGATGCCCTAGCAACACACTCAGAACACCTTAGCACCCACATAGTGATGCCCTAGCAACCACATACCAATTGACCTTAGCAACCACATAGTGATGCCCTAGCAACCACTGAGAAAACACTTTTGCAACCACATAGTGATGCCCTAGCAACCACTGAGAAAACACTTTTGCAACCACCTAGCAATGCCCTAGCAACCACATACCAATTGACCTTAGCAACCACATAGTGATGCCCTAGCAACCACTTGACAGTAACCTAGCAACCATGTATTTCAATCGGATTGGACTGCATTGGAAACCGATTGCAGTGCTCCATGTGAACGCAGCTACTGCACCTACCTACACGTGACAGTCTGAGTTAAGAGTGTCAGGATGTGTGACCCCTGAGCACCCGTGGCGGTCAGCGCTCGTCTCCGAGTCTCTGTCTCTCTCTGCAGGGTTTTGGCTTCTAAATCCGACACCGTTTAATTAACCCAGAACCTGAACTTCTCTGCAGCTGCTGGGAGTTCTGGGAAATAACAGTTAAAGGTTGAAACAGCTTGAGTTCTGTACTGTATGACTGAGTCCGAAAAAATATCCTTTTGTGAGTTTCATAAGCTTGGGGGTCGAAGAAGACTTCATTTCTGTGATAAAATACAGTAAAAAACAGTAGTATTGTGAATATGTATTTTAAAACGTAATTTATTCCAGTGCTCTATTGAGTGGTGGAACTACGATAGATTTTTGTTGGCCAAAACCAGGGAGCGAGAGAGCATTTTAGCTCTTCCTGTTCCATCGTTCCCGTTCCATCGTTCCATCGTTCCATTTTGGTTAAATGGCTGAAGTAAGGTCCACGTTTACACAAGCTCAAGACATTTTCACGTGTTATTCTACACCATAAAATACATCAGCGTCACCATATCCGTGATTTCTATAAGCGGTTACGTGTCTTTGAAAATGACGGTTGCCAACCAAGTGGTTAAATGGAACTACAGAGGCTTTTTGGGACATTAAACATCATCACACCAAACGTAACCTCATTCTGCGAGGGAGCCAGTGAGTCACTTACAAAGTGACATCGTGGTTCCACCACTCCATTCCTCCAGTCTTCAGTCACATGATCCTTCAGAGATCATTCTAATATGCTGACTTGCTGCTGAAGAAAGTTCTGGTTATTGTCAGTGTTGAAACGGCTTCATATTTTGGTGAAAACGCTTTTTTATAAATGGAAAGTTTAAAAGAGCAGCATTTATTTGGATCTTATCTTAGAAATCTTATGTAACATTATAAAAGTCTTTCCGGTCATTTTTTTTTATCAATTTAATGCTTCTTTGCTGAATAAAAGTATTATTTTTTATTTTTTTTTAATCTTATTGACCTCAAACTTTTGAATTGAAGTGTATATAAAACCTTTGGGTTTTTTTTCTCTTTTTTTTCTTATAAAAAAAGCATAGAGATCTAGAAAAATATTTGATCACACTTTATTTTAACCCTTATGTGCCGTTCGGGATGTTTTCATCCACTATGGGGAATTTTTGAGGCTTAATTTGGCCATAACTTTCTCCGTGTTTCAGCAAATGGAATGATTTTTGGTGACAAATCTTATTTTGACACATGTTTTGGGAAAATGCTTTGAAAATTTTCAAAAACTCCACAGTCTCTGTGGGCAAATTCACGACCCTTTCGTTTTAACTGCTTTAAAAATGTATCAGATAAATATTTTTTTCAATTTTTTTTGCTTAAATCTATTAATCAACCTCAGTCCTGATCAAAACTACTAAATTTAAAAAAAACAAAAAAAAAAAACAGGATTTTAACTCTTTAATTGCCAAATTCATAAATGATGTCGTGTCAAAGATTAGAAACAACATTGGCTTTGATGCGTTGTTAGTTTTTGTGCAGCATCAGATTTTAACGTTTTAAAGAGTTCAAATCCTGAATTTTTTTTTTTAATTAGTAGTTTTGATCAGGACTGAGGTTGATTAATAGATTTAAGCAAAAAAATTAGAAAAAAATATTTATCTGATACATTTTTAAAGCAGTTAAAACATAACGAAAGGGTCGTGAATTTGAACAATGCACAAGGGTTAAGGTGACAGTTACATGTTACTACACGTACGTATATAATAATAACAGTAAATAATGAATAATTACAAGTAACCAACACTAAACCAAACCACGACTCTATAGTAAGTACGCATATTTAATTAAAATTACTCTGTACTTATTTGAGTAACTATGATATAAATGTCACAAAGTATGTTATATATTATTACTGTTCTATGTAAAAAAAAGTAACAAAATACAAAATGATTCATTCAATCACTGATTTGTTTCGAACATCATCAAATCAAGAGACCAGATTGTCAGTCCAGGAAGGAAACGAGTTTAGCTGGGATACGCTGCAGTGTTTGAGTATTAAAAACTCTTCTTGTCTCTTCTGTTCATTGTTCCAGCACCTTCCGCCCCCCTTACCCAGCAAGACCCCTCCACCTCCCCCTCCAAAGACCACGCGAAAGCAGACCTCCATCGACTCGGGAATCGTCCAGTAAGCGAGAAGACGGTATCGTCAAACGGAGACCTCCGCGTCGGCCCTCTTCCAACGATTTTACGTCAACATCCCTGACAGTACGGCGTGATGAATACCTCACCTCAGCCCCTCTCATAACGGCTGATTATCGCGTGTCCGCTGCCCGAGAGACAGACGCAGTCTATTTCAAATCAGAAAAGCAGCCGGCGCCTCGCCAGACAACAGCACATATAGATACAGCGAAACTGGATTCGGGGAATTCTGGGGATTTTTGGCAGATGGTGCATGTTTAACTAAAAACTAAAGATGAATTATGGTTTTCCTCTCTTTAGGCGGAAATGTAGTTTGCTTTTTATGCACATTATCATCGAGACACGTGACCAGTTCATAATCAAAGTTTCCTTTCTCGCATTATTTTTTATCCTCAATATATACACATTTATGTACAGAGGTTTGTATATATGATTTTATTTTATTGCTTTTCTTGAAAGTAAATTTTATCCTGTTTTTTTGTTTTTTTTATATGCAGTTTATAAAAATAATTGGCATTTTTTCATCCAAAAAGGGTTGATTTTTTTTTTTTTTTTTTTTTTCTTAAATGAGAGGGACAGGTATTCTCACATGTATCTTTTACTGATTTTATTTTGTTGTTGTTTCTCATTTGGAGCGAAAACGACTAAAAGTCATTGTGCCGATCAAGCGTATAAACCACATAAAAGCAGCGGTGTGCATATCCATAACACTGACTGCTCCAAATCCACTACTGACTTCTGAATAAACTCAATGTATGTATTTGTAAAGCGGCTCGTGTTTGATTGACGCGGTGCGACGTAGCCATTCAAGATCCGATAGACAATAAAGTAACAATTTATTTTGTTGTATTATTTCATAAACCACATAAGAGTGCATTATTTCATTTCTCCGTTTGTTCTGCCATCATCCAGTCAGCCCGTGTGCGGTTTATCTGATGTTACCGCGGGATAACCAATGTGAAACAAGTCACCGCTCTCAGTGTGTCTTTGTTTAGTAACTCAATGAAAAGTCCTTGAATAGCCACTCTTCAGAATGACGTGTGGAGCGGAATCTCAACAACACTGATTGTGGAAACCGGCAGACACGTTTACATCATGATGCATGAGCAAATATGAGGGACGTGTTTTGAAAGTCACCGTTGCGGCACATCCCATCAGAATCCGTGCATTCGGGCCTTCGCAAAGCCCCGCCCCCTTTAGTTACTGTCGCTATGTCCGACATGTCATGCGCTCTCACGCCACACATCATGTTCTCATGCAGTGAAAAATACATCGCAAAGAGGACACGGACAACGTATGAAACAGTTTCACATTTAAAATATAAATATTGACATTTTTTAAAGAAGTTTAAATAGCGTCAAGTGTGTCTTTAATGTCGCTGTAGCTCCTCGTGAAGCGATCACCTCTTCATACTAGTTCATTTATAGCATCAAATAAACATGAATGAACATCAGAAGGAATGTTGCTTCAAGACGTGAGCACACACAATTATTCAAGTTCAAGGTTGTGGGTTATGATTGGTCAGATCACCTGTCAATCAAACTGTTTGCGAAGGGTCCGTTCTGACATTCGTTATGCCAAAGGGCAACTTTTTCTAGACATTCTAGCCAAAAGTGATGAGAATTGACATCTTAACCCTCAGAAGTCCCGCTATTATGCTTTTTTGAATATGATCTTTCATGCAGTGTGTAATAGAGCTGCTTGTTTTAAAGCTCAAAGTGCACGACAAGGAAAGTTACTGTCTCCTGAAAGAAACGAGCGACGCTGAAACGAGCGGTCAGCAATTCCTGTTACAAACTTATGGAACACGTTTGCATAATGCCAGCCTGCGGTCTTCATTGGCTGCCCGTGAACATCTACTGTCTTTGCCCCGCCCACTTCCTGAGAGCGGAAGAGTTTGCTTCGTGTTGCTCGTGTCGAGAAGGATGTTTTTTTTTTTTTTTCTATCGAAGGAGACTCCAAAACAAAATTAAGAAGATTTGGAATGGCATAATAAGGGCACTTTACAGATCTTTTAGTTGAATCAGTTGTTTAATTTGTGATAATGAAATCATTTTGGACCAGGCGGACACACAAAGAAATTATGAATGCATACAAAAATGAGAGAACCAAAAAAATGATAACTGTGAGCTTTTTGTTTTTATCTTTTTTATTTTGTTGCTGCAGTTTGCTTTTTTTGCCAAATAATTTTGTCTGATAGATACCTCAACCAAGTTTAGTTGTTCTTCCCTCATATAAAGAAATACATCAAATATTTCCCTCATGTTTTGATGGTTTAAACAGCTTTTAGCCACTTTTGTATAGTATTTTTAACCATCTTTAACCACTGATTTGTGTCATTTGTTCAAACAGTGAGAGACGGAACATTCGGTTTCATGCGAGACTTGAGGACTGAAGACCCTGTGAAACGAGCGAGAACGAGACAAACGGTCACAGAAACGCTGTCAGACGCGTCACGACGTTAATACCCGACTGAGCCAGTTTCCCACGGTACACTATCAACATCTGACCCCATTAATCCAGCTGAAGATTCCCTTTGAAAGGAAAGGTCATATTCAGCCATTTCATGATCAAGTTCAGTCTGTCTCCAGGCTCAGCTTCAGATAAGTAGCTTAGTTTTTTTTTTTTTTTTCTTCTTTTTTAGTCACTGCTGTCAGAAATGAAATAAATTTTGAGCAGCGTTAATTTAGAGGAATACGTTTTCCTTGAGACAAATGACTTTGTTGTTAGACATGCTGGATTGTCAGATGTTTTTATTATTATTATTATTATTAATTATAGTCAGACTCATTGAGGCTTAATATAAAAGCGGCAACAGACTAAATGTAACTAAATAACTAAACCTAGTAAGTTTTAATAGTGAAACTATTAAAAACATTTCTGTTGATATAAAATAAAATATAGATATTACATTTAAACTACACAAAAATTGAAATGTTGCCTTTTAAGTTGAAGCACTAAAATTACCTGGAAATAAAACTGAAATAAAAAATACGACATAAAGAAGCACTTAAAGAAATGACTAAATATGAACATGAAAACTTATATATACACCGGTAAATAAAAGCATATTCAGTATATTAATAAAAATAAACCTAATATAAAGTACGCTTTTAATTTATTTAACACTTTTGCAGAAAAGAACATGATAAACCAAGAATAAATATTTCATATTATTACTTTAATATACTGTAATGTAACATTAGTTCGTAAGTGTGTTTTTCCCACAGGTCACGTTTTCTTGGATGTTGCGAGTGCGATTTAAATAATCGGCAACTGCTCCTGTGTCTTGACAGGATCGGCCTGTTTTATGTGGCTTTGAGGAGGATGTTATCTTTCAAAGGAATGAAATCGTTCATAGTTCAGAGTGTAAAATCCATCGGCAACTCTTTCTTGATCCTTCATGCCGAATCAATGTGCCGAATCTTGACATCCGTTTCCGGTCACCCTCAGAACTCCTCTGCGCCTCTTTTCAAGTGTGTCTGGCGGATCGCAGGTGATCAAACCCACACCTCGCCGGAAAAGATGATTACATTTGCTTAAGCGATTCACAAGGCCGGGAGTGAAATAAACGAGGAGAACAAACCCAGTGTCATTTATGTGCTGAAATAACATCTCCGGTCAGGAAATCAATAACAGGCCGTAAGTCGGTGTGAAATGATGTCCTGCCACGGCGGTGTGTAATGCATTCCCTTCACTTTTGATTGACAATAAACTATAATTGTAATGCAAAAGCAAAGCTTTGGCCGAAGCTGCTCTCTAACCGTCTCGTGTAAAAGTCTTGTTACCGGCAGATGCTTCTGTTCTCTTTAATTGAAATTCGTTTGCTGTTTTCTATGAATCACTTTGAGCTGTTCTGATTTTAATATAACTGATATATATTCATAAGGAGGGGCCGAAGGCTAAATTGAATCCATATTTCAGTGCGATTGTGTTTGGTCTCGGTGGTGCGGTCCATCACAGGCGCCTCTGGCTGGAGGGGAACCTCCACTGAAGCTGATCTACAGCCTTCCCATGAACACTGTCGGTGCAAATCCAGAGACACGCAAAAAAAAAAAAAAGTGTCAATCTGGGGTGATTTCAGGTAAAATGACCCACATTTAGACTTCAAAGTTTCTCCCTCAAGCATTTATTTATTTACTTACTTGATATTATACCCCCCCCCCCCGAATTTCCTTGTTAACTTTGCGCTGGTGTTTTACCCATATTTTGTTGTTTTAGGGTTAATCTGTGATGTTTTCGCACCCCTTTCTGAGCAGATCTGAACTTAAATGTTTGGAGTTAATGAATTATTGTCCCTTTTTAAAGAAGAGGCAGCAGATTGTTGGAGAAGTGAAAGCTTTGCCCGAACAATTAAAGTGTAAGAAGTTATAGATATTTAATATACTGTATTCTATACAATAAAGAACAGTCTCTAAAACGGCTAGAAAATCAAAGCGGTTGCTTTTCCAAATTTGAAGTTGACGTCACAAAAATTGAGCTGCTAAATGGGATAAAAACCGGACGAATTTTTAGTGTTTAGACATTCAAATTTGTGATGATCACTAAAAAAATATGATAGAGGAAAAGGCAATAAAAAAGCAAGCCAAATAAGTCAGGCGATTGTAAAAGACAAAAACATGTTCTGTTTTGTTTTGGGGGGTTTTCTTGCTTCATTTTGAGATGAAATGTGATGAAAGTTTTCCAGATTTTTTTTGGTTTGATTATAATGTCACAAAAATAATGGTGTCATCATTATTATTACAGGCTTAGAACAACATAAGGATGAAGAAACCTGAAAAAAAAAAACCTTTTTTTTTTTTGCACAGTAATGCATTTTAATATGGAAGCCCGTTTCAAAAAAGAAGATTAGTGCGACTTTTTTTCTCGCAATTCTGTGAAAAATAGTCAGAATTGTGAGAAAAAAAGTTGCAATAATCTTTTTAACTGAAACGGGCTTCCACATTAAAATGCATTACTATGCAAAAAAAAAAGATTTTTTTTTCAGGTTTCCTCATCCTTATGTTGTTGTTCTAAGCCTGTAATAATAATGATGACACCATTATATTTTATATTCCATATATAAAGTTGCAATTGCGAGAAAAAAGGTCAGAATTGTGAGATAATAGTTGGCGGAAATGGGCTTCCATATTTTAATTATTGGTTTAAGTGCAAAAAACAATATCAATGATTATAATTTATAGTTTTCCAGCTGTGCTGCATGTGTCATTTTGGATAAATATTATTAAACCACAAACAATATTGTTGATTTGAGCAGTTTGTGCTCACAGCGAGTATTCTGCGCTTTCCACAGGGCTGAATTATGAACGTGACGTTGCGTATTTTATCTTCTCATGGTGTTTTATTGCAGGGTCCCGCTGAGAAAAGCGAAGACGGACTCCATGCTTTCCACTGCGGATCTCAGCAGGTGGACGGAGTCCTCGGAGAGCCGAGGCCCGTTTCTGTCTCATCCGTCTATTCCCTCGTATCCCGCGAGAACTCGGCTCTTCAGAGATACCGACCGGAAAACTCCCACATAACAATTTGTGGAATTCATCCTGAAAAATACATCGTATTGTTTGTGTTTCGGCGCACCAAAACCTAGTGACCGAGGGGGGGGGGAGTGCAAGGCCTAGAAATGGGTTTGTGAACTGCTAAAGTCGTCTGTCTAGCGCGGGTTTACAGTGGAAAACAATGGAAAAGTGGCGCAGTGAGATGGAAAAGCTCATTCTGTGTGAACGGCCCCTGAGGTGACATCTCGTGTAATGAGTGATTTGCGACGCTTTTTATTGGCAGCACGAAGAAATGGGAACATTGACACCTTAAAAGGCAGCTCACCGGGTTTGGAACAGAGCAATAATGTTCCACTGCTTTATTTATTGTGTGATTGTGTTCTCAGGGTTATTAATGCTGGTTTTATTTTTGTGGCATTTAAAGGGATTGTGTTTATTTAGCAAAACATTCTGGATGGTTCTGTTGCAGTGATTAATAGCTTAAAGCAAACACTCATCCCACAAAATTCAAGAACAAACTTAATGTTTAATCAATATATGCAGTAAATATTTGTTTTCCGACTGCAGAGGAGCAGAGCTTCATGCTCTTGTAATTAAAGGCTGTTTATTAAAACACACACACACACACACACACAGTTACGGATCCATCTGAGAGCATTTTAATGTGTCCAGAGGCCCAAAGCCAGAAGGACCGTCTGGAAACCTCTAAACGTCTGTGCCGATGTCTGGCTGTCTGGCTTCTGTTGTCGCTGTCGGTTCATTATCTTGATTTAAGGCTCTTGCGGGTCTCCAAGCGATCCAGGATCATCGAGATATAAGATGCGCTACGCCCCTGTATAAAGTACACCTCTTGAAAATTGCATTTTTCATCATTTTCACTCATAAAACTAAAGTTTCAAAAAGGGTTTTTTTTCTGCAGTGATGCGATAGAAGAACCATTTTTGTTTCCCCGGTGATTTTGTTTCAGTGATCAGTTCTTGAAACAATCATACAAATCGTAACTGGCTTGCAGGTCTCAGCTGGTCCCCTGTCGAGGTCAAACCGGTCTGTTGGCTGACTTTAGAGGGGTTTTGAGCGCTAAACCAGTGATTACTAGTCAATCTTCAGGGTTGGGGAGTAACGAAATACAAGTAACTTAGTTACGTTTTCAAAATTTGAGTAACTGTTTCATTACAGTTACATTTGAAATGGGTGGTAATCAGATTACAGTTCCATCTGAAAAGTGTTTTAGATTACCAAAGTGATTACTTTGAGTTTTAATGTCATTTAAACAGCGATTGGTGATTCTCTGACTCTGACCGTCTGAAAAAGACCAGTTCAGTTTCATGTTTTCCACTGTTTTCATGTTTTGTGAGTCATTTTATAATTGTAAAAAAGGTCACTGCAACTTTTTCTCACAATTAGTTTTTTCTCACACAATTGTGAGTTTGCATTTCACAATTCTGACTTTTTCTCACAATTGCAAGTAATAAAGTCAGAATTGAGAGATATAAACTTGCAATACTGACTTTTTCTTGCAATTGTGAATTTAGTATGTGAGTTTATATCTCATAATTCTGACTTTTCTCAATATTGTGAGTTTATATCTCATAATTCTGACTTTTCTCAATATTGCGAGTTTATATCTCATAATTCTGACTTTTCTCAATATTGCGAGTTTATATCTCATAATTCTGACTTTTCTCAATATTGTGAGTTTATATCTCATAATTCTGACTTTTCTCAATTTTACGAGTTTATATCTAATAATTCTGACTTTTCTCAATATTGCGAGTTTATATCTCATAATTCTGACTTTTCTCAATATTGTGAGTTTATATCTCATAATTCTGACTTTTCTCAATTTTACGAGTTTATATCTAATAATTCTGACTTTTCTCAATATTGCGAGTTTATATCTCATAATTCTGACTTTTCTCAATATTGTGAGTTTATATCTAATAATTCTGACTTTTCTCAATATTGCGAGTTTATATCTCATAATTCTGACTTTTCTCAATATTGTGAGTTTATATCTCATAATTCTGACTTTTCTCAATATTGTGAGTTTATATCTAATAATTCTGACTTTTCTCAATATTGCGAGTTTATATCTCATAATTCTGACTTTTCTCAATATTGTGAGTTTATATCTAATAATTCTGACTTTTCTCAATATTGCGAGTTTATATCTCATAATTCTGACTTTTCTCAATTTTACGAGTTTATATCTAATAATTCTGACTTTTCTCAATATTGCGAGTTTATATCTCATAATTCTGACTTTTCTCAATATTGTGAGTTTATATCTCATAATTCTGACTTTTCTCAATATTGCGAGTTTATATCTCATAATTCTGTCTTTTCTCAATATTGTGAGTTTATATCTCATAATTCTGACTTTTCTCAATTTTACGAGTTTATATCTAATAATTCTGACTTTTCTCAATATTGCGAGTTTATATCTCATAATTCTGACTTTTCTCAATATTGTGAGTTTATATCTAATAATTCTGACTTTTCTCAATATTGCGAGTTTATATCTCATAATTCTGACTTTTCTCAATATTGTCAGTTTATATCTCATAATTCTGACTTTTCTCAATTTTACGAGTTTATATCTAATAATTCTGACTTTTCTCAATATTGCGAGTTTATATCTCATAATTCTGACTTTTCTCAATATTGCGAGTTTATATCTCATAATTCTGTCTTTTCTCAATATTGTGAGTTTATATCTCATAATTTTGACTTTATAACTCACAATTGCAACTTTATATCACACAATTCTGAGGGAAAAAGTCAGAATTGTGAGATAAAAACTCGCAATGACCTTTTTAGTGTTTGTTCCACACTTATCAGTATTCCAAAGTATTCTAAAGTATTTAGATTAAGTTACTAAACTTGAGTAATGTAACGAAATGCGTTACAAATGACTTTTTAAAGCATGTATTTTGTAATCTGTAACCCACCCAGCCAAGCCAGTTTAAGCAAATATCAGCAGTTAATGCATAAAATGATGACCTTTTCCTAATGAAGATCAATAGATTGTCCACATACAGTGTGTTTGCTAAAGAGAAGCATTTCCATTGGCTTTACTTACTTTTTCATATCACTAAAAACTTGACATCACATCTCATAAAACTGTATTGTTTCTCCCACAAATTACAATTCCAGATCTTGCTGTTCCTGAATCTGATCATTCTGTGAAATCATTGTAAATGTGGGAACTGATAGAGTTGAATGGATTTGCTGTTATAGAGTCGTCCAATTACCATCCCAAACCAGGTGTATGTTTCTCATCGATTTTATGTAAATGTGGAGGCGTCCCATCGGGCAAACCTGCCAGTGAGACAAACACGCGCAAGAAAACCGTCCTCGTCCTATTGATCGGCGCTCATATAATCAGTAATCTATGGACACACTCGAACACATGGACCGGGAGACTCATCCGACACCGGGAACAAACACAACCGGGTGATCAGTCTCTTGGGTTTCTGTACCAACATTAGTCAACTGCTTCAGCTTTCTAGTGTTGATGTATTTATATCCTATTGAGACGGGATGGGGGGATTTTAAAATTCCCAGTAGCCTTTAGCTCTATGTCACAGCCAAAGAAATGAACACTTTAATTCAGCAAAGATGTATTAAATTGGCCAAAGTGACGGTAAAGATTTTTATGATGTTCTAAAAGACTTCTGTTTCAAATAAATGCTGCTCTAAAATATCACACAAATATTAAGCTGCTTTTTCAACATTGATAATAATCAGCAAATCAGGATGATTTCTGACGCTGAAAATCATAGGAAAAAATTACATTTGAAAAGATACTCAAACAGAAACCGTTCAATTGTAATTACATATCTCAATATTACTGTTTTTAATATGTTTTAGATCAAATAAATGCAGCCTAGGTGAGCAAGAGACTTATAATCAATACTTTTGTCTATTTTCAGAAATCTGTATGTTTTAAATGTGTACTGTATGTCTGGAGGCATGGACTAAAAACGTAGATTTTATGGTGCCTTTAACATCACTTAAAGGGTTAATCCACCCAAAAAGGACATTTTTGTCATGAATCACTCCCCCTCATGTCGTTCCAAACCCGTAAGACCTCCGTTCATCTTCAGAACGCAAACTGAGGCTTTCATCCTCCGATGTCCAGAAAGGTTCTAAAGACGTCGTTAAAACCGTCGACGTGACTGCAGTGGTTCAACCTTAATGTTATGAAGCGATGAGAATACTTTTTGTGCGCAAGAACTTAACAAAAGTAATGAATTTATGCAACATTTTCTCCTCTTCCCTGTCAGTCTGTCGAGCGGTTGGCACAGGCCTGCGTTTCAGACGCGTCGTCAAAACTGAGCCGCCGTTCAGAGCTGCAACTGAAAATAGATTCTTTTTGTGTGCAAAAAAACAAAAACAGGTTGAACCACTGTAGTCACGTCGACTATTTTAACCACGTTTTTACTCTTCTGGACATTCAATGGACTCATTTCAAAGCTTTCAATGGAGGATAAAATATAATTAGAAAAAAACAATAAAGATAATTAACACTTTCCAAGACCAGAAAGCTACTAAAACATATTGAAAACAGTACAGTGGTTCAACCTTAATATTATAAAGCGACGAGAATACTTTTTGTGCACCAAAAAACCCAAATAATGACACTTCAACGATGATTTCAAAACACTGATTCATGAAGCTTCACTAATCTTTTGTGTCGATTCAATGATTCGGAGCGATAAAGCCGTGCGATTTCAGTAAACGAAGGTTCGTTACGTCAGAAGTGAAGTCATAGTTTACGTGACTTTGTCAGTTTGATATGCGAACCGAATCACTGATTCGACACAAAAGCTTCATGAATCAGTGTTTTAAAATCGTCCATCACTAGATATTGTTAAAAGTCATTATTTTGGGTTTTTTTGGCGCACAAAAAGTATTCTCGTCGCTTTATAATACTAATGTTGAACCACTGTAGTCACATGACCTGTTTTAAATAAGTTTTAATGTCTTTCTGGGCATCTGAAAGTGTGAATTATGTCAATAGAGACTCGCTGAACCATCGGATTTCATCAAAAATATCTTCATTTGTGTTCTGAAGATGAACGAAGGTCTTACGGGTGTAGAACCACATGAGGGAGAGGAATTAATGACGGAATTAAAATTTTGGGGTGAACTAACCCTTTAAGCAACGTGAGCCCGTCTCACTGCCGCAGTGCCATAATAAGCTGTAAAGTGGGACAGAATTTATGGTGAAAGTCAAAAGTCTTTTTCTGCGTGTAAGTGATGTTGGAGAGCTCATAGAACTGTCAAATGTTTTACTGCTTGAAAAGACTCGTTCATATTTTGTTCTCGTGTCTTTCCACTTGTTCTCTCTCAACATATTTTAGCGTGCGCAGAAATACTTGATTTCATTCAATCGAAAGATTTTCTGTAACTCAGTCACATTGATATTCTGTTCATGTCGCTCCTTATGTGAGCATCGCACAGATGTTAATAAGTACATATTACAATGCACAGTACACAAATAATGGGTAAATGAGTTTATTATGAATTAATTTTCTTTTTAAGTAAATATTTGAGCATTTACCAATAGCATTTGTTTTTTTCCACTGAGATAGTTTCAAATCGGAGTTAGTTTTCAGTGGCCAAACACATTAACCTAAGCTTGTAGCATTTGATTTCACAGTCCACATGAACGTATGTATTGTATTATAATAACTGAGCAATAACTAGGTACTAACCATGTAGTTACCTAATATTGCCCTCGACTTTCTCACGGTGTACACCTCAGTCTCCGTGCTCATGGCATCCCGAATCCTAAAAGATGAATCACTGTCCGACCATCAGCAGCCATCAGGATTTTTCAGTAGTATTATGTCACGTCATGAGCGTACTGTATATTAACACCATTTTTTGTTTGCTTTTGCGCTTGGATCCGTCAAACTTAACCAACGGATGGGATTCATGTTTAAATGCAGCATATGTAGGCCGCTCACTGAATTGTAGTGTCGTTTCAGCGGTGAAATGTGTTTACAGCATGTGACACGACGCTTTCATTTATCACGCGGGCGGTGCGATAGTGCCGTGTCTGTGTGCGTTTCCTATCTATATATTTTGGCTTGTGTGACTTGCGAAGTGAACAGGGTTTCAACCGCTAACGCCTCTCTTCACATAAGCACACACACTGACTGGCATGAATTATTTGGCAGACATTTAAATTCATTCTTGCTGCACAGGCTCTCCTAGTTCAGAGATGTTACAGTTGGAAAACTCACTAAAGATCTTTCGTACATTATTCAGTGATACCGGATGTTTCATGGAAATAGCCTGTTTATATGCAAGAGATTGTGAAATCTTTCTTGCTTTTGCTATAGTTGACTGAAAACACTCTTTGTGATCTTGTTTACTAATCAGATCCAAACCACACGTGCAGCTTGAAATCTCATACATTTTTGTTGGTACCGCATTTCGATGGTCCACTTTAGACATTCTGCTAACTATAACTTTGCATGTCAAGCGCAGTCATTAGAGTATTGAAAACCATCTGCTTGATATCTGCAAACATGATGCTCCCCAAAATTTTTTTTTTATTCATTTGGCAGACCCAAAGCGACTTACAAGGAGAGCAATCATGGGTTTCGTGTCTTGCTCAAGGGCACTTTAGTCGTGGTATTGAAGGTGGAGAGAGTGCTGTTCATTCACAATCCCCACCTTCAATTCCTGCCAGCGTGGGAATCGAACCAGCAACCTTCAGGTTACAAGCCCGACTCCTTCACCATTAGGCCACGACTACCTAATAAAAAAGAAGCGATATGATCAGGCAAGACGACCTGTGTTCATATTAGAAAAGCTTTCCAGCACCGAAGGGACCCGAGCGGGAAGGCTTGAAACCGAACGCAGAGGTTGCATTGTTTCAGCTCCATATGTTAGTAACATCGGTTTTGCTGTTGTTATAATGTTCCTGTCGGCGTGGGAATCGAACCAACAACCTTCAGGTTACAAGCCCGATTCCCTCACCATTAGGCCACGACTACCTAATAAAAAAGAAGCGATATGATCAGGCAAGAGGACCTGTGTTCATATTAGAAAAGCTTTCTGGCACCAAAAGGGGCCCAAACGGGAAGGCTTGAAACCGAACGCAGAGGTTGTGTTGTTGTTTGTTAGTAACATCGGTTTTGCTGTTGTTATAATGTTCTTCGTGGGAATCGAACCAACAACCTTCAGGTTACAAGCCCAACTCCCTCACTATTAGGCCACGACTACCCCAACGAGTACGAGTACGTTAACTTATTACGCAAACCCGAACCTAATAGTCTTGTAATACTCTGACTGCTAGTCAACATTTGTGTATTATTTTTTGAATGCAGATGTATTTGGCTCTTTTTTGTTTCTAGTTGAAGTCTGTGACTTTGTCACACTTTCCACGTTTGTTTGTTTCTCTCTCGCTCGATATTCAGTGACTACAGTAACATAATGGAGAAGGTGAAGTCATTTCCAGTCCTTGAGGAGGTCTGAAGAGGTTTTGAAAGAACAAACAAATAAACAAAAGCCACTCGAGTGGCGGTCTGGGCGGAGGATGTGGGTCGGGTCCTTTTAATCTCTCCTCTTCCACTTCCTTTCTGCGAGGCGTTACCAAGGCAACCGTTGGCACATCCAACCTCTCCAGGTTAGTCATTAAAGATGCAAATCAGATTCTGGGAGTGCATTTACTGGCCAGCGCAGGCCTGTGGAGTCATTTATAACGCGATCGTACTCTAGAGAGGCCGGCGTTTACTGCTGGAGGTGTGTGTATGAAAGAGCCTCGCTCAAGATCTCTGGCCCCTCTGGGACTCGGGCTGGAGGCGAGTGCTGAGGTTGCGTTTCTGCCGTGTTTCCATTGTGTCCTTGAGCCAGAGACTTTCTGCTACAGCGGGCCGCGCTTCAATGCCTCTTCGCTTAAAGCATCAGTAAAATGAGATGATTTTGTACCAGTTGCACATGACATTAAAGGAATTCAGACGCTGAAAGTTTTCTCATTTTACACAGTATGCTCTGTGGCTCCCATCCCAGAAGAGAAGAAACTACCAAATCAAGCCTTAATTCTTTACAATTCCATCTGTAAATAAACATGGTTTGCTCATTTTTTACTTGCATGCCTTGAGTTTGCATGCTTGATGAAATACACAAACTTAAAGATCATAACGGTTTCTTATTATGACAACCTTCCTAATATTGTGTTGGTCCCGCTTTTGCTGCCAAAACAGCCCTGACCCGTCGAGGCATGGACTTCACTAGACCCTGAAGGTGTGCTGTGGGATCGGCTCCAAGATGTTGCTGCAGATCCTTTAGTTGCGAGGCGGAGCCTCCATGGATCGGACTTGTTTGTTCAGCACATTCCACAGATGCTCCATTGGATTGAGATCCAGGGAATTTGGAGGCAACACCTCAAACCATTCCTGAACCATTTTTGCTTTGTGTCAGCTTGTATTATCCTGCTGAAAGACGCCAGAGAATAACGTTTCCATGAAAGACTGTACATGGTCTGGAACAATGCTTAGGCAGGTGGTACGTGTCCACCTACATCCACATAGATGGCAGGACACAAGGTTTCCCAGCAGAACATTTGCCAAAGCATCACACTCCCTCTTGCCTTCTTCCCATAGTGCATCCTGGTGCCATGTATTCCCCAGGTAAGTGATGCACACGTACCCGGCCATCCACGTGACGTAAAAGAGAACTGATTCACCTTCTTCCATTGCTCCGTGGTCCAGTTCTGATGCTCAGTGCCCACGTTTGGCTCTTTCGGCGGTGGGCGGGGGTCATCATGGACCAACAAAGACCTGACTGTTCTCCATACCCAACAAACTGACACCTTTCTATCAGAACCAGCATTAACTTCTGGAGCAATTTGAGCTACAGGAGCTCGTCTGTTGGATCACCTTCACCACTGTTCCTTCCTCGGACCACTTTTAATTGACACTGACCATTGCAGACCGGACAAGAGCTGCAGTTTTGGAATCGGCCTTTGTCAAACTCGCTCAAATCCGTACCCATTTTCTAACACGTCAACTTTGAGGACAAAATGTTCACTTGCTGTCTAATACATCCCACCCGCTAACAGGTGCCGTGATGAAGAGATAATGAGCGTTATTCACTTCACCTGTCAGTGCTCATAATGTTACGCCTGATCGGTGTATATTTCAGAAGAGAAATAGATTTTGGTAACACTAAAGGTATATAAAGGTACTCATAATGCACGTTATCTTTATTTCCGTATTTACTCAAATATCTATATTTACCTTCAAGCCATGCCAGGTGTATATGACGTTCTTCTTTCTGCCAAACACGATCAGAGTTATATAAAAAAAATATCCCGGCTCGTCCAAGCTTTATAAAGAGAGTGATTGGAGGAAAAAAAAAAATCATCCATGCATAAAGCATGTCATATTTTGTTTCTGGTTGTGTATTAGTTAGGTTATGGTTAACTTTATTAAATAGTATTGAAATACTCAATTTTACCAATTTAAATTAAAAATCAGTTTATTTACATGTTTGGATAAATGACACGGATAATACTATTAAATCAAATCTCAAAAAGTTTAGAATCTGTGAAACAGAACTGCACAAACTCTCGTCTCATTCACATTGATCTGTATTTCTGAGTGAAACAGGATGGTCAACAAGAAATCGACAACGAACGCCCTTGAAATTGGCTGGATGGTGAAAAGTGGGTCTTCTGTCGAAGAGTGAGTCGGGTGGTTGGAAGGAAGGGCTTGAAAAATAGAGGAAAGTCATTTCAGATGTGGATTACGGGATTACATTTAGATAAAAGAGATGATTTTCTTTGGAATAACGTGCACTGTTGAATCATGCATTATTCTTGCAGAAACATGCATTAAAGTTAATGGGGTCAAGTTTGATTTGCTCTTCAAAGGTTTTTTTCAAGTATTTGCTGTGCTTGTTCTGTGCAGTTCTGTGTAACATCACTCATTCACCCACGGTCTCTCTGTGACCGCGGGCACGAGGACAGAGATGCTAATTCCACCGTCTGATTAAAGGAATTCCACATTTGCATCAGTACCGGCATCATTAGAAACCACAGGTGCTTCCAGAGCAATTAACACGCCGTTGAGCGTTGCTAGGTGACCGACGTAGACACGAGACGTAAAGATGAGAGCTGAGATACAGCACACCCGGCAGCTCAAAAGGACTCTCATCTCTCTCTGACACACGCCATCCACAGTTGGAAATCTCAGTTAAAGTATTCATTGTGTGCACACTTTTTTGTGTCAATTTCACAGCTGTTTCTGCCGAGCAAATTACCCAGCAACCCTCAGAAGATACAGGGAGAAGGTTTGATAATTAAGATGCTGATCTGAACATTCCTGTAGTACAGATTTTTTTTACTGTGCCAGTTACTTTCTAATGTACAAATAATGCTCCCTAAATGGCGATCCTGGAAAAACATCCCAATCAACTAAACAGATTTTGAACTAATTAGAGTCTGTGACAGGTTTTGGCTTACAAGCACGGTTATTCAGCGATCATTTCCCTCTGATTTTAGAGAGAAGTTATGGGAAGGTTTAGGGAGATGGTTAGGACTAACTTTTGGGACAGGAATGTTGGTCCGGGATCAACATGTTTTGATTGAAAATGTAAAGAATCGACATCATCTAGCCACCTGAAAAAGTGCTTTAGAAAAACCTGTGACATTTTTTGAAGGGTAAGTTAAATCAATGAGGAATATGTGCATGATTTATGTTTCAAATAAATATCGGAGTAATGCACAACCCTCCGCGCAGTTTAATTAGCTGCAGATTAATATTTAACCATAAATCAGCCAGAAAAAAAGTTGGTTCATAATAGCTTCTTTTCCAGCCTTTTGCAATAGTATTTGTTGCATTATTGATCCAGTTGATCCACTGGCACGGCACTGGCTTCTGATGTGTGCAAAATACTTTTTTAATAATCCATGCACTCTAAAAAAAAAAAAAAGATTCTGCAAAGATAAAACAAAGATTATCGGGGAGTTTTACAAGAAAATATCATTTCAGTCTTCAAAAATGTGTCGCTTGCCGTTTCTTTGTAACGCGTGTTATATTGTTAGACCTGTATACATTTGCTTTGACATAAAATTAATTTCACCTACCATGTGCTTTGACATGCAAAATAGGGAGCTAAAAATAATTTTAAAATAGTGCACCTTTCTACTTTATTTACCCCTAAAGGATGGAAATTAGTACTTAACATATTAGGAAACAAAATATTAGGAGCTAAATGGTACATATAGTACCTATTTTTAAAGGTACCACCCCAGTGACCCCAGCTATTTTTCTCAGAGCGCAGGTTTATAAAGGTGCGGTGAGCTATTTCTATTAATGCATAAATCAACCCAAACAAAAACAGCCCTCCCTTAATTGCTCCGCCCCCAAAATGCACAAATGTCTCTTTATCATAGCTGACGTGAATAAAAATTAATTTACAGTACACGATTAAATACAAGCAAGAGTGGTTAAATGTACAGCAGCTCCAGACAAGCGATGACACTGCTGTTAGTATAGCTAACATTATAACAACAGCAAAACCGATGTTACTAACATATGGAGCAGAAACAATGCAACCTCTGCGTTCGGTTTCGAGCCTTCCCGCTTGGGCCCCTTTTGGTGCTGGAAAGCTTTTCTAATATGAACACAGGTCCTCTTGCCTGATCATATCGCTTCTTTTTTATAAGGTAGTCGTGGCCTAATGGTGAGGGAGTCGGGCTTGTAACCTGAAGGTTGCTGGTTCAATTCCCACGCTGGCAGGAATTAAAGGTGGGGATTGTGAATGAACAGCACTCTCTCCACCTTCAATACCATGACTAAAGTGCCCTTGAGCAAGGCACGAAACCCATAATTGCTCTCCTTGTAAGTCGCTTTGGATAAAAAGCATCTGCCAAATGAATAAATGTAAATGTTTTTCCAGTGGTATTCCTCTGACCTTTTTTCTTTGGCAATGCCTCTCAGCCATCTCTCATTCAGTCTTTCTTCAAATCTCTCTCCTCCCCCATCGTGAGTGGACACGCCCCCTACTGCTGATTGGCTACAAGTGTTTGTGGTGCTCGGTCCGATCCTCAAGTGGTTTTTCAGAAACCACTTGCTTTAAGGGCGCAACAAATTTTACCCACAACCCATCTAACCCCAGAATCCCCTATTCCCTGAATGTAGATGTCTTGTCCCCTTCAAAGCACATCAGAGACTGTTTGCTCAGTGGATGAGACGACATAACCAATCCCCTGACACAAGCGTTTGGACACCTGACATTATACCAGTCTGAACTCAGCAGCATCTAATTGACCTTTGAAGAGCAGAATACATTTCCCGCCATACAGCCATGAGACTGATGCATTCGTTAATCTAGCTTTAATTACCGGCCAAAGTCACAAAATAATGAGAATATTCTTATTCTTATTCTTGGCAGGAAAAAGGATGAGAGATAAAAGCTCTTGACAGTGGCTCGCTTATTAGAGCCATTTGCAGATAAGGCAACATTTCTCATTGTGCTGATGACGCATTTCTCTAAAAAGTGTCTTTCTGTATATTGTTCCCAATTAATTAAACTTTTGCTGGCTCTATTATGAAGTGATGAAGGTCTGTTTCATCTCTACACCCTTCAGGAGAGTAAGTATCAATAACTCTCATGTCATTTTACCTCTGTGATCACGAGGAATTTCCTAATAGACTCCTACTCATCTGAGCTTAAAGAAGGGTAGCGTGGAGGCCCGCGAGTCAAGAGCCCTGGATAAATGTTAAGGGAAATCATGAATCATCCTTTGATGTGTTTCTGCCTGGAGAAGTGGCCTAAAAAACACAAGCACACTGGATATGGAGTAACACTGACCCCATCTGGTGGCTCGTTGTAGGTACATTTTACCAATGCTAATAGCAATTACCAGAAAAGTATTAAAGGCAGACTGCCTCAGTCCCCATGAAATCAAAACTGACAATTCTTATTTTGTTTTCATGGAATATTGCAGTATTTATCATAAATCATTTATCCATGCGTTGTTTTGTTTTTTTTAATTCACGCCTCCTTGTAATTTTTAATCAAAATAACTTTCCCTCCCTCTTGCAGCAACGTTTATCATAACACAACTTATGTTGGCATTAGTGGTATTACATTGACATATTACACTTAACTGATCAGTAACAATTTGTAGCAGTTATTGTTGTAATTAAAGTATTATATCCATCACAAGTTCAGTATGGAGTACCGCAAGGCTCAATACAAGGACCATTGGTCTTCATTCTGTATACACTAACCTTTGGAATGGATAGGAATGGAATTGGAATTGAGAAACATGGCATTTTTCACTTTTCAGATGATGATGGCTCTATATTTCATTGCAGGCATAGTTGGTACAAACTTGGATGACTAGCAATCTTCTACTTCTAAATTCTGAAAAAAAAACTGAGTTTTAATAATTGGATACAAAGCTCCACATGCAATAACTAGAACACTCTCTAACACTTAATAGCTACTCTTCAAGTCAAGTCTTTGTAAGTATAAGGAGTGTACTATTTGGTAGCAATCTTTCCTTTAAAAGCCATATTTTTCCATATTTCCATTACATGTGAGAAACATATATTCTTGTGTGAAACCCATTAGATTACATGTGAAAAGTATATTCCCATGTGAAACTCATAGAATTACATGTGAAGCATATGTTCCCGTGAGAAACCAATAGGATTACATGTGAAACACATACAGGGAGTGTAGAATTATTAGGCAAATGAGTATTTTGACCACATCATCCTCGTTATGCATGTTGTCTTACTCCAAGCTGAATAGGCTGGAAAGCCTACTACCAATTAAGCATATTAGGTGATGTGCATCGTAATGAGAAGGGGTGTGGTCTAATGACATCAACACCCTATATCAGGTGTGCATAATTATCAGGCAACTTCCTTTCCTTTGGCAAAATGGGTCAAAAGAAGGACTTGACAGGCTCAGAAAAGTCAAAAATAGTGAGATATATTGCAGAGGGATGCAGAAGTCTTAAAATAGCCAAGCTTCTGAAGCGTGATCATCGAACAATCAAGCGTTTCATTCAAAATAGTCAACAGGGTCGCAAGAAGCGTGTGGAAAAACCAAGGCGCAAAATAACTGCCCGTGAACTGAGAAAAGTCAAGCGTGCAGCTGCCAAGATGCCACTTGCCACCAGTTTGGCCATATTTCAGAGCTGCAACATCACTGGAGTGCCCAAAAGCACAAGGTGTGCAATACTCAGAGACATGGCCAAGGTAAGAAAGGCAGAAAGTCGACCACCACTGAACAAGACACACAAGCTGAAACGTCAAGACTGGGCCAAGAAATATCTCAAGACTGATTTTTCTAAGGTTTTATGGACTGATGAAATGAGAGTGAGTCTTGATGGGCCAGATGGATGGGCCCGTGGCTGGATTGGTAAAGGGCAGAGAGCTCCAGTCCGACTCAGACGCCAGCAAGGTGGAGGTGGAGTACTGGTTTGGGCTGGTATCATCAAAGATGAGCTTGTGGGGCCTTTTCGGGTTGAGGATGGAGTCAAGCTCAACTCCCAGTCCTACTGCCAGTTTCTGGAAGACACCTTCTTCAAGCAGTGGTACAGGAAGAAGTCTACATCCTTCAAGAAAAACATGATTTTCATGCAGGACAATGCTCCATCACACGCGTCCAAGTACTCCACAGCGTGGCTGGCAAGAAAGGGTATAAAAGGAGAAAATCTAATGATATGGCCTCCTTGTTCACCTGATCTGAACCCCATTGAGAACCTGTGGTCCATCATCAAATGTGCGATTTACAAGGAGGGAAAACAGTACACCTCTCTGAACAGTGTCTGGGAGGCTGTGGTTGCTGCTGCACGCAATGTTGATGGTGAACAGATCAAAACACTGACAGAATCCATGGATGGCAGGCTTTTGAGTGTCCTTGCAAAGAAAGGTGGCTATATTGGTCACTGATTTGTTTTTGTTTGGTTTTTGAATGTCAGAAATGTATATTTGTGAATGTTGAGATGTTATATTGATTTCACTGGTAAAAATAAATAATTGAAATGGGTATAAATTAGTTTTTTGTTAAGGTGCCTAATAATTATGCAGAGTAATAGTCACCTGCACACACAGATATCCCCCTAAAATAGCTAAAACTAAAAACTAAAACTTCCAAAAATATTCAGCTTTGATATTAATGAGTTTTTTGTGTTCATTGAGAACATGGTTGTTGTTCAATAATAAAATTAATCCTCAAAAATACAACTTGCCTAATAATTCTGCTCTCCCTGTATATTCCTGTGAGAAACCACTTGTATATTTCCGTGTGAAACATATATTCCTATGTGAAACCCATAGGATTACATGTGAAAATGTATATTCCCATGAGAAACCCGTTGGATTACATGTGAAACACGTATATTCCCATGAGAAACCCATTGGATTACATGTGAAACACGTATATTCCCATGAGAAACCCATTGGATTACATATGAAACACGTATATTCCCATGAGAAACCCATTGGATTACATGTTAAAGACGTATATTCCCATGAGAAACCCATTGGATTACATGTGAAAGACGTATATTCCCATGAGAAACCCATTGGATTACATGTGAAACACGTATATTCCCATGAGAAACCCATTGGATTACATGTGAAACATGTATATTCCCATGAGAAACCCATTGGATTACATGTGAAACATGTATATTCCCATGAGAAACCCATTGGATTACATGTGAAACGCGTATATTCCCATGAGAAAACCATTGGATTACATGTAAAACACGTATATTCCCATGAGAAACCCATTGGATTACATGTGAAACGCGTATATTCCCATGAGAAACCCATCGGATTACATGTGAAACACGTATATTCCCATGAGAAACCCATCGGATTACATGTGAAACACGTATATTCCCATGAGAAACCCATCGGATTACATGTGAAACACGTATATTCCCATGAGAAACCCATCGGATTACATGTGAAACACGTATATTCCCATGAGAAAACCATTGGATTACATGTGAAAAACGTATATTCCCATGAGAAACCCACTGGATTACATGTGAAACGCGTATATTCCCATGAGAAACCCATTGGATTACATGTGAAACATGTATATTCCCATGAGAAACCCATCGGATTACATGTGAAACACGTATATTCCCATGAGAAACCCATCGGATTACATGTGAAACACGTATATTCCCATGAGAAACCCATCGGATTACATGTGAAACACGTATATTCCCATGAGAAACCCATTGGATTACATATGAAACACGTATATTCCCATGAGAAACCCATCGGATTACATGTGAAACACGTATATTCCCATGAGAAAACCATTGGATTACATGTGAAAAACGTATATTCCCATGAGAAACCCACTGGATTACATGTGAAACGCGTATATTCCCATGAGAAACCCATTGGATTACATGTGAAACACGTATATTCCATGAGAAAACCCACTGGATTACATGTGAAACGCGTATATTCCCATGAGAAACCCATTGGATTACATGTGAAACACGTATATTCCCATGAGAAACCCGTTGGATTACATGTGAAACACGTATATTCCCATGAGAAACCCGTTGGATTACATGTGAAACACGTATATTCCCATGAGAAACCCATTGGATTACATGTGAAACACGTATATTCCCATGAGAAACCCATTGGATTACATGTGAAACGCGTATATTCCCATGAGAAACCCATTGGATTACATGTGAAACACGTATATTCCCATGAGAAACCCATTGGATTACATGTGAAACACGTATATTCCCATGAGAAACCCATTGGATTACATGTGAAACACGTATATTCCCATGAGAAACCCACTGGATTACATGTGAAACGCGTATATTCCCATGAGAAACCCATTGGATTACATGTGAAACACGTATATTCCCATGAGAAACCCATTGGATTACATGTGAAACACGTATATTCCCATGAGAAACCCATTGGATTACATGTGAAACACGTATATTCCCATGAGAAACCCGTTGGATTACATGTGAAACACGTATATTCCCATGAGAAACCCATTGGATTACATGTGAAACACGTATATTCCCATGAGAAACCCATTGGATTACATGTGAAACGCGTATATTCCCATGAGAAACCCATTGGATTACATGTGAAACACGTATATTCCCATGAGAAACCCATTGGATTACATGTGAAACACGCATATTCCCATGAGAAACCCATTGGATTACATGTGAAACACGTATATTCCCATGAGAAACCCATTGGATTACATATGAAACACGCATATTCCCATGAGAAACCCATTGGATTACATGTGAAACACGTATATTCCCATGAGAAACCCATTGGATTACATGTGAAACACGTATATTCCCATGAGAAACCCATCGGATTACATGTGAAACACGTATATTCCCATGAGAAACCCATTGGATTACATGTGAAACACGTATATTCCCATGAGAAACCCATTGGATTACATGTGAAACACGTATATTCCCATGAGAAACCCATTGGATTACATGTGAAACACACATATTCCCATGAGAAACCCATCGGATTACATGTGAAACACGTATATTCCCATGAGAAACCCATTGGATTACATGTGAAACACGCATATTCCCATGAGAAACCCATTGGATTACATGTGAAACACGCATATTCCCATGAGAAACCCATTGGATTACATGTGAAACACGTATATTCCCATGAGAAACCCATTGGATTACATGTGAAACACGTATATTCCCATGAGAAACCCATTGGATTACATGTGAAACACGTATATTCCCATGAGAAACCCATCGGATTACATGTGAAACATGTATATTCCTGTGTGAAAGCTAGAGCAAGACGAGCATTTGTGGTTAAAAATTTGGTTGTTTTTTTTATATATAGAAACGCCGTTGTACCTCATGTCTCAGAGGACATCACATTACAATAATAATGAACATAACTTCGAGCACTGACCCGTAGAGGTTTGGGGTTTTCACAAAAATGAGTTCATGAGTTCAAATGGGATTTTTAAACTCATGCTGATGTAAACAAAACCATCTTACTCGCGCCGACTGACAGATCCGAGTACACATACACGATCCCGACACACACAATTACAGCATTTCAAAAAATCTTCAGATTTCATGCGAACATTATCTGTCTTAAGTGAACGTTTGGTTAACTGTTGGGGAAAAACATCTGATATGTAACTGACTTTATCGAATTCAAAAAGTGTAGCTCAGTCATTTTTGTCGGATTCCTACAAATCATACATCATTTTGAAGGTTTGTAATAACAGAGGTCAATGAGCAAATTAGGCCAGGATGTCGGGGTTACACCCCTACTCTTTTCAAAGGACAACCACAGAGAGTCAGGACCTCGGTTTAACATCTCATCCGAAGGACCACCAAACCATAAATCTAAACCAGATCTGGCAGGAGTTATGGGAACAGTCCATGTTGTGTGAGCGGAAAGAGAGTTAACGTGAACAGACACGCCATCAGCTAAAGAAACAAAAGCAAGAAAACCTGACCATCGTGTTGCATTCCCTAATGCTCTAAAGATCATCACTTGCCTACCGATTCAAAAGTTCCTAGATTTACACAATTCACGTGTGTCATGCTTTTCATTTTTTCTAGAATGGAGGCGTTTGAAGAAGCGTTGTCGCGCTCTTGGCAGTGGGACATGTCTGTGGCAAACCTCAAATGTTTTCCTCATACCAAAGCGAAACATCTTTTAGCCTTAGGTAAGTGTCTACTACCAACAGAAGCCAATTAATAATTCAATCAAAAAATCATTCGACCCGACCTAACTGTTTTATATAGTACTTATAGGCTATACACACATGACGACATGGAGGTGACAGGTGAACATTTTTAATGTTTCAGAAAAGGTACTTCTGTATCTTTTAAATTCTGCCGTTTACATTTATTGCTCTAACTATGGAAGCCTGTTTCCACCAGTGAAAAAAAAAAGATTGTGAGTTTTTATCTCACAATTCTGAGAAAAAAAAAGTCAGAATTCTGAGATAAAAAGTCACAATAATCTTTTTATTTTAAACAGGGTTCTATATAACATAATACTTAATTTCAATTTTCAAAACATAAATATTTTTGTTATATTTAATGAAAATTAAGCGTACAATTTTATGAAGTAATTAAGTATTTCTGCTCAGTAGTTTTTCTCTCTCACTAGCAGATTTGAGTAGGTTTATACACTCTGTGGTGACATGAAGAACCTTTACAATCCATGGAACCTTTCCATAACAGATTCTTTAATTTTCTGCAAATTTAAAACTACATTCATTTTTGATGCAGGAAAAGACAAACACAGTTTGGAAGATGGATTCATGATGTACTCGCTCTTTATATAAAATGTTAAGTAAATCTTTAACAAAAAAGGCTGGTTGTGACACAGTAAACTCCACACACTGCTTGGTGATTCCTGGATCAAACACCGGGAGCTTCATTCCTAACCTCAAGAGCTCCAGTAATGTCAATGTTCCCGGTCGATGGACCTTCAGGGTGGACGGTGCTTAAAATATATTCTTACAATTCACACATTGCTAGTTTGCTATCTGTACGAGTGAGCGTCATCTGTGAAGGAATCATTCTTTCAAGTGAAACTTTTAAGACTCAGCAGGTGCTGTCCACAAAACTTAAATTCCTGTAAGATTTACGGTCAGGTTTAGAAATCCAAAATATGTGGACGTAAATTTTTGCTTCTTTGGAAGCTATAAGAACATGTCACTCAACAGGAAGGGAAACATATTTTTTGTCTCAGACATTAAGACACATCAGAGGAGAGCGGTGTCCGACTAGTCACACCTCATCAGAAGTTACAAGGTGTGAACAGGCCCTAAAACATGCTGAATATGAGACGACAAATAAGAAACCGTGGTACACTGTTAAAAAATGACTGTAAATTTTACAGTATAATACTGGCAGCAGGGTTGCCAGCCAGTTACTGTAAAATTTACAGTGGTGTTAATGTAATTTAATTTACAGAATTTCCCTGTATTCTCTGATTACAGTAAATAACTGTATTTTTTAAATTACGAAGGGTCAATTTACAGCAATATTCTGTAAATTTTAGTCAATCCAACATGTGACCCCAGAATGCATTGCAGTTTACAGCAATATGCTGTATTATTAAAAAACAGCCAGCGGCTGTAAAATAATGCTGTAATTTTTACAGCAATTCATTACAGTGGTTGTCCATTTAAATGTATGCTGGAAGTTCTACCGGTCTACAGTACTTGCAGTAGGTCCTTTGATCCGTTTTACCAGCGGCACAGGCAATAACGTGAGCCGCGTGTTCTCGGTGAAGTGATACACAGCCGCTTCCTCTCTCTCGCTCGTCTCATTCTCTCCGGTTTAATAGTGCTTGTATTGCGCATAAATTTAGTCTTTCCTGCAGGTTTCGCGCTCACACCAAAAGCACGCGCTCGACACTCTCAGTTTCAAACAACTTCTAAAATGAGTGGCTTACTGCGTTAAAACGTTCAAATACATATAAGGTTATGTCAAAATGTCTTGGCGAGTATTCGGTTAAACAGTCAGTTTTGGAACGTTAAATAGTTGTGTAACAGTATATTGCGTCCGTGCAGAAACTCTTAAAGTGACAGTAGTCCAATATTCCTGCTGCTGTCTGTCATGTTCATCAAAGAACAAAAGACAAAGAAAATCACTTTCTGCTCTTGACTGAAGACGTTTTGTAACTTTAATGGTAAGCATTAATCTGTATTTAATTTTTACAATGAAGACTACGGAAATTAAAGTACGCACTGGATGTGTTATTTTACATTTGATTACTTTAAATTCTGTACTATCTGAATAATTGTGTATTTAATCAGGTATTGATTCAATCATCAATGACAGCAGCTCATTGGAAAAAATGGAAAACACCCTTCATTGTGTTTGCACTAATAATGCACCGATAAAACACTTTTCCATATATTCTTTCATTATATCGTTATCGCAAATATTCTTATATAATATGGGCTATATTTTTAAGGCTATATCACCTACCCCTAAAAGCTACTTTACTGCAAAAATCGTCCTTTTAATTCAGCCAAGAGGCCACGCCGCGACGTATCGATCTTCTACTGATCTTCACGTGATGCCAATTCGCTGCTCAGAGTCGAACTGTTCTCAGACCACAGTTTCTTTGACTGAGGCACAGAATACATGGAGCTGCAGTGGTGCAGCAATACGGATGTAGTGAAGCCACAGGTGTTTGTTTGAAGACAGATTGACAATGGCTTAAGATTTCCATTAATGTATGGTTTGGTAGGATAGGACTGTATTTGGCCGAGATACAGCTATTTGAAAATCTGGAATCTGAGGATGCAAAAAAATCAAAATATTGAGAAAATCGCCTTTGAAGTTGTCAGAACTTGATATATTTACGGTAGGAATATCTACATAGGACATGATCTTTACTTAATATCTAATGATTTTTGTCGTAAAAGAAATATTGATCATTTTGACTCATACAATGTATTTTTAAAATAATCTTGACTGTTTTTGTGTTCTCATATTCTAACCCCAAACAAGTTCTTCACAGAAACACTGTAGAGTAAACTGCTTATTGCTGGTTCATGTTAGTTAAATACTGTAAGTTAACAAATGAGACTTTGTAAAGTTTTGCCAATATTAAGAAATAAATCAGTGTCAGTACTACATTTAAAACATTGTGAGAGACTCTGTAAAATTGTATAAGAAATTACATGTTTTGCACATGACTGCTGGTGTTCCAATGAAAACACGTGTTCTTGCATTCCAGGATGTGAATTTACCCTTGAGCAAAAGGCAGGGACACATATAAAATCATCCTGCGATCCACAGCAGGTGTAAAAGGACTCAGAAGCAGCCGTCTGATGTAAGTCTGATCTTTCGCTTCTCTCTGTTGGGCTCCAGATGAACTATATTCTCTTTAATGGGTGGAATTAAAACACACTATAATAATGGGTACACCTATATCTTATTTTATTCTTTTCTGTGAACCTCGTTAAAATGGTTCATAAAGGAAAATGAATATTTGAATTATCGAGTTTGTCTGATCAGTTTGCAGATGTTTTTGACTAAACTGCTCACTTGCTTATTAGATCAAGTTCAAGCTTATAACAACCTGCGGAATTGGTCATTTCTGACTCAAAATCAGCCAAAATGAGTAAAACGAAAATCCTCATAGCTGGAGTTTGTGCATAATTTGACTGATGGCGCAAAAAAGTAATTTATAATAGTTGTCACCTTAGAATTATAAGCTTCTATCTGATATTTTTGACAAAACTGAGTTATTCACATATTTTTATTCTGTGATCACTTAAATTATGTGATGTTTTTGTGTTAAATTAGGGTCTGTTAAAAGAAGTATTAAATGCAAAAACTTTGAAGCGCTCAAAATCGCTCTGAATGCCGATAGAACCTTATAATTTCACAGTGACGTGAACGGACTTTTAATAGTACGTTACTACACTACAGATCAGAAGATTTAGATTGAAAGATTTCTGTAATGTTTTTAAAAGACATTCCTCTTCTGTGGACGCTTGTTTCTGCCACTGAATCAACATAAAAAAGATAATTGTGACTTTTTTTCTCACAATTGCATACAATAAACTCACAATTCTGAAATGGCAATTATCTTTTAAATTCTTTTATTCTTCTGCTCACAAAGGCTGCATTTATCAGATACAGTAAAAACTAATACTGTGAAATATTATTATAATTTAAAATAACTTTCCTATTTGATAATGTATTCAAAATGTAGTTTATGCAAAGCTGTGTCACATGATCCTTCAGAAATCATTCTGATTTGCTGCTCAAGAAAAATTGTTTATTATCAGTGTTGAAATCAGTTGTGTACATTTTTTCAGGATTCTTTGATGAATAGAAAGTTCAAAAGAACAGAATTGATCTGAAATAGAAAGCTTTGAAATATAATAAATCTCTTTACTGTCAGTTTTCATTAATTAAATGCATCCTTGCTGAATAAAAATATTAATTTCTTTCCCAAAAAACCTTTGAACAGTTCTGTATAACATTAAAAGCTTTCTATTTGAACTTTCCATGCATCAAACAATCCTGAAAAAAATTATACTGTTTTCCACATTGATAATAATATTTAATGTTTCTTGAGAATTTCTGAAGGATCATGTGACACTGAAGACTGGAGGAATGATGCTGAAAATTCACAGGAATAAATTACATTTTAAAATATATTCAAATAGAAAATGGTTGTTTAAAAGTGTCAAATGTATTATTTCACAATATTACTGTTTTTGCTGTATTTTGAGCCTTGGTGAAAATTAATTGTACATTGGGGTGAAAATTAATATGCATATTAATAATAGTCTACAGTGTAACTCATGCACAATCTTAAGAACATACAGTAGTAGAAATAAAGTGAAACCTGGAATTTTATATTTAATATTGGCTGTTTTCCAGTGTCTACAAGTGACTCGAGTCAGATTTGATTGAATGTTAAATGTTTGTGATTGTAGTAAAGAAATATTCCAGACAGACGTTGGTTTAAGTGTTTATAATAATGCAGGGCGCTTGTGTAACGCTCTCTGATTACAGAAGACTGATTTCAACGCTCTGGTTTATCTTTGACTTCATCATCATGAGATTGTCTCCAGTTTTTCACCTTCTGGTGTTCATAACAGCACTGAGTAAGTTTTTTTTTATCTGTTTGATCAGACTTAATGAGGCAAAGACACGAAAAACAAGTAAATGTGTTTGAATTCAATCTTCTCTCTTTCTCTTTAACAGCCATGACTCGAACAACACTGGCAGGTAATGCAGACGTTTATTCATCCAGACCACAAATTCTCACAAATTGTTTGTCCACTGGAACATTCACCTAACTTCAGCTTACGCAAAACATCTTCAGCTGATTTAAACTTTTCCATTATTGAATGAAACATTTTCAACTGTTATCATGATTTGTCACACATCATTGCTGAATTCTGTCTTTCTGAATATAGCTTATGTGTCTCCTCATATTTAGAGTAGAAAATCAAGAAACACTGATGTTTCCTTCTTCACTTTAAAAAAAAAAAAAAAAAAAAAAATAATAATATTGGGAACAATAAGATCAGAGAATCACACAAATTTCATGCTTTACACATTTTATTTTCAATCATTTTACTTCAGCAAAAGGATAGATTTTTTAGTCCAGTTTTGAATGAAAGAAGATAAACACCTTTGTCAAATTGACCAAGGGTGCCAAAACCAATCCACACTTCCACCAGTCCACCACCAGAGGTCATCATCACCCCACTGCTAATCACAGCCAGATTCCTCACATTTATGAGCCTCAAACCTCAATATAAAATTTAAAAGTCAATTCAATTGAACTTTTTGTTTATTCTCTTGGCAGAACATGATTAGAAGTAATGTCTATGTACATTAATATTCTTGTTGTAATTGATCATTCACAAAGACCCACTTGCCAAAGTTGTAGGAGTTGACTGAAGTAATCCATAGTGACTGGAACGTTGATAAAAGCCGCTGGATCTTGGGGTGGCGAATGAGGCGAATGAGATCCAAGTGCAACTTTAATTCCAAAACGTAGTCGTACAGGCAATGATCAACTCAACAGCAAACAGAGATAACAGGGAAAAGGCAAGCTCGTAATAAATAGTCCAGGCAAATGGTCAATAGGCAGGCAGATCAACAACAGAACGGAGCACAGGCAGACAAAACAAGGAATAAATGCTTAAGAGTCGTAATACAGGTATTAACAAGACTTCCTAAATAACCAGGGAAACAGAACAGACTTAAATAGGGAGCTAGATTGGCTACAGCTGGGCAGTAATTAACATAAGGGGCTTATGGGAAGTGTAGTGTGAGGGCGACATCTGGTGGTGAGTGGATGAAGGATGACAGACCCGATTCATTACACCCGCCCCCATTACTGTTGCTACTGTTGCCACACATCATGTTCTCACACAGTGAAAAATACATCGGAGCAAAGAGGACACTGACAACACGTCAACAGACATGACAGAGCAGGCTACTTTTGATATGAAACAAAGTTTCAAATATTGACATTTTCTAAAGAAGTTTAATCAATAAATAGCGTCTAGTGTGTGTTTAATGTGTGGTGACAGATCGCTGTAGCTCCTCGATCATCTCTTCATACTAGTTCATTTATAGCATCAAATAAACATGAATGAACATCAGAAGGAAAGACGTGAGGACACACAATTTATCAAGTTCAAGTTCACCAGCGTTAATCTACTAACTCCACTGACCGCTTTGACGGACAAAATGGCGGATTCGGGGTTATGATTGGTCAGATCAATTCCAAAAAGGTTAATACTTTTGTTTGCTTTGTGACAAATACAAAAAACAAACAAACAAACAAAAAAAACAGCAGAATAGCTCACTTCATTACCTGTAGTTCCAGACTGAAGACAAGTATTTATGAGCCAAAATGTAGTAATAACATTGTAAGAAATGTTTTTTCAGTCAAGAAAAAATTATAAGGGAAGTTTTTTTTTTAATAGATACGATTAATTGGAAAATTCATGGCTCTTACCTTATAAATTTTGTGACCCACAAAAAATTGTGCATAATATATATTATAATGTTAAACTGAATTGTAATTTCTGTAATTTCAGTAAAGAGTCGATTGATCTTTCCTCAAATAAACACTTGTCGAAGAATTTTCTTCTGACTTGTCAAAATTCCTTGCTTCAAAATACAATTTAGACATTGATTTAGCCATGTGTGATATAATTGTTGTTTTATGGTATTGGTAAAATATTATAGTCATAAATGTCAGTTTCCCTCAACATTATCCAAATTAAAAAAAAAATCTTTGTGACTTTAAATACTTAAGACACTAAAAAAAGTGTCAAACTGGTGAAACTGTGTAATGATCAGTTGAACACCTACTTTTATTATTTTATATTCTTTAGTGTCTTCCTGTTATCAAAAGAAAATCTTTTCCGTTTTTAGTACGTCATTGTCGTTTAACGTGCCCTCAGTTCAGTTCATGGAGCTCTCACCTCTGAACTCAGGATCTGAATCAGGAGTGTTAAACCAGCGAGATGAACGACATGTGCAGAGCGGTGTTTCCCAGGAGTAGGACTGAAGACCGTCATTGCCTTTAAGTTGAGGGATGGGGTAGGATTATGGGATGTAGAATATGGTCATGCAGAATAAGGCATTAATATGTGCTTCATAAGTACTAATAAACAGACAATACGCAAAATATAAAAGTGTATATGCTGTTTGAGAATAAATGTGTGTTGGTGTGTGTGGCTTTTAGTTCATGTCTGTAAACTTTGAGCTCATCTGTATGCTGGTGTGTTTTTGTTTATATTTATTGAAGACACTGTTACCTGGAGCAATTTGTTCTTCAATCACATTATATTTGTAAGAGCAGAGAGATTATTACTGTCACATGATCCACAGGTCCACCACCAGAGGGCATCATCATCGTCCCGCCGCTAATCACAGCCAGATTCAAACATGAGCCCCAGAAATCAGTGTGAAATGTAATCATCAGGTAACTAAGTGTTTTTGGTTCATTCTCTTAGCAGCACCAGAAATATTCTACCCATTCGGCTCATCATCAGGAGACACAATAAATCCTGCTGATGATGATGGAGGTTCCCCAGTTATTCCACTGTTGAGGCCATTTCTGTTCTCTGGCCGCAGATACCAGCAGATTTATGTAAGAATGTGATTCCATCTTGATTCCAAGTCTGAATGTCAGTGGTGAATGCTTTATAAGCTCATCTGTGATCCAGAGGCTGTGATTTTGACAAGATTTCTGATGTTTCAGGTTAGTAATAATGGAATCCTCACATTCAACGAGCCTTCATCAGTGTTTGTTCCCGTCTCATTTCCTACTTATGGAGGCCAAGATATAATTGCTGGTCTCTGGACCGACCTTGACAACCGTGCGAGAGGTGTGGTTTCATATCATCAGTACACTACTGGAAGTGTTCTCACACGAGCCACTCTGGATATAAACCGACATTTCCCAAATCTGACCTTCAGCGCTTCTTTGGTCTTTGTTGCAACGTGGGATAAAGTCGCTTACTTTCCCTTGACCAGCACAGTAAGATACTTCTGAAATGTGACTGTTTTCAGTTCATGCACAATTCAGTTCAATTCAATTCAATGCTCACAAACAATGATTGCTTGGTTTAAAGTGATTTTCTTATTTCTAATCTTTTCAGGAAACATCGTTTCAAGTGATTTTAATATCAGACAGTAATTCTTCATTTGTTCTGATGAATTATGGTGACATTTCTGTAACGGTAAAACCCATTCTGGTATGGAGAACAAAATATTACTCTTTACTACTATATAACAGCGTATGTACTGTAAACAGTATTTATATGAATAATGTTTTTACTTACTCACAGGCTGGTTATGACACAATAAACTCCACACACTTCTTTGTGATTCCTGGATCAACTGATGGGAACATCATCTCAGACCTCAAGAGCTCCAGTAATGTCGATGTTCCCGGTCGATGGGCCTTCAGGGTGGACAGTGGACTGAAGTTAAACAAAGGTAACC
Source organism: Opsariichthys bidens (assembly GCA_037194245.1). Lineage (NCBI taxonomy): Eukaryota > Metazoa > Chordata > Actinopteri > Cypriniformes > Xenocyprididae > Opsariichthys > Opsariichthys bidens. Next base: position 3,791,451 of record CM074296.1, read on the forward strand.
TTCAACTCGCACATTATTACTCTCATCATAATAAAATGTTATTTCATACCTAGAACCAAACATGTCCCAACACAACTAGCAAATTAGATTTAGTTTCACCCACATATATAACTCTTTTGTTTGACCGTATTAGAAACCAGCATGTTCACATTCAACATGTTATTAAACATACTGTATACGTCTGTAAGGATCACTCAATGGCCCAACGACAGAATCCAGTGGCGTGGGAGAAGGTATAATAAGTGTAGGTCTTTTACTTGCACTTTTGTAAAGTCCAGTTATTACAATTTAGTTCATTTTGATTCAAGCTCCGTGCTTAAAGGCTTAATTCAATCCAAAAAGTGGCATTTCTGTCATTAAGTAAACACCCTCGTGTCGTTCCAAACCTGTAAAACCTTCATTCATCTTCGTTCAGAGGTTTTTCCCCATAGAAAGCAGTGAAATTACCACGTTCATGGTCCACAGAAGTAGTAAAAACATCGTTAAAGTAGTCAACGTGACTACAGTGGTTCAACCTTAATGTTATGAAGTGACGACAATACATTTTGTGCACAAAAACTAAACAAAAATAAGGACTTTATTCAGTCAGACTCCTCCACAGCTGATGCAGTGAAAGCAGTGCAGAGCACTTGTCTAATGAGCTCATGAGGTATTGTGTTTTTTCTTTCAGATTTCACCACATTGGCAACCACAACAGTTTCAACAGGTAATAATAATGCTGCGAGTGATTGAAAAACTATTTTTTTTACTATGAAACTTGACATGAAATAACAGTCAGATTTATTTATTTATTTATTTTCAAATGGAAGAGTTTGTTGAATCTTTAGACAAAGTCTGTAAAAAATATTGCTTGTGTATTTTGATCAGTATCATATTTCATACATCAGGCTTTTACATAGTATGACACAGAGAAAATACGAAGCTCATACTCGACGAAGAAAAAATATCTTCTTAGTTTTATTCAGAGGCCCAAACTTCAGATGCACAATATTGATATTTATATTGCCAAAAAGTAAGACGACAATCTGATAGCTTGTAATGAAACTCAATGAGTTCTCTATAACTGAATAGCAACTTCTTACATAAAATGCATAGCAATCTCAGACAAATACAAAATAGACAAGGCAAACAAACGTTCACGTCAACAGCCAACATGACAAAAAAAAAATTGTGTGTGTGTTTCTGGATGTGGGAGTGGAAGCATATAAATAAAGGAACATCTAGAAATGTATAACTTGCATATAAAAATAGTAAAAACAAACGATGATAGTAATAATAAACTAATTTAATCAGGAATGAAGAGAAGGTTGAAATAATAATAATGATAATAATTAAACTAAATATAAATATAACTTATTATAAGACTGACTCTGATCCCTCTGATGTTTAGTTTTATAATCACAGCTGTGTAGTTTTCATTGTGGGGATCATATTTGAAATCAAGATCGAAACTTACATTTGAACATGATTTTTCTCAAATGATGTATGGATGATAAAACCTAATTTGCTTCGGTTCAGTAAATGTGTGAAAAAGTGATTTATAATTTAATGCTCTTTTTCTTTAACAGCGATTACACAAACAACATCAACATCTCCATTAACAACATCTGCATCAACATCTGCAACAACATCTGCAACATCTACACCAACAACTTCTCCATCATCAACATCTGCAACATCTGCATCAACATCTACACCAACAACTTCTCCATCATCAACATCTGCAACATCTGCATCAACATCTACACCAACAACTTCTCCATCATCAACATCTGCAACATCTGCATCAACATCTACACCAACAACTTCTCCATCATCAACATCTGCAACATCTGCATCAACATCTACACCAACAACTTCTCCATCAACAACATCTGCATCAACATCTACACCAACAACTTCTCCATCATCAACACTGGCAGGTAATTATGGACCTTTGAATTAAAAACAGTTCTGAGGTGTGAATTGAACTAACCTGTGTGTGACCTGATCATTTTTTGTCAACTCAAACGTTCTCTAGAATGAGAATGACCCTCTAATATCACCGTCTCATGACAAAAGCAAGTATAGCAATCATGGATCGATGAATGCTTCGAAAACTATTGGCTAGTTACACCAATTTTTTAATCTGTTCTGCCTCAACTTCCTATTTCTAAAGGAAGTGCATCAATACAGAAAAGAAAACTGGGCTTGTTAATCGAGTTTGTGAGGTATTTAGTGTTTGCATTATTCTTACAGAAAAAAACGGCACATGCCGAACAGCAGAGTCAGTTAATAATGCTGCGAGAGACAGAAGACTATACCTGTGCAGTTATGTACCTCAGAGATGTTTTATCAAGTGAAGTCGGCCTGGAATTGTTTTGATTATTTCCGATGTTGAAATATTGAAAATGGATATTCCGATATGAAATATTGCATTACACAGTTTAAACATTTGTCAACAATGTGAAACATTTATGCATATTCCATATGCTTTATAAGTCTTGGATGCGACACGTTTGAGTAGTGACAGGCTAACTCGTGGTTTTTCGTGTAAGCAAAATATGTACCATTGTTTGTCATGATGTTGTTCTTAATGGCTGTTCCTCGTGCTTTCCTTCATAACATTATGTTTGTTCACAGTCAGGCACTTCAAAATGTCTTGTTGCCTAATCCTCGGAGGCGTCTCTATGGTTTTGTTGCTGAAGTAATCCTGTTTATGTCTGTATTTACTACTACGTGGCATGCGTGATCGGTGGGCGGGGATAAATAGTAAATGATGATGTAAAAGTAGGCGTTGGTTTTCTGATGCAGAGGCGGTCTTTCATTTCACTATGATGTAAAAATGTGAAATGTTTGGCCAGCTTGATTTTAAAAAAAAAAAAGCATTTTGAGTATATTTACAGAATATTTTTTTACAGTATTAAATTCGATTTCTTAATTCTTGACCCCTTTAAGAAATTTAGGGACATCCATGCTTCAATATCTGACAAACCGGAGGTTAAAGCACTCAAACTTTGATTGTCGTTTTGCTCAAAAGACTCATAGATTTGAGTGTCGTCCACAACACAATGAAACAATACTCCATCTTTATATGAAAAAAATCAAATCCAGAGAGAACATGTATAAAGAAAACAAAATGGGGCCAGAATAGATCCTTGGGGAACTCCACAGGTCAAAAGTGATTTGGAGGATGAACACTCATCAACAACCCACTTAGGGCACCAATTTAGGGCACAACCTTTATCTGGGTGGTCGATACCCACCTTAGCTCACACTGTGTGCTGGTCCTGGCCTCATCGAGATTGTTCTTTAAATAGTGAATAGACATATTTTCACTCGATGTTTAGTGATGATGGTATATTTGCCATTTGACATTTCAACAGAATGCAGTGTAAAAATATTACACACTAATTGTTTCCCTGCATTGTTTTTTTCAGGTTCAATCACCTCTGGCACAACATCTGGAAGGCAGTCACAAACATCTACATTCATGTTGATGCTTTATTCTCTTTTATGTGCTTTATCTTTCTTTATGTATTAATTTCTTAACATATTCAGCATTCATTTACTTATGTTGTGTGTTGTATTGTAATCTCAATGTTTTTAATGTCACTGGACAATGCTGTGAAGCATTAAGATTTTATCCTGATTAGACAAAGGCATTCTGATCATAGAGATGTAATTACGATCATGCAACTAAGACTGTAAACTCTATTTAATTATTTTAACATCACTTAATCTCCTGCTTCCTGCTCTTCCTCTGTCTGAGCCTCTTGTTCTAGTAGAAGAGTTAACATGTTGTGTGTTGACTAAGTGTAATACATCAGGTGAAAAGGTACGAATGAAATAGATCCAGTCATCCTCAGACCTCGCTCTCTCTCTCGCTCTCGCTCTCTCTCTCGCGCTCTCTCTCTCTCTCTCTCTCTCTCTCTCTCTCTCTCTCTCTCTCTCTCTCTCTCTCTCTCTCTCTCTCTCTCTCTCTCAGGACATTTCAGATTGTGGTCTGATATTTAAAACACTCACCACTATCTGTGAATGTACCAAAAAAAAAAAAAGAGTTATAACTAACATCTGTGATATGATAATCCAAGGTTGGCCTTTACCTGCCTTTTAAAATGAATATCTTTGTTATTACTGAAAATGGTAGAGAGTTCCATGTTTTCATTGCCTTATATACTACTGTACGTTTAAGGAAATTAGTTTATGTTGCTTTGAGGAATGAAAATCTGTCTTCTGTTGGCTGTCTAGTGGCATATGCATATGATTATGAATAGCATTTTAATTGATTTAACTGATTCCGTGTAATTTAAACTGTAAAAGCTTCCATGCAGCTAATAAAATTGACCATCTCATCCAATTAAGATGGAGACACATGCTGTTAATATCTGTGCCATTCGGACACTGGAGAGAAAGTTGTGCTGCCTTGTTCTAGCTGGAGGTTACTTATATCTCAAAGACCTAATACCGTTTTCATAATATCAGATGTAATATATTTTCTGCATCGCTTTACTGCAGCTAACACCTTACCCATTTTATTAACCGTATTGTCAATGTGATGATCAAGACAAGGGTGATGCACAATAACTTGGTTTTCTTTACTTGAAGAACAAGTGTTTTATGTATAGTTTAAGCTCTGATGCCGTAAAGGATGATTTGAACTCTTTGTTCAGATGTAACTGTAATCTGATGGCCACCCATTTAAAATGTAACTAATGATATACAGTTACTCAAATTTTGTATTTTAAATACGTAACTAAGTTACATGTATTTCGTTGCTCCCCAACCCTGAATGCGGCTCACATGGCACAGAAACTCTGCAAACAGATGATGGCATCTAACAAAAGCTCCTCAGTCCACCCTTTAACAAAAAAAACAAAAAAAAATCATGAAACCCCGTATAATAAACCCACAAACAGACCGAATTCACTCACAACAACTCCTACCTCACAAACATCCACATGCCCTGCCGGAAGTAAGGTGACTCACAACCCGAGAACACACAGTGTTTATACACCACCGAATGAGTGCAATTAAAAAGACACTCCTCTTATTCGGGTTTATGTCAGAGGTAGACAGAACTGCTACATAAACAAAAGAGACTTATTTAATACGCATAAAATATCTTACCAACCCCAAACATTAGGAATTTGTAGCTATATCAGGAAGTGAATGCCTTCTGGGAGTGTACCTACAGCCCCTATGTGGAAATGTTTTTGAGTTTTGTCCTCATTCTTGTGCTTTCAGATACTCTTCATTGTTTATTAGACTATTTGGGCCAGAAGAGAGTTTTGAAGCAGAGGAGATTGTGGCTCGTCGCTCAGAGTAATTATTACGATTGTTTTACAGTACAATGTTGTCAAAGAAAAAATGTCTACAGAGAATAAATGCGTGAGGTAAATCATCATCTTGCAATATGCATTTTTATTAAATAATGCATTTTCTTATTAAAATTCATTTTAAATTATACAAAAAATATATAAAATGAGTATACATTAGAACAGATTAAACTAGAATAATACATTTTTCATGATTCATTGGTCATTTTTCATTCGTTCTGAAGTATTATGGTGACTTTGCTGTAACAGGATGTGTGGTGTGGTTAAAATTCGACAGACATGTTTCAGTCACTTTGTCCATTGATATGAATATTTACATCTATTTTACACCGATCAGGCATAACAAATCCTTCACAGAAACACTGTAGAGTAAACTGCTTATTGCCGGTTCATGTTAGTTAAATATTGTAAGTTAACAAATGAGACTTTGTGAAGTTTTGCCAATATTAAGAAATAAATCAGTGTCAGTACTACATTTAAAACAGTGTGAGAAACTCTGTAAAATTGTATAAGAAATTATATTTTTGCGTATGAACGGATGACTGCTGGTGTTCAAATGAAAACACGTGTTCTTGCATTCCAGGATGTGATTTGTCCTTTAAGCAAAAGGCAGGGACACATATAAAATCATCCTGCGATCCACAGCAGTTGTAAGAGGACTCAGAAGCAGCCGTCTGATGTAAGTCTGATCTTTCGCTTCTCTCTGTTGGGCTCCATATTGTCTTTAATGGGTGGAAGTAAAACACACTATAATAATGGGTACACCTATATCTTATTTCCAAAGTAAAATGTCTGATTCATGAATTAATCGTAGTTTTGAGTCGATTCATTTCTGTGAACCTCGTTTAAACTGTTCATAAATGAAAATGAACATTTGAATTATCGAGTTTGTCTGATCAGTTTGTTTTTGAGTAAACTGCTCAGTGATTCAATGATCTTATCAGAGCAAGTCCATCAAGTTGTAGCTCATAACCAGTCTTGGGGACAATGCATTAGAAGTAACTTGAGTTACATGATCAGATTAATATTTCAAATAACTAGTAAAGTAACGCTTTACTTTTTCAATGTACAACAAAATATCTTAGTAACTTTTTCACATTAATTGACTGACAGCTCTCCTATCCTCCTGTTGAGAGAAATAAAGGTCAGCGGTGTTGTGAGCTGTGAAAAACATGTTATTGTAGCTCTAGACTAAATGTGAACGTGAATTCACTCATCTCACGTGCATGAAAACATTCGTTATTCATCGAAATGAATAAAAACAGTGAAATGCAATCTCAAACTTTTACACAAACCTGTATTAAAATACACAAAAATATTTTATGTATTTAATCTCATTTTATGAACCAATGTCTTTGCTGCCAACTTTCAATAATCTAAGCAAAAATAACGTTAGATTAAATTTAGAAATAAGAGTGTTTAACTTCCTCCTCCTGTATTCTATTCTTCTGTCATCCTGAATGGAAGCACAGCTGAAGGTTTTGTTTGAGCTGCGCTTTGTACTGTACAGGTGTAAACATGCATTTCCTCCAGCCTGAAGGTTATTCATTTCACTTTTGGTATGACAGGGTGTTAACATTTGCCAAAAATAGAACTGCAAGTCTAGCCAAGGTGAGAAAAAGCAATGCAAGTAGTGTAACTATTACTTTTCTTAAAAAGTAACTAAGTAACGCAATTAGATACTTTTTTAGGGAGTAACACAATATTGTAATGCATTACTTTTAAAAGTCACTTTCCCCAACACTGCTTATAACAACCTGCTGAATTGGTCATTTCTGACTCAAAATCAGCCAAAATGAGTAAAATGAAAATCCTCATAGCTGGAGTTTGTGCATAATTTAACTGATGGCACAAAAAAAGTAATTTATAATAGTTTTCACCTTAGAATTATAAGATTCTATCTGACATTTTTGACAAAACTGAGTTATTCACACATTCTTATTCTGTGATAACTTAAATTATGTGATTTTTTGTTGTTGTTGTTCTGTTACATTTTGGTTGATTTTTTTTAGAAAACAAAAAGGGTCTGTTCACAAGGGAAGTATTAAATGCAAAAACTTTGAAGCGCTCAAAATCGCTCTGAATGCCGATAGAACCTTATAATTTCACAGTGACGTGAACTGACTTATAATAGTACGTTACTACACTACAGATCAGAAGATTTAGATTGAAAGATTTCTGTAATGTTTTTAAAAGACATTCCTCTTCTGTGGACGCTTGTTTCTGCCACTGAATAAACATAAAAAAGATAATTGTGACTTTTTTTCTCACAATTGCATACAATAAACTCACAATTCTGAAGTGAAAATTATCTTTCAAATTGTTTTATTCTTCTTCTCACAAAGGCTGCATTTATTAGAGACAGTAAAAACTAATACTGTGAAATATTATTACAATTTAAAAGAACTATTTTCTATGTGATTATATATTTTTTAAATGTAGTTTATGCAATGGTTGTTTAAAAGTGTAAAATGCATTATTTCACAATATTACTGTTTTTGCTGTATTTTGAGCCTTGGTGAAAATTAATTGTACATTGGGGTGAAAATTAATATGCATATTAATAATAGTCTACAGTGTAACTCATGCACAATCTTAAGAACATACAGTAGTAGAAATAAAGTGAAACCTGGAATTTTATATTTAATATTGGCTGTTTTCCAGTGTCTACAAGTGACTGGAGTCAGATTTGATTGAATGTTAAATGTTTGTGATTGTAGTAAAGAAATATTGCAGACAGACGTTGGTTTAAGTGTTTATAATAATGCAGGGCGCTTGTGTAACGCTCTCTGATTACAGAAGACTGATTTCAACGCTCTGGTTTATCTTTGACTTCATCATCATGAGATTGTCTCCAGTTTTTCACCTTCTGGTGTTCATAACAGCACTGAGTAAGTTTTTTTATCTGTTTGATCAGTCTTAATGAGACAAAGACACGAAAAACAAGTAAATGTGTTTGAATTCAATCTTCTCTCTTTCTCTTTAACAGCCATGACTCGAACAACACTGGCAGGTAATACAGACGTTTATTCATCCAGACCACAAATTCTCACAAATTGTTTGTCCACTGGAACATTCACCTAACTTCAGCTTACGCAAAACATCTTCAGCTGATTTAAACTTTTCCATTATTGAATGAAACATTTTCAACTGTTATCATGATTTGTCACACATCATTGCTGAATTCTGTCTTTCCGAATATAGCTTATGTGTCTCCTCATATTTAGAGTAGAAAATCAAGCAGTTTTGAATGAAAGACGATAAACACCTTAGTCAAATTGACCAAGGGTTCCAATTCACACTTCCACCAGTCCACCACCAGAGGTCATCATCACCCCACTGCTAATCACAGCCAGATTCCTCACATTTATGTCAACAAACATGAGCCTCAAACCTTAAAACATTTTGTCTATTCTCTTGGCAGCACATGATTATTCTTATAGACTTTACTATTCTTGTTGTAATTGACCCTTTGCAAAGCCCCGCCCCCTTTAGTTACTGTTGCTATGTCCGACAAGTCATGTGCTCTCACGCCACACATCATGTTCTCATGCAGTGAAGAATACACTGCAGAGCAAAGAAGACACTGACAACACGTCAACAGACATATGAAACAGTTTCATATTTAAAATATTAAGGAAATTTAATCAATAAATAGCATCTAGTGTGTCTTTAATGTGTCGTGACAGATCGCTGTAGCTCCTCGTGAACCGATCATCTCTTCATACTAGTTCATTTATAGCATCAAATAAACATGAATGAACATCAGAAGGAATGTTGTTTCAAGCACAGAAATACGTGAGGACACACAATTTATCAAGTTCAAGTTCACCAGACAAAAAAGAGTTGTCAGACAAAATGGCAGATCCAGGATTATGATTGGTCAGATCGCTTGTCAATCAAACTCACAGCAAAGGGTCAATTCCAAAAAGGTTGATCTGAACAACACTTTATAATTGTCCTGAAAAGGTTGTAAATTTTCATTAATTTCAGACAAATTACAAATCAAATGCATCATTTTCTCAAAAGATGTCCAGATATTCTCAATGAGCTCGACACGTTTTCATCTACAGAAATTCTTAATACAGAGGAGGAAACGTATAAGAAACAAAATAGATGATCTAGATCATCTATATTTAACAAACGGTGCATTTATAAGATCTAGGGCCAAAAGGGTTTGAAATGGGGGAGAAAAATATCTGTTTATTTGCTCTGGAAAAGAGAAACATGAAAAGAATTGTTTATCAGCTTTAATAATTGATAACAATATAAATAAAAACATCTCTCAAATTAAATATGTATATCCTTTTTTTAATAACTGATATAGCTCACATTATAATGAAAATTATGCAAGCTCTTTTAGCACGGAAACTTTTTTCTCACAATTTCTCTCTGCATAAAGTGACGATATGGAACAATCAGAGCATTGTGTAAAAAACAAGGTGATTTTTCTTAAGATTGGCATGAAAAAGGGATTGATTATCTTTGTGATATGCGAGATCTAGATCCTATTGAACATGAGGAATTTCTTACCATAGTAAAATATTCCAAATGGACTTGAAAATGGAGGAAAAGTGAACAGTGTCGTAATAAAATAAGAAACGTGTTTCAGCCAAGAAAACGAATTACCCCGAGGGGAACTTTGTTGTTGTTAATCGATACGATTAATTGTAAAATTTATGGCTCTTACCTTATAAATTTTGTGTCCCCAAGAAAGTTAAAGAACTACATTTAAACCAGTGAGAATTGCATCTAACTCTGGTAATGTTAAACTGAATTTCTGTAATTTCAGTAAAGAGTCGATTGATCTTTCCTCAAATAAACACTTGTCGAAGAATTTTCTTCTGACTTGTCAAAATTCCTTGCTTCAAAATACAATTTAGACATTGATTTAGCCATGTGTGATATAATTGTTATTTTATGTTATTGGTAAATTATTATAGTCATAAATGTCAGTTTCCCTCAACATTACCCATATTAAAAAAAATCTTTGTGACTTTAAATAATTATGACACTAAAAAAGTGTCAAATTGGTGAAATTGTTGAACACCTACTTATCTGTATGCTAGTGTATTTTTGTTTGTATTTTTGTTTATATTCATTGAAGACACTGTTACCTGGAGCAATTTGTTCTTCAATCACATTATATTTGTAAGAGCAGAGAGATTATTACTGTCACATGATCCACAGGTCCACCACCAGAGGGCATCATCATCGTCCCGCCGCTAATCACAGCCAGATTCAAACATGAGCCCCAGAAATCAGTGTGAAATGTAATCATCAGGTAACTAAGTGTTTTTTGTTCATTCTTCACTTAGCAGCACCAGAAATATTCTACCCATTCGGATCATCATCAGAAGACTCAATAAATCCTGCTTCTGATAATGGAGGTTCCCAAGATCTACTGTTGAGTTCATTTCTGTTCTTTGGCCGCAGATACCAGCAGATTTATGTAAGAATTTGATTCCATCTTGATTCCAAGTCTGAATGTCAGTGGTGAATGCTTTATAAACTCATCTGTGATCCAGAGGCTGTGATTTTGACAAGATTTCTGATGTTTCAGGTGAATAATAATGGAATCCTCACATTCAACCAGCCTTTAGAAGTGACTGATCCCATCTCATTTACTGCTCATGGAAGCCAAGATATAATTGCTGGTCTCTGGACCGACTTTGACAACAGTGGAGGAGGTGTGATTTCATATCATCAGTACACTACTGGAAGTGTTCTCACACGAGCCACTCTGGATATAAACAGACATTTCCCAGATCTGACCTTCAGCGCTTCTTTGGTCTTTGTTGCAACGTGGGATAAAGTTGAATACTTTGGCATAACAGCAACAGTAAGATACTTCTGAAATGTGACTGTTTTCAGTTCATGCACAATTCAATTCAATTTCAAAATCCTTCATTGAACACACAAAGACAATAATAAAAAATAAAAAAATAAAAAGTAAGAGGTCACTGAGTAATGCTCACAAACAGTGATTGCTTGGTTTAAAGTGATTTTCTTATTTCTAATCTTTTCAGGAATCATCATTTCAAGTGGTTTTAATATCAAACAGTAATTCTTCATTTATTCTGATGAATTATGGTGACATTGCTGAACCGGATGAACCGGTGATGGTATGGAGAACAAAATATTGCTCTTTACTACTATATAACAGTGTATGTACTGTAAACGGTATTTATATGAATAATGTTTTTACTTACTCTCAGGCTGGTTATGAAACAAGCTCCACAGACTCCTTTGTGATTCCTGGATCAACTAACGGGAGCATCACAAACCTCAAGAACTCCAGTAATGTCGATGTTCCCGGTCGATGGGCCCTCAGGGTGGACGGTGGACCAAAGTCAAACCAAGGTAACCTTCAACTCGCACATTATTACTCTCAGTTTGCTCAAAATGTTATTTCATACCTAGAACCAAACATGTCCCAACACAACTAGCAAATTAGATTTAGTTTCACCCACATTTATAACTCCTTTTGTTTGACCGTATTAGAAACCAGCATGTACACATTCAACATGTAATTAAACATACTGTATACGTCTGTAAGGATCACTCACTGGCCCAACGACAGAATCCAGTGGCGTGGGAGAAGGTATAATAAGTGTAGGTCTTTTACTTGCACTTTTGTAAAGTCCAGTTATTACAATTTAGTTTCATTTTAATTCAAGCTCCGTGCTTAAAGGCTTAATTCAATCCAAAAAGTGGCATTTCTGTCATTAAGTAAACACCCTCGTGTCGTTCCAAATCTGTAAAACCTTCATTCATCTTCGTTCAGAGGTTTTTTGTATCTCCCATAGAAAGCAGTGAAATTACCACGTTCAAGGTCCAGAGAAGTCGTTTGCCAAATATCCACATGAAATGTGACATTGATTTTTATACAACAGGTCAGAAATCAAAAGCTACATTTTAAACACAGTATTGTCAGTACTCTATTTTGCAACAAAATATTAGTTCCAAGGAACTACCACACACACGGTATTTAGTGAACAATTCTGTGGCTTTGAACGAATCGTGAGTCAATGATTCAAAGCCACTTGTTACTGAATGAATGACGCGATGACTCACTCATAAAAACAGTGACTTGCTGCCACCTACTGGCAGCTTTAGTTTAATATTTAAAAGTTTCACTTCATTTTTATCATCATATCATATTTCGAACAATTTTTATTTAAAACATTATTTTCACATTATTTCCATCCATCCATCTTCTACCACTTATCCGGGGCGGGTCGCGGGGGCAGCAGTCTAAGCAGAGATGCCCAGACTTCCCTCTCCCCAGACACTTCCTCCAGCTCTTCCGGGTCGACACCGAGGCGTTCCCAGACCAGCCGAGAGACATAGTCCCTCCAGTGTGTCCTAGGTCTTCCCCGGGGCCTTCTCCCGGTGGGACACACCCGGAATACCTCCCGAGGGAGGCGTCCAGGAGGCATCCGAAACAGATGCCCGAGCCACCTCAGCTGACTCCTCTCGATGTGAAGGAGCAACGGATCTACTTTGAGCTCCTCCCGAGTGATCAAGCTCCTCACCCTATCTCTAAGAGAGCGCCCTGCCACCCTGCGGAGAAAGCCCATTTCGGCCGCCTGTATCCGGGATCTCATTCTTTCAGTCACACTGGAGGTCCTGGCCCGATGGAGCCAACAGGACAACATCATCTGCAAAAAGCAGAGACGAGATCCTCTGGTCCCCAAACCAGACTCCCTCCGGCCCCTGACTGCGCCCAGAGTTTAGGTGCCAAATAGGAAAAGGCGGTAGATCCTTTTCCTATTTGGCACCTAAACTCTGGAACAATCTTCCTAGCATTGTTCGGGAAGCAGACACACTCTGTCAGTTTAAATCTAGACTAAAAACGCATCTATTTAACCTGGCATACACATGACGCACTATAAACTTTTGTCTTCATATCCGTTAAAGGATTGTTAGGCTGCATAGATCAGGTCAGCCGGAACCGGGAACATTTCCAGATGCACTCGTTACATCAGAAGAAGAATGGCATCTACGCTAATTTTTTGTCTCTCTGCTTATCCCGAGGTTTACCAATTAACGTGATTGGCTGGATCTGGGCCGTGTCCAGGTCGGACGGGGAACCTGTGCCTGTGTGCGGCAGCAATGTGGCCCTGTGGTGTCGGCGGAGACTGTGTTAACTAGCTCATCCTTTGTTAAGACCTTACCGACTCATCAGCCAGTGGCACATATCCTAAAAAACCGTCCCATACCGGTGTGATCATAAGATCTTAAACTAGATGGAACTAGATTAAATATTTTGACTGTTGCGATTCCAAATCGGTTTAAAGACCTGTAACTCTGCCTGAGTATCGGACAAGTGTTCACTGTTGGCCAGAGGAGAACTGGCCCCCCGACTAAGCCTGGTTTCTCCCGGGGTTTTTTTCTCCATTTGTTGGAGTTTTGGTTCCTTGCCGCTGTTGCCTTTGGCTTGCTTACGTTGGGGACACTTTCTTGATATTCAGGAGTGTTTTTGATATGCCTGCATTGGCGCCGTTGTATGCGAACTGAGCTGAGCCGGTCGATTACGTCACTGTTTCTGCAGTGCTGATATACATAAATTAACTAGACTAATAACTATTGATATTTGGAACGTAATGAATCAATAATATATAGAATAAGCTGGAGAATGACACCATTTTCTTATTAATGTAAAGCTGCTTTGCCACAATCTGCATTGTAAAAAGCGCTATATAAATAAAGATGACTTGACTTGACTTGACTAGAAATCCTGTCCATAAACACTATGAACAGGACCGGTGATAAAGGCTAGCCCTGCTAGAGTCCAACATGCACTGGGAACAGGTCTGACTTACTGCCGGCAATGCAAACCAAGCTCCTGCTCCGGTCATACAGGGACCGGACAGCCCTTAGCAAAGGGCCCCGGACCCCATACTCCCAGACCACCCCCACAGGGTGCCACGAGGGACACTGTCAAATGCCTTCTCCAGATCCACAAAGCACATGTGGACTGGTTGGGCAAACTCCCATAAACCCTCCTGCACCATAGAGAGGGTATAGACCTGGTCCAGTGTTCCACGACCGGGACGAAAACCGCATTACATTATTTCATGTTTTAAGTTATTCCTAAAGGTAATAATATGCATTGGAAAATCAGGGGCAAATATTGTCCATTAATGGAAAAGCTGTGACTGCAGTCTAAGTGGAAGAGAGATGGTCCACAGAAGGATGGTGAACCCTTCAGGGGGTACTCCGCTCTAAAAAGTTTGGGATCCACTGTCGTAGAATAAAACGCAAAATTTAACCAAAGCCATTTAACCAAAATCTCATTCAAAAAACGCATTGAATTCAGCACGATGGAAACAAAAGTAACTCGTTCTCACGTTTTGGCCAACAAAGTGAACACGGAAGCGCTGCACTGCGTCAACTGCGTAGGAGACTGACAGGGAAGAGGAAAAAATTGTTGAAAATAATCGTTTTATAATAATTTTTTTTCTTTTTTTCCCGTTTTTGCACACAAAAAGTATTCTTGTCGTTTAATAACATTAAGGTTGAACCACTGTAGTCATGTTGACTATTTTAAAAACGTTATAACTACTTTTATGGAGCTTGAATGTAATTCCATTGCTTTCTATGGGAGATCAAAACATGTGACAAATACAAAATAGACAAGCCAAACAAACATACATACAACAGACAACATGACAAAAAAAAATTGTGTGTGTGTTTCTGGATGTGGGAGTGGAAGCATATAAACAAAGGAACATATAGAAATGTACAACATACATATAAAACAGTAAAAACAAATGATGACAATATTAATAAATGAGAAGAAGGTTGAAATAATAATAATAATAATAGCAAATTATTATAAGACTGACTCTGATCCCTCTGATGTTTAGTTTTATAATCACAGCTGTGTAGTTTTCACTATGGGGATCATATTTGAAATCATAATCGAAACTTGCATTTTAACATGATTTTTCTCAAATGATGTATGGATGATTAAACCTAATTTGCTTCGGTTCAGTAAATGTGTGAAAAAGCGATTTATAATTTAATGCTCTTTTTCTTTAACAGACATTACACAAACATTAACATCTCCATCAACAACATCTACAACAACAACTGCATCAACAAAACTGCCAGGTAATTATGGACCTTTGAATTAGAACCAGATCAGATTTTGCTGTCACAAACACCAGTTGGTCTCCAGAGGCCATCATCGGTGGACGGTGGACCAAAGTCAAACAAATGTAACTTTACAGCACACACATTACTATCAGTTTGTTCATCATAATAAAATGTGTAATATTTCAGTGATTATGGTTATGACGTGTCCCAACACAACAAGCCAATTATTCATTCATTCATTCATTCATCTTCCACCGCTTATCCGGGGCCGGGTCGCGGGGGCAGCAGTCTGAGCAGAGACTCCCAGACCTCCCTCTCCCCAGACACTTCCTCCAGCTCTTCCGGGGGGACACCGAGGCGTTCCCAGGCCAGCCGAGAGACATAGTCTCTCCAGCGAGTCCTAGGTCTTCCCCGGGGCCTTCTCCCGGTGGGACATGCCCGGAACACCTCCCTAGGGAGGCGTCCAGGAGGCATCCGAAACAGATGCCCGAGCCACCTCAGCTGACTCCTCTCGATGTGAAGGAGCAACGGATCTACTTTGAGCTCCTCCCGAGTGACCGAGCTCCTCACCCTATCTCTAAGGGAGCGCCCTGCTACCCTGCGGAGAAAGCTCATTTCGGCCACCTGTATCTCATTCTTTCGGTTATGACCCAAAGCTCATGACCATAGGTGAGAGTAAGAACGTAGATTGACCGGTAAATCGAGAGCTTCGCCTTGCAGCTCAGCTCCTTCTTCACCACGACAGACCGGTACATCGACCGCATTACTGCAGAAGCTGCACCGATCCGTCTGTCAACCTCACGCTCCTTCCTTCCCTCACTCATGAACAAAACCCCAAGATACTTAAACTCCTCCACTTGAGGCAGGAGCTCTCCACCAACCTGAAGAGGACAAGCCACCCTTTTCCGACTGAGAACCATGGTCTCAGACTTGGAGGTGCTGATCCTCATCCCAGCCGCCTCACACTCGGCTGCAAACCGTCCCAATGCACACTGGAGGTCCTGGCCCGATGGAGCCAACAGGACAACATCATCCGCAAAAAGCAGGGATGAGATCCTGTGGTCCCCAAACCAGACTCCCTCCGGCCCCTGACTGCGCCTAGAAATCCTGTCCATAAAGATTATGAACAGGACCGGTGATAAAGGGCAGCCCTGCCGGAGTCCAACATGCACTGGGAACAGGTCTGACTTACTGCCGGCAATGCGAACCAAGCTCCTGCTCCGGTCAGCCCTTAGCAAAGGGCCCCGGACTCCATACTCCCGGAGCACACAGGGGGGCCACAGGGTGCCACGAGGGACACGGTCGAACGCCTTTTCCAGATCCACAAAACACATGTGGACTGGTTGGGCAAACTCCCATAAACCCTCCAGCACCCTAGAGAGGGTATATTGCTGGTCCAGTGTTCCACGACTGGGACGAAAACCGCATTGTTCCTCCTGAATCTGAGGTTCGACTATCAGCCTTATTCTCCTCTCCAGTACCCTGGCATAGACTTTCCCGGGGAGGCTGAGGAGTGTGATCCCTCTGTAGTTGGAACACACCCTCCGGTCCCCCTTCTTAAAAAGAGGGACCACCACCCCGGTCTGCCAGTCCAGAGGCACTGTCCCCAACCGCCACGCGATGCTGCAGAGGCGTGTCAGCCAAGACAGCCCCACAACATCCAGAGACTTGAGGTACTCAGGGCGTATCTCATCCACCCCCGCTGCCTTGCCACCAAGGAGCTTTCCAACTACCTCAGTGACCTCAGCTTGGGTGCCACCTCTGAGTCCCCGGCCTCTGCTTCCTTAGTGGAAGACGTGTCGGTGGGATTGAGGAGATCCCGAAAGTATTCCTTCCACCGCCCAACGATGTCCCCAGTTGAAGTCAGCAGATTCCCACCCCCACTGTAAACAGTGTTGGCAGGGCACTGATTCCCCCTCCTGAGGCGCCGGACGGTTTGCCAGAATTTCTTCGGGGCCAACCGATAATCCTTCTCTATGGTCTCACCGAACTCCTCCCAGACCCAAGTTTTTCCCTCCACAACTACCCGGGCTGCAGTCCACTTGGCCTGCCAGTACCCGTCAGCTGCCTCAGGAGTCCCCCGAGCCAACCAGGCTCGATAGGCCTCCTTCTTCAGCTTGACGGCATCCCTTACATCCGGTGTCCACCACCGGGTTCGGGGATTGCCGCCACGACAGGCACCGGAGACTTTACGGCCACAGCTCCGAGCGGCCGCGTCGACAATGGAGGTAGAGAACATGGTCCACTCAGACTCAATGTCTCCAGCCTCCCTCGGTATCTGGTTGAAGCTCTGCCGGAGGTGCGAGTTGAAGATCTTTCTGACAGGGGACTCGGCCAAACGTTCCCAGCAGACCCTCACAGTACGTTTGGGTCTGCTGAGTCTGTCCAGCTTCCTCCCCTGCCATCTGATCCAACTCACCACCAGGTGGTGATCAGTTGACAGCTCCGCCCCTCTCTTCACCCGAGTGTCCAAGACATACGGCCGGAGGTCAGATGAAACAACTACAAAGTCGATCATCGACCTCCGCCCTAGGGTGTCCTGGTGCAACGTGTAATGGTGGACACCCTTATGCTTGAACATGGTGTTCGTTATGGACAAACTGTGGCTAGCACAGAAGTCCAATTACAGAACACCGCTCTGGTTCAGATCAGGGGGGCCGTTCCTCCCAATCACGCCCCTCCAGGTAGCACTGTCGCTGCCCACGTGAGCGTTGAAGTCCCCCAGTAGAACGACAGAGTCCCCGTTCGGGGCACTTTCCAGCACCCCTCCCAGAGACTCCAAGAAGGCCGGGTACTCTGCACTGTCATTCGGCCCATAAGCACAAACAACAGTGAGAGCTCTCACAAGCCAATTAGTCAAATTTAATTTCACCCACATACATAATTTCATATATAACATACAGGTACACATTCACCAAATAAACAAACTGTGTGACTGTATGTCTGTGTGTTTCTCTTTAGTCAACATCATTGGACTTCGAGCAAAACTTTCCACATTTTTAGACCTAGCAGACGATGGAAACATTCAGATTGTTTTACAGCAAGTAAGACACAAACAAACACGACTAATTACACAAAATATGGTACTAATAGACGACATGAGAAAGTTTGATCTGTCTGTTCATCTTTTGTTTCAGATAAAACAGGAGTTGGTCAAGAACGGTCTGTCAAGCAACATAGAGCTGAAGATAAGAAAAGTGAAAAAGATAAAGCTGTAAATTCAGTCTCCTTCAGGAAAAGAATAAAACGGCTCTGTTTGCTGATCATGTGAAGACTGTAAAGACCCCAGTTTTACATTAATGTGGTTTCATTTAAAGTATTAAAACTACACACAAAAAAAAGTTTTATTTAAAAAAAAAAGAGAGAGAGAGGTACATGTTACTTTTTTCCATATTGAGGAATTTTTTCAAGTTTTTCAAAATTTACAATGACTTAAATCTTTGAGATTTGATGAGAATAAGATTTCTTCAAAGTGACTACAATCGTTTCAACGGATCAATGATGCAGCAGAACTACATGAAGTTCAGTTAATGATCCGGTCTGTAGAGATATCAGTGAATAACTACTTAAATTTCTGTCTTTTCTTCACACAAAGCTATCGTATGACTTCAGAAGATTTTAAATATAGAGCATGTGTTGTATGGAAAACATAATACATTCATTGGTGTTTTTACATCCATTTTAACACTTGAATGACTCATTTTATCTATTTTTATATTCACATTTTACATTTAATCTATTTACAAAATTAAAATATGTAGATGGTCTATATTATTTAATGTCTGCTGCTTTTTTGCCTCATCAAGGTTTTTATCATAGACTGTTATAAAATGTCAGCTAAACGTAAACTAGTTCTTAACTGAGAGTAAAACTGTTTGTCTAATTCATTCCCTGCATTAACCATAACTTATGTGAATACAAATATTAAACTGTAACTTACTTTGCCTTTTGTTGAGAACAGTCACCTGCAGAATGTAAAACTAAGGTGAAATGCATGTCTTTAAAGAAAGAAATATGCTTGACAAAATACATAAATGCTTATCTCAATGCATGATCATGCTTACTTTCTGTCTGTTCAATCAGGAATATTGAAGGATAAATGTATTAATAAGGTGTAGGTGTGACATTTTAACTCATACACACTTTTACTGTAGAAAAACAAATCAGCCGTTTTGACATTTCTAACCGTTTTCTTTTGTATTGTTGGTGGTCCTGACTCACTGTCGCCACGACAAGAACGAGACACGAGAGATGATTCGATTGATCAAGACTTTACAACAGATAGTAAAGTTTTCTTATTTTAATCTTTGATTATTAATAAGTTTGAATGCCGCTTCATGTTGACTCTTGGTTTATTTATATTTGAAGTGAATGACGGTCTCTTGGAATTTTTTTTTTTTTGAAATCAAAAAGTTTTGTTTCAGTGAAAGCGTTTAATCCATTGATGAAATCTCCTTCACTTCGACACAAGAGCATTATTATGGGTGTCTCAGTTTGTGAATTGTTCCAGCGTCAGTTCTGGAACTTTGGAGATTGTCCATTATTTGGGAGACTGTGTGTGAGGATTGGGTGTAGATGTTTGGGCTGTGAGAATGTTGTACAGGCACTATGAACAGGTTCAGAAGTCTTTTTAAATGGTTTTAATTTCAGATGGTAACTTTTCATCTGTGGTGATATTGCTGTAACAGGATCTTTGATCTCACTTTGTTTCTGTTTTTATAGTAGGACAATATTATTTTTATGGTTTGTAAAGGCTGTTTATGACAGTAAACTTCATCTCAAACCTCAAGAGCTGCAGTGAAATCAATGTTCCCGGTCGATGGGCCTTCAGGGTGGACGGTGGACCAGGGTCAAACAAAGGTAACCTTGCAAGTATCAGTTTGTTCTTCATTATAAAATGTTACATCACATCCTGAAAAGATTTTGATTTACAAACCAATGTTACGACACATCCCAACACAATCAGGAAGTTAGCATACAAAACAAAAATAGCAACTTTATTGAACAATCCTGTCATTTTCCCACGCAGTTGACGTCGTGAATGCACTGCAGTCCATCCGTGTTTAAGTCCGAGCGCCGGCTGAGGATTGGTTGACGCTAATAAATTACATTTGAAATATATTCAAATAGAAAATGGTTATTTAAAAATATAAAATTAATTCGTTCACAATATTACTGTTTTTGCTGTATTTTGGATCAAATAAATGCAGCCTTGGTGAAAATTAATTGTGCATTGGGGTGAAAATTAATATGCATATTAATAATAGTCTACAGTGTAACTCATGCACAATCTTAAGAACATACAGTAGTAGAAATAAAGTGAAACCTGGAATTTTATATTTAATATTGGCTGTTTTCCAGTGTCTACAAGTGACTGGAGTCAGATTTGATTGAATGTTAAATGTTTGTGATTGTAGTAAAGAAATATTCCAGACAGACGTTGGTTTAAGTGTTTATAATAATGCAGGGTGATTGTGTAACGCTCTCTGATTACAGAAGACTGATTAGTAGTGATAGCTGGGTGCTCATGCCACTTTGATTTACGACTCCTATGATTGATGAGATGACAGGTGTGACATTTGACCTTTGCCATATCCGGACTGTGTGTTTTTATGACCAACAGCTGTGACCATATGTTGTACCGTTTCCGTGCAGTCTGTGTTTCATTACGGCAAGTGTTTTTGTAAACAGGAAGGATTAGGGTGTGGGGAGGGGTTTATTGGGGGGTGTAAATTGATGAGTTGAAGATAATACGACATTACTATATAAATAGAGTCTGAGGGTTTCTGTAGAGACAGAAAAGTCTTGTGAAACATGGATGGTTTATATTCACCTAGAACCCCGGAGACCGAATGGGGTGAGGAGATTATGGAAAGTTTGACTTTGGCTCCGAGAAAACCTTATGGGTATGTCTGTTTGACAAAGTTTCTCCACGATAACAAGGACTGCGTGAGAGGTGAATTTTTGCTGAATAGTAATCGTGTAATCGGCTACATTTTCCATAAAGCATCTCGAGTCGTGACACTCTACACTACTGACAGCCTCTGCGAGTTTATACCGGGAGAAGACCCCTGCCTGGTATTTCCTGATAAAGACTGGGCTTCATTTCACACTCGTGTCTGGGTGATCGCAGGTAATTATGGACCTTTGAATTAAAAACAGATCTGAGGTGTGAATTGAACTAACCTGTGTGTGACCTGATCATTTTTTGTCAACTCAAACGTTCTCTAGAATGAGAATGACCCTCTAATATCACCGTCTCATGACAAAAGCAAGTATAGCAATCATGGATCGATGAATGCTTCGAAACCTATTGGCTAATTACACCACTTTTTTAATCTGTTCTGCCTCAACTTCCTATTTCTAAAGGAAGTGCATCAATACAGAAAAGAAAACTGGGCTTGTTAAGTGAGTTTGTGAGGTATTTAGTGTTTGCATTATTCTTACAGAAAAAAACGGCACATGACTCTGAACACCAGAGTCAGTTAATAATGCTGCGAGGGACGGTAGACTATGCCTGTGCAGTTATGTACCTCAGAGATGTTTTATCAAGTGAAGTCGGCCTGGAATTGTTTTAATTATTTCTGTTGTTGAAATATCAAAAATGAATATTCCGATATGAAATTTAAACATTTTACACAGTTTAAATATTTGTCAACTATTTGAAACATTTATGCATATTCCATATGCTTTATAAGTCTTGGTTGTGGCAAATAAAGTTTAAGCACTGATAGGATAACTTGTGGTTTTTTCGTGTAAACGGAAATATTAATAAATATGTACCATTGTTTGTCATGATGTTGTTCTTAATGGCTGTTCCTCGTGCTTTCCTTCATAACGTTATGTTTGTTCACAGTCAGGCACTTCAAAATGTCTTGTTGCCTAATCCTCGGAGGCGTCTCTATGGTTTTGTTGCTGAAGTAATCCTGTTTATGTCTGTATTTACTACTACGTGGCATGCGTGATCAGTGGGCGGGGATAAATAGTAAATGATGATGTAAAAATAGCCGTTGGTTTTCTGATGCAGAGGCGGTCTTTCATTTCACTATGATGTAAAAATGTTAAAAAATCCAAAACAGGTTGTTTGGCCAGCTTGATTTAAAAAAACAAAAAAAAAAAAAACGTTTTGAGTATATTTACAGAATATTTTTTACAGTATTAAATTAGATTTCTTAATTCTTGACCCCTTTAAGAAATTTAGGGACATCCATGCTTCAATATCTGACAAACCGGAGGTTAAAGCACTCAAACTTTGATTGTTGTTTTTCTTAAAAGACTCATAGATTTGAATTTTGTCCAACACTGTGTGCTGGTCCTGGCCTCATCGAGATTGTTCTTTAAATAGTGAATAGACATATTTTCACTCGATGTTTAGTGATGATGGTATATTTGCCATTTGACATTTCAACAGAATGCAGTGTAAAAATATTACACACTAATTGTTTCCCTGCATTGTTTTTTCAGGTTCAATCACCTCTGGCACAACATCTGGAAGGCAGTCACAAACATCTACATTCATGTTGCTGCTTTATTCTCTTTTATGTGCTTTATCTTTCTTTATGTATTAATTTCTTAACATATTCAGCATTCATTTACTTATGTTGTGTGTTGTATTGTAATCTCAATGTTTTAATGTCACAGGACAATGCTGTGAAGCATTAAGATTTTATCCTGATTAGACAAAGGCATTCTGATCATAGAGATGCAATTACGATCATGCAACTAAGACTGTAAACTCCATTTAATTATTTTAACATCACTTAATCTCCTGCTTCCTGCTCTTCCTCTGTCTGAGCCTCTTGTTCTAGTAGAAGAGTTAACATGTTGTGTGTTGACTAAGTGTAATACATCAGGTGAAAAGGTACGAATGAAATAGATCCAGTCATCCTCAGACCTCGCTCTCTCTCTCTCTCTCTCTCTCTCTCTCTCTCTCTCTCTCTCTCTCTCTCTCTCTGTCAGGACATTTCAGATTGTGGTCTGATATTTAAAACACTCACCACTATCTGTGAAGGTACCAAAAAAAAAAAAAAGAGTTATAACTAACGTCTGTGATATGATAATCCAAGGTTGGGCTTTACCTGCCTTTTAAAATGAATATCTTTGTTATTACTGAAACTGGTAGAGAGTTCCATGTTTTCATTGCCTTATATACTACTGTACGTTTAAGGAAATTAGTTTTTGTGCTTTGAGGAATGAAAATCTGTCTTCTGTTGGCTGTCTAGTGGCATATGCATATGATTATGAATAGCATTTTAATTGATTTGACTGATTCCGTGTAATTTAAACTGTAAAAGCTTCCATGCAGCTAATAAAATTGACCATCTCATCCAATTAAGATGGAGACACATGCTGTTAATATCTGTGCCATTCGGACACTGGAGAGAAAGTTGTGCTGCCTTGTTCTAGCTGGAGGTTACTTATATCTCAAAGACCTAATACCGTTTTCATAATATCAGATGTAATATATTTTCTGCATCGCTTTACTGCAGCTAACACCTTACCCATTTTATTAACCGTACTGTCAATGTGATGATCAAGACAAGGGTGATGCACAATAACTTGGTTTTCTTTACTTGAAGAACAAGTGTTTTATGTATAGTTTAAGCTCTGATGAAGGATGATTTGAACTCTTTGTTCAGATGTAACTGTAATCTGATGGCCACCCATTTAAAATGTAACTAATGAAATACAGTTACTCAAATTTTGTATTTTAAATACGTAACTAAGTTACATGTATTTCGTTGCTCCCCAACCCTGAATGCGGCTCACATGGCACAGAAACTCTGCAAACAGATGATGGCATCTAACAAAAGCTCCTCAGTCCACCCTTTAACAAAAAAAACAAAAAAAAAATCATGAAACCCCGTATAATAAACCCACAAACAGACCGAATTCACTCACAACAACTCCTACCTCACAAACATCCACATGCCCTGCCGGAAGTAAGGTGACTCACAACCCGAGAACACACAGTGTTTATACACCACCGAATGAGTGCAATTAAAAAGACACTCCTCTTATTCGGGTTTATGTCAGAGGTAGACAGAACTGCTACATAAACAAAAGAGACTTATTTAATACGCATAAAACATCTTACCAACCCCAAACATTAGGAATTTGTAGCTATATCAGGAAGTGAATGCCTTCAGGGAGTGTACCTACAGCCCCTATGTGGAAATGTTTTTGAGTTTTGTCCTCATTCTTGTGGTTTCAGATACTGTTCATTGTCTATTCCCATGAATACGGCTGACTCATTCTGTTTTCCATTTAAAATCTTAGGCTAACTAGTTTTGTCTGCTTATGAAGACTATTTGGGCCAGAAGAGAGTTTTGAAGCAGAGGAGATTGTGGCTTGTTGCTCAGAGTAATTCTGATCATTGTTTTACAGTACAATGTTGTCAAAGAAAAAATGAATCGAATTATTATTTTAAGTCAAAGTTTCAGAAAATGCTTTTAACATTGTTGTCAGGCTAAGAAATGAAACTGATGTTGACTCACTCTGTATTGTTTTCTTTGGAAACAGTGCATGATAGAAGTCACTCAACAGGAAGGAGAACTCATTTTGTGTCTCAAACACAGACACACACAAGTTTTATAGGGACTTTCAGACATAATATTCATGACATTATATTATATATATATATTTAATATTTATAATATTATATTATATTATATATTATAATTTTATATTATCTGTATAAACGGTATTCTATCCCATAACACTACACATTTTCAAAATAAATAAAATGACAAAATCAGTATAATTTGTAAGCTGTTTTCCTCATGGGGAGCAAAAAAACCAAAAAAACAAAACCATGTCAGGTTTTCCTATAGTTTACCCAGAATCAGCTCTTCTGCTATACTGATTTTGTAAACATTTTTTGTATATTCCTGGTTACCATTTCTGTATATTTAGAAACATGTCTGTGATATTTGCCATAGTCAGATCTAACTGTTGTGTTAAAATTCGACAGACATGTTTCAGTCACTTTGTCTATAGATATAAATATTTACATCTATTTTACACCGATCAGGCATAACAAATCCTTCACAGAAACACTGTAGAGTAAACTGCTTATTGCCGGTTCATGTTAGTTAAATACTTTAAGTTAACAAATGAGACTTTGTGAAGTTTTGCCAATATTAAGAAATAAATCAGTGTCAGTACTACATTTAAAACATTGTGAGAGACTCTGTAAAATTGTATAAGAAATTATAGTTTTGCGTATGAACAGATGACTGCTGGTGTTCCAATGAAAACACCCATTCTTGCATTCCAGGATGTGATTTGTCCATTAAACAAAAGGCAGGGACACATATAAAATCATCCTGCGATCCACAGCAGGTGTAAGAGGACTCAGAAGCAGCCGTCTGATGTAAGTCTGATCTTTCGCTTCTCTCTGTTGGCCTCCATATTGTCTTTAATGGGTGGAAGTAAAACACACTATAATAATGGGTAGGCCTATATCTTATTTCCAAAGTAAAATGTCTGATTCATGAATTAATCGTAGTTTTGAGTCGATTCTTTTCTGTGAACCTCGTTTAAATGGTTTATAAATCCAAATGAACAATTCTTTCACGAGATTGTCTGATCAGTTTGTTTTTGAGTAAACTGCTCAGTGATTCAATGATCTTATCAGAGCAAGTCCATCAAGTTGTAGCTCATAACCAGTCTTGGGGACAATGCATTAGAAGTAACTTGAGTTACATGATCAGATTACTTTTTAAAGTAACTAGTAAAGTAACACGTTACTTTTTCAATGTACAACAAAATATCTAAGTTACTTTTTCAAAAAAAGTAACTTTTTCACATTAATTGACTGACAGCTCTCCTATCCTCCTGTTGAGAGAAATAAAGGTCAGCGGTGTTGTGAGCTGTGAAAAACATGTTATTGTAGCTCTAGACTAAATGTGAACGTGAATTCACTCATCTCACGTGCATGAAAACATTCGTTATTCATCGAAATGAATAAAAACAGTGAAACGCAATCTCAAAATTTTACACAAACCTGTATTAAATTACACAAAAATATTTTATGTATTTAATCTCATTTTATGAACCAATGTCTTTGCTGCCAACTTTCAATAATCTAAGCAAAAATAACGTTAGATTAAATTTAGAAATAAGAGTGTTTAACTTCCTCCTCCTGTATTCTATTCTTCTGTCATCCTGAATGGAAGCACAGCTGAAGGTTTTGTTTGAGCTGCGCTTTGTACTGTACAGGTGTAAACATGCATTTCCTCCAGCCTGAAGGTTATTCATTTCACTTTTGGTATGACAGGGTGTTAACATTTGCCAAAAATAGAACTGCTTTTGTTGTTAATAAAAACAAACAAGCAAGTCTAGCCAAAGTGAGGAAAAGCAATGCAAGTAGTGTAACTATTACTTTTCTTAAAAAGTAACTAAGTAACGCAATTAGATACTTTTTTAGGGAGTAACGCAATTTTGTAATGCATTACTTTTAAAAGTCACTTTCCCCAACACTGCTTATAACAAGATTTCATGAGTCATTTCTGACTCAAAATCAGCCAAAATGAGTAAAATGAAAATCTTCATAGCTGGAGTTTGTGCATAATTTGACTGATGGCACAAAAAAAGTAATTTATATTAGTTTTCACCTTAGAATTATAAGATTCTATCTGACATTTTTGACAAAACTGAGTTATTCACATATTCTTATTCTGTGATCACTTAAATTATGTGATGTTTTTGTGTTAAATTAGGGTCTGTTAAAAGAAGTATTAAATGCAAAAACTTTGAAGTGCCTAAAATCGCTCTGAATGCCGATAGAACCTTATAATTTCACAGTGATGTAAACTGACTTATAATAGTACGTTACTACACTACAGATCAGAAGATTTAGATTGAAAGATTTCTGTAATGTTTTTAAAAGACATTCCTCTTCTGTGGACGCTTGTTTCTGCCACTGAATAAACATAAAAAAGGTAATTGTGACTTTTTTTCTCACAATTGCATACAATAAACTCACAATTCTGAAGTGCCAATTATCTTTTAAATTGTTTTATTCTTCTGCTCACAACGGCTGCATTGATTAGAGACAGTAAAAACTAATACTGTGAAATATCATTACAATTTAAAGTAACTATTTTCTATGTGATTATATATTTTTTAAAATGTAGTTTATGCAATGCTAAATTTTCAGCACCATTAGTCCAGTCATCAGTGTCACATGATCCTTCAGAAATCATTCTGATTTGCTGCTCAAGAAAAATTCTGTTTATTATCAGTGTTGAAATCAGTTGTGTTCATTTTTTTTTTTCAGGATTCTTTGATAAATAGAAAGTTCAAGAGAACAGAATTGATCTGAAATAGAAAGCTTTGAAATATAATAAATAAATCTCTTTACTGTCAGTAATTAAATTATTAATTAAATTATGTCAGTTATTTTATTTGTTAATTAAATGCATCATTGCTGAATAAAAGTATTAATTTATTTACAAAAAAATCTTACTGACGCCAAACCTTTGAACAGTAGTGTATAACATTAAAAACTTTCTATTTGAACTTTCTATGCATCAAAACATCCCGAAAAAATTGTACACAACATTGATAATAATCAGAAATGTTTCTGTCAGGCGTCGTGCAGGACAAGGATGACGAGCCGGCAGATAAACGTTCAATCGTTTAATGACAAATAGCAACAGGACAGGAATACGGGATTTGCACCAACATGAAACGTTAACGCTCGACAAAGACAGGACTGAAACAGGGAATTTATACAGCGAACACAAGAGGATAATTGATGGGGAACAGGTGATGACAAAACTGAAATGACGAGACACAGGTGGTGGCGATGAACTAATAATGACAAGGAATCAAAACAAAGAGCACATGACTAAACTGACAGGACAGATTGAAATGAAAACAAAGAACATGTGACACATGACAGGACACACTTATGACAGTACTTCCCCCTCCCGGAAGGGGTGGGCACCCTGGAGGCCGTGGTCAGGAACAGGCAGGTCAGGTGGCCTCCAGGGTGTCTCCCGGACCTCCGGGCGCCATGGCGGGTCTGGGAGTTCCGGCGGCCATGGAGGAGTCCGGGGCAGAGTCACGGCGGGTGCACGGAGGTCAGGTGGCCACGGAGGAGTCCGAGGCAGAGTCACGGCGGGTGCACAGAGGTCAGGTGGCCACGGAGGAGTCCGAGGCAGAGTCACGGCGGGTGCACGGAGGTCAGGTGGCCACGGAGGAGTCCGGGGTACCCACAAGGGCGGAGTCAGAGGCCGCTTGACCCCCGTTGCCCCTGTCCCCATTCCCCAACAGGGCATATAGCCCCCCCCCAAAATTTTTATGGGGAGAGTCCCCCCAGGCCCTGGTTCAGGCGGCGGAAGGTCCGGAGCGGGATCCGGCCGACGGAGGTCTGGGAGGTCAGGAGGGTCCGGCGGCTCAGGCGCAGGAGGGTCCGGCGGCTCAGGCGCAGGAGGGTCCGGCAGATCAGGCGCCAGGTCTGGGAGGTCTGGGAGGCTCTGGGAGGCTCTGGCGGGTCAGGGAGCCCGGGAGGCTCTGGCGGGTCTGGGAGCTCAGGAGGAGGAAGGTCTGGGAGCTCAGGGTCTGGAACCTCAGGATCTGGGAGTTCAGGAGGCTCGGGCCAGTTTGGGGGCTCGGGCCAGTCCGGGGGCTCGGGCCAGTCCGGCAGCTCGGGCCAGTCCGGGAGCTCGGGCCAGTCCGGGAGCTCGGGCCAGTCCGGGAGCTCGGGCCAGTCCGGGAGCTCGGGCCAGTCTGGGAGCTCAGGAAGTTCAGGCGTGGCGAGCACTGGAGACGGCTCACGGGCGGCGAGCTCTGGAGACGGCTCACGGGCGGCGAGCTCTGGAGACGGCTCACGGGCGGCGAGCACTGGAGACGGCTCACGGGGAAGGCGAGCACTGGAAAACAGTCTGTGAGCCCCTCTTCCGGGATCGGCGGAGCCATCACGGTCGGAAGGGGGCGTGGTCTGAGAGCGACGGGCTGATGGTGCGCTGGAGCGGGCTCGCGGTTCCTCGCGGCCTTCCGGGGGCGTGGCTTGCGTGCAGCGGCCCCTTGTGGTGGCGGCCCGCGAGGCGATTTCTGGGCGGCGGACAATACAGGCGGCCGTTCACGCTCGCGTTTTGGCTTAGGAGCGCTGGGTAGAAACACAGAGGGACTGAGGATGGTGTCATACGGCCAGGGGCGCTGCTAAGGATTTTGGGCCCCATGAAAAAAATCTTGACAGGGCCCCCAACACAGCTGAGACTTTTTTCATATTAATTTACATAATAATTTCTATCTATAACGTCCACAGGCAGTCATTTTGCGCTGTTTAAATGGAGTTTTGCCGAGTCGGTCTGGATCAGATAATGTGAAAGTATTATGTGAAGATGGTTGGCAGAAATGAATCATGCTGTATTTGACAATATAGGGGACATTGTAGTAAAACTCCACATCATCTTCAAGAGATGCACTGAAACCTCACAAACAGCTGATAGTAGTTTGTACAGCAGCCGGCGGAGGATTTTTATCAGAGTTCATGAAGTTAGACTGCTTCCAAGACATGTGCAACAGCGTGGACCGCAGCAGGAGCCTCGTACAAAGATGCCGACACCGGCTGCATGTGAGGCAATGGCGGTACAGAGGGGCACATTAAAAATGGTAACAAATTATATTTAAAGATTATAAACTTTGTTTTACTTTACTTGCTGATATCTGTAGAAAGATGTACAGTAAACATAGGGCACAAGTACATTTATTTACTTATGCATGTACACTACCAGTCAAATTGTACAAGAAAAACAGTATTATTGTGAAATATTTTTACAATTTAAAATAACTTTTTTTTAAATTTGAATAGGTTATATTTTAAAATGTAATTTATTCCTGTGATCAAAGCTGAATTTCCAGCATCATTACTCCACTCTTCAGTGTCACATGATCCTTCACAAATCATTCTAATATGATGATTTTGCTGCTCATGAAACATTTATAATTATTACCAACGTTAATAATTATTATCAATGATTTGTGAAGGATTTGTGAAGGATCATGTGACACTGGAGACTGCAGTAATGATGATAAATTCAGCTTTGATCACAGGATATAAATTACACTTTACTATATATTCACGTAGAAAACTGCCATTTTACATTTTAATAATATTTCACAATATTACAGCTTTTCTTGTATTTTAATAACATAAATGCAGCCTTGGTGAAAAGAAGAGGCTTCTTTCAAAAACAACCAAAATAGTAGTTTCCAAACTTTTGACTGGTAGTGCATATCTTCATGTATTTCAAAATGTAGGCCAAGTATTTACTTAAAAAAAAAGAAACATTAGGAGAAAGCACCATTTTTAAGGACATACAGTAGGCCTACAATGAAATTGTAATTGAACTGCTTTGCAAATAGTAATAACCTTCTTCATCACAAACCTGATGGTGCAGTACTTGATCCACATGGATCCCCTTTCTGATATTCAGCAGTGTTTTTGATATGCCTGCATTGGCGCCGTTGTATACAAACTGAGCTGAGCCGGACGATTACGTCACTGTTTTCTGCAGTGCTGATATACATAAATTAACTAGACTAATAACTTAACTAATAATTGTCAATAATTTAATATAATAAGCAGCACACAATTCCACCATTTTCTAAAAATATTTAAAGCCAGCTTTGCAATTGTAAATTTTTGTAAAAGCGCTATAATGATAAAGAATGACTTGACTTGAACTGACTTTTCTGACCTGTATGTCCTTCTCCTCCTCTCCTCTCACTCCTTCTCTTCTCTTTTCTCACCCCTCCAATTCCCTCCTCTCGTCCTCTCCTTCCTCCTCTCCATCTCCTCCACTGACTCTCTCTCTCTCTCTTTTCTGCTCTCTCAACTCAATATACCTTGATTCGTTTCTCTCTTTTTTTTTGTTACTAGGCAAAAAAGAACACTATGTCCCTTCCTTGTTTCATAACTATCAGAAGGAAAAAAACATGCATTACATTTCGTTGCCTAACCATCCCTCCCTACTTAACACGGGCAGATAGCCTGTTGATTACTTTACTCAAATGTATGTTATCGCAATGCAACAGCCAAGACAGATGAAGTTACGTGGTTAACATCACAACATTGTGCAAGAGGAAAAAGAGGTACGAGTCACTTACGCGTCCGGCGCCGCTATAATTTACCCGCGTGTAAAATCATAAATTCATAATTAATTTTTTTTTTGGGTCAGCACAGGGGGGCCACAGGGGTGGTCAGGGACATGTCTACAGAGGCACGGGGCCTCATGTACAAAGCGTGCGAACGCACAGAAAAGTGCCTTAGGCTGTGATCATTGTCACGGGCGGTCCACTAACAATTTAGGCCTACTTACAAACCCACCTTTTCTTATGAAATATTGGGTAACATACTGTCGACCATTTGCCTCTTTCACTTCTCTTATTTTTTTCTCTTTCCGTTTTTGACTTCCAAATTTTTTAGGCATTTTCACTCCCTCTTCCGTCAAGTTGATATTCTGCGGCGCTATAAGTGATGTCAAGTTGTTTGTGTTGCCTGGATACAGTTTGAACCATTTTATGATAATCGAGAGGGGGAGAGGGGCCCACGGACGTTTGTGTTTCCTAAACAAATACAGTTTTTGTCACCAGGAAACAGCAAATGTAAAAATTATTAAGTTTAAATTATTCTTATCAAATATTTTTTTTAGCACCACAATTTTATTGGGGGCTTCTCTGGGCCCCCTCTTGGGCATGGGCCCCGAGAATCGTCATCGTTTACCCCCCCCTTTACTGCGCCCCAGCATACGGCAGCTCGCTGTGGGCCGGACTGAGGAGATCCGGAAACTCCTCCTCCTCCTGTCGGAGACCGGATCAGGCGGCCAGACAGGCATTACTCCGCTGCAGAGGTATGCGGGGGAACTCGGAGAAGGCGGGGCTGGCAGAGCGGGCGTTTTGGATGGGACCGGACGAGAGACACATTCCTCCACTTCCAACCCTGAACCGTTTAAATCTAATATTAGATTGACCAAATCTACAAACGACGAATTAGTCATTGGTTCATCAGGGCGAATCGCGTCTTCGTCCAGTCCCAACCAAAAGATAACATTCAGCGTGGCATCCGGCCAGCCCACCAAATGGGAGAGCTCAACGAACTCCCCCACATTCCTCTCCAACGGACGCCCGCGCTGCTGAGTATTACACAAATGAATCTCCACTTCAGACGGATCCATCTGCGTAGCGTTGTTTAGGTCGAGCGTTCTGTCACGCGTCGTGCAGGACAAGGATGACGAGCCGGCAGATAAACGTTCAATCGTTTAATGACAAATAGCAACAGGACAGGAATACGGGATTTGCACCAACATGAAACGTTAACGCTCGACAAAGACAGGACTGAAACAGAGGGAATTTATACAGCGAACACAAGAGGATAATTGATGGGGAACAGGTGATGACAAAACTGAAATGACGAGACACAGGTGGTGGCGATGAACTAATAATGACAAGGAATCAAAACAAAGAGCACATGACTAAACTGACAGGACAGATCGAAATGAAAACAAAGAACATGTGACACATGACAGGACACACTTATGACAGTTTCTTGAGCAGCAAATCATCATATTAGAATGATTTCTGAAGGATCATGTGACACTGAAGAATAAAAATTCACATGAATAAATTACATTTTAAAATATATTCAAATAGAAAATGGTTGTTTAAAAGAAAAAAATAATACATTTTTTTCACAATATTACTGTTTTTGCTGTATTTTGAGCCTTGGTGAAAATTAATTGTACATTGGGGTGAAAATTAATATGCATATTAATAATAGTCTACAGTGTAACTCATGCACAATCTTAAGAACATACAGTAGAAGAAATAAAGTGAAACCTGGAATTTTATATTTAATATTGGCTGTTTTCCAGTGTCTACAAGTGACTCGAGTCAGATTTGATTGAATGTTAAATGTTTGTGATTGTAGTAAAGAAATATTCCAGACAGACGTTGGTTTAAGTGTTTATAATAATGCAGGGTGATTGTGTAACGCTCTCTGATTACAGAAGACTGATTTCAACGCTCTGGTTTATCTTTGACTTCATCATCATGAGATTGTCTCCAGTTTTTCACCTTCTGGTGTTCATAACAGCACTGAGTAAGTTTTTTTTTATCTGTTTGATCAGTCTTAATGAGGCAAAGACACGAAAAACAAGTAAATGTGTTTGAATTCAATCTTCTCTCTTTCTCTTTAACAGCCATGACTCGAACAACACTGGCAGGTAATGCAGACGTTTATTCATCCAGACCACAAATTCTCACAAATTGTTTGTCCACTGGAACATTCACCTAACTTCAGCTTACGCAAAACATCTTCAGCTGATTTAAACTTTTCCATTATTGAATGAAACATTTTCAACTGTTATCATGATTTGTCACACATCATTGCTGAATTCTGTCTTTCTGAATATAGCTTATGTGTCTCCTCATATTTAGAGTAGAAAATCAAGCAGTTTTGAATGAAAGACGATAAACACCTTAGTCAAATTGACCAAGGGTGCCAAAACCAATCCACACTTCCACCAGTCCACCACCAGAGGTCATCATCACCCCACTGCTAATCACAGCCAGATTCCTCACATTTATGAGCCTCAAACCTCAATGCAAAATTTAAAAGTCAATTCAATTGAACATTTTGTCTATTCTCTTGGCAGCACATGATTATTCTCATAGACTTTACTATTCTTGTTGTAATTGACCCTTTGCAAAGCCCCGCCCCCTTTAGTTACTGTTGCTATGTCCGACAAGTCATGTGCTCTCACGCCACACATCATGTTCTCATGCAGTGAAGAATACACTGCAGAGCAAAGAAGACACTGACAACACGTCAACAGACATATGAAACAGTTTCATATTTAAAATATTAAGGAAATTTAATCAATAAATAGCGTCTAGTGTGTGTTTAATGTGTCGTGACAGATCGCTGTAGCTCCTCGTGAACCGATCATCTCTTCATACTAGTTCATTTATAGCATCAAATAAACATGAATGAATCAAATACATCATTTTCTCAAAAGACTGCACAAACATCTCAAATGTTTTCACAGTAGTTCATGCAGCCAACCACAACTTTAATATATCAGGATAAAATGGCTATTGGAAATTTAATAAGTGTTAAGCTACTCTCAGATGCAAAATATGTAGATACTTGTAGTATCCTGGAGTAACCACTAGGTGTCGAGTTTGTATTACAAGTGTAAAACTTTACCTAAAAAGTGAGCTGAAGATGATATGCCATGCAGGATGAATGCAGAGGATTTGTCTGTTGCTGTAAAACTTCAACCCAGTTCATGTAGTTGTTGCTTATTATTGAAGATACTACAAAACTGTTAAAAATACTGCTTCATCTTCATGGAAGATGAATCTATTAATCATGTCCAAAGATTTTTAATTCAAAGTTAGACAATTGGCAAAAGTGTCGAGGTAAAGAAGTTAAAGTGGCTAATTCCAAAAGATGTCCAGATATTCTCAATGAGCTCGACACGTTTTCATCTACAGAAATTCTTAATACAGAGAAGGAAACGTATAAGAAACAAAATAGATGATCTAGATCATCTATATTTAACAAACGGTGCATTTATAAGATCTAGGGCCAAAAGGGTTGGAAATGGGAGAGAAAAATATCTGTTTATTTGCTCTGGAAAAGAGAAACATGAAAAGAATTGTTTAGCAGCTTTAATAATTGATAATAATATAAATATAAACCTCTCTCAAATTAAATATGTATATCCTTTTTTTAATAACTGATATAGCTCACATTATAATGAAAATTATGCAAGCTCTTTTAGCACGGAAACTTTTTTCTCACAATTTCTCTCTGCATAAAGTGACGATATGGAACAATCAGAGCATTGTGTAAAAAACAAGGTGATTTTTCTTAAGATTGGCATGAAAAAGGGATTGATTATCTTTGTGATATGCGAGATCTAGATCCTATTGAACATGAGGAATTTCTTACCATAGTAAAATATTCCAAATGGACTTCTTCATTTATCATTTGAGGAGGAAAAGTGAACAGTGTCGTAATAAAATAAGAAACGTGTTTCAGTCAAGAAAACGAATTACCCCGAGGGGAACTTTGTTGTTGTTAATCGATACGATTAATTGGAAAATTCATGGCTCTTACCTTATAAATTTTGTGTCCCCAAGAAAGTTAAAGAACTACACTTAAACCAGTGAGAATTACATCTAACTCTGGTAATGTTAAACTGAATTTCTGTAATTTCAGTAAAGAGTCGATTGATCTTTCCTCAAATAAACACTTGTCGAAGAATTTTCTTCTGACTTGTCAAAATTCCTTGCTTCAAAATACAATTTAGACATTGATTTAGCCATGTGTGATATAATT
Organism: Opsariichthys bidens; assembly: GCA_037194245.1. Taxonomy (NCBI): domain Eukaryota; kingdom Metazoa; phylum Chordata; class Actinopteri; order Cypriniformes; family Xenocyprididae; genus Opsariichthys; species Opsariichthys bidens. The sequence goes on from CM074296.1 coordinate 3,827,238, forward strand.
GTTATTTTATGTTATTGGTAAAATATTATAGTCATAAATGTCAGTTTCCCTCAACATTATCCAAATTAAAAAAAAATCTTTGTGACTTTAAATATTTAATTAAGACACTAAAAAATTGGTGAAATTGTTGAACACCTACTTATCTGTATGCTAGTGTATTTTTGTTTGTATTTTTGTTCATATTCATTGAAGACACTGTTACCTGGAGCAATTTGTTCTTCAATCACATTATATTTGTAAGAGCAGAGAGATTATTACTGTCACATGATCCACAGGTCCACCACCAGAGGGCATCATCATCGTCCCGCCGCTAATCACAGCCAGATTCAAACATGAGCCCCAGAAATCAGTGTGAAATGTAATCATCAGGTAACTAAGTGTTTTTGGTTCATTCTCTTAGCAGCACCAGAAATATTCTACCCATTTGGATCATCATCAGAAGACTCAATAAATCCTGCTTCTGATAATGGAGGTTCCCAAGATCTACTGTTGAGTTCATTTCTGTTCTTTGGCCGCAGATACCAGCAGATTTATGTAAGAATTTGATTCTATCTTGATTCCAAGTCTGAATGTCAGTGGTGAATGCTTTATAAACTCATCTGTGATCCAGAGGCTGTGATTTTGACAAGATTTCTGATGTTTCAGGTGAATAATAATGGAATCCTCACATTCAACCAGCCTTTAGAAGTGACTGATCCCGTCTCATTTACTGCTCATGGAAGCCAAGATATAATTGCTGGTCTCTGGACCGACTTTGACAACCGTGGAGGAGGTGTGATTTCATATCATCAGTACACTAATGGAAGTGTTCTCACACGAGCCACTCTGGATATAAACACACAATTCCCAGATCTGACCTTCAACGCTTCTTTGGTCTTTGTTGCAACGTGGGATAAAGTCCCTTACTTTGGCATGACAGGCACAGTAAGATACTTCTGAAATGTGACTGTTTTCAGTTCATGCACAATTCAATTCAATTCAATTTCAAATTACTTCATTGTACACACAAAGACAATAATAAAAAATAAAAAAATAAAAAGTAAGAGGTCACTGAGTAATGCTCACAAACAATGATTGCTTGGTTTAAAGTGATTTTCTTATTTCTAATCTTTTCAGGAATCATCGTTTCAAGTGGTTTTAATATCAAACAGTAATTCTTCATTTATTCTCATGAATTATGGTGACATTGCTGAACCGGATGAACCGGTGATGGTATGGAGAACAAAATATTGCTCTTTACTACTATATAACAGCGTATGTACTGTAAACGGTATTTATATGAATAATGTTTTTACTTACTCTCAGGCTGGTTATGAAACAAGCTCCACAGACTCCTTTGTGATTCCTGGATCAACTAACGGGAGCGTCACAAACCTCAAGATCTCCAGTAATGTCGATATTCCTGGTCGATGGGCCCTCAGGGTGGACGGTGGACCAAAGTCAAACCAAGGTAACCTTCAAGTCACACATTATTACTCTCAGTTTGCTCAAAATGTTATTTCATACCTAGAACCAAACATGTCCCAACACAACTAGCAAATTAGATTTAGTTTCACCCACATATATAACTCCTTTTGACATTAGAAACCAGCATGTACACATTCAACATGTTATTAAACATACTGTATACGTCTGTAAGGATCACTCACTGGCCCAACGACAGAATCCAGTGGCGTGGGAGAAGGTATAATAAGTGTAGGTCTTTTACTTGCACTTTTGTAAAGTCCAGTTATTACAATTTAGTTTCATTTTGATTCAAGCTCCGTGCTTAAAGGCTTAATTCAATCCAAAAAGTGGCATTTCTGTCATTAAGTAAACACCCTCGTGTCGTTCCAAATCTTTAAGACCTTCATTCATCTCCGTTCAGAGGTTTTTTGTATCCCCCATAGAAAGCAGTGAAATTACCACGTTCAAGGTCCAGAGAAGTCGTTTGCCAAATATCCACATGAAACGTGACATTGATTTTTATACAACAGGTCAAAAATCAAAAGCTACATTTTAAACACAGTACTGTCAGTACTCTATTTTGCAACAAAATATTAGCTCCAAGGAACTACCACACACATGGTATTTAGTGAACAATTCTGTGGCTTTGAACGAATCGTGAGTCAATGATTCAAAGCCACTTGCTTCGTTACTGAATGAATGACGCGATGACTCACTCATAAAAACAGTGACTTGCTGCCACCTACTGGCAGCTTTAGTTTAATATTTAAAAGTTTCACTTTGTTTTTATCATCATTGCATATTTCTAACAATTTTTATTTAAAACATTATTTTATCCATCCATCCATCTTCTACCGCTTATCCGGGGTCGGGTCGCGGGGGCAGCAGTCTAAGCAGAGATGCCCAGACTTCCCTCTCCCCAGACACTTCCTCCAGCTCTTCCGGGGGGACACCGAGGCGTTCCCAGACCAGCCGAGAGACATAGTCCCTCCAGTGTGTCCTAGGTCTTCCCCGGGGCCTTCTCCCGGTGGGACACACCCGGAATACCTCCCGAGGGAGGCGTCCAGGAGACATCCGAAAAAGATGCCCGAGCCACCTCACCTGACTCCTCTCGACGTGAAGGAGCAACGGATCTACTTTGAGCTCCTCCCAAGTGATCCAGCTCCTCACCCTATCTCTAAGAGAGCGCCCTGCCACCCTGTGGAAAAAGCTCATTTCGGCCGCCTGTATCCGGGATCTCATTCTTTCGGTCATGACCCAAAGCTCATGACCACAGGTGAGAGTAGGAACGTAGATCGACCGGTAAATCTTCTTCACCACGACAGACCGTTACATCGACTGCATTACTGCAGAAGCTGCACCGATCCGTCTGTCAACCTCACGCTCCTTCCTTCCCTCACTTGTGAACAAAACCCCAAGATACTTGAACTCCTCCACTTGAGGCAGGAGCTCTCCACCAACCTGAAGAGGACAAGCCACCCTTTTCCAACTGACAACCATGGTCTCAGACTTGGAGGTGCTGATCCTCATCCCAACCGCCTCACACTTGGCTTCAAACCGCACACTGGAGGCCGTGGCCCGATGGAGCCAACAGGACAACATCATCTGCAAAAAGCAGAGACGAGATCCTGTGGTCCCCAAACCAGACTCCCTCCGGCCTCTGACTGCGCCTAGAAATCCTGTCCATAAAGACTATGAACAGGACCGGTGATAAAGGGTAGCCCTGCTGGAGTCCAACATGCACTGGGAACAGGTCTGACTTACTGCCGGCAATGCGAACCAAGCTCCTGCTCCGGTCATACAGGGACCGGACAGCCCTTAGCAAAGGGCCCCGGACCCCATACTCCCAGACCACCCCCACAGGGTGCCACGAGGGACACTGTCAAATGCCTTCTCCAGATCCACAAAGCACATGTGGACTGGTTGGGCAAACTCCCATAAACCCTCCTGCACCATAGAGAGGGTATAGAGCTGGTCCAGTGTTCCACGACCGGGACGAAAACCGCATTACTTTATTTCATGTTTTAAGTTATTCATAAAGGTAATAATATGCATTGGAAAATCAGGGGCAAATATTGTCCATTAATGGAAAAGCTGTGACTGCAGTCTAAGTGGAAGAGAGATGGTCCACAGAAGGATGGTGAACCCTTCAGGGGGTACTCCGCTCTAAAAAGTTTGGGATCCACTGTCGGAGAATAAAACGCAAGATTTAACCAAAGCCATTTAACCAAAATCTCATTCAAAAAACGCATTGAATTCGGCACGATGGAAACAAAAGTAACTCGTTCTCACGTTTTGGCCAACAAAGTGAAGTCATACCTGCACCACTCTATACTGAGCCGACGTTCGGATGTGAACACGGAAGCGCTGCACTGCGTCAACTGCGTAGGAGACTGACAGGGAAGAGGAAAAAATTGTTGAAAATAAACATTATTTTGTTTCTTTTTTCCCGTTTTTGTGCACAAAAAGTATTCTTGTCGTTTAATAACATTAAGGTTGAACCACTGTAGTCACGTTGACCATTTTAACAACGTTTTAACTACTTTTATGGAGCTTGAATGTAATTCCATTGCTTTCTATGGGAGATCAAAACATGTGACAAATACAAAATAGACAAGGCAAACAAACATACACACAACAGACAACATGACAAGTCTATTCTGATATAGATTCACAAAAGAAAACAAAAAAAATTGTGTGTGTGTTTCTGGATGTGGGAGTGGAAGCAAATAAACAAAGGAACATATAGAAATGTACAATAGTAAAAACAAATGATGACAATTATAATAATAAACTAATTTAATCAGGAATGAGGAGAAGGTTGAAATAATAATAATAGCAAATTATTATAAGGCTGACTCTGATCCCTCTGATGTTTAGTTTTATAATCACAGCTGTGTAGTTTTCATTGTGGGGATCATATTTGAAATCATAATCAAAACTTACATTTCAACATGATTTTTCTCAAATATAGTGTTTGAGCCGGCTGTTCCAACCACCGCAGAAGGACACCTAGTGGTACGCAAGGGTATGGAAGAGATATATGGATGATAAAACCTAATTTGCTTCAGTTCAGTAAATGTGTGAAAAAGTGATTTATAATTTAATGCTTTTTTTATTTAACAGAGATTATACAAACATCAACATCTCCATTAACAACATCTGCATCAACATCTGCAACAACATCTGCAGCATCTGCACCATCAACATCTGCATTATCAACATCTGCAACATCTCCATCAACATCTGCAACATCTCCATCATCATCTGCACCATCAACATCTCCATTATCAACATCTGCAACATCTACATCAACAACTTCTCCATCATCAACATCTGCATCAACAACACTGGCAGGTAATTATGGACCATTGAATGAATAGATCTGAGGTGTGAATTGAACTAACCTGTGTGTGACCTGATCATTTTTTGTCAACTCAAACGTTCTCTAGAATGAGAATGACCCTCTAATATCACCTTCTCATGACAAAAGCAAGTATAGCAATCTTGGATCAATGAATGAAAATTTTTCTTTGTGACTCTAACTACTTAATTATGACACTAAAAAAAGTTAATAGCAAAAAAAAAAAAAGCGTCAAACTGGTGAAACTGTATAATGATCTGTTGAATACCTACTTTTTTTCCTCTTAACTATTTTATATTCTTTATTGTCTTTCTGTTATTTATATTATTTATGCTGTCATCCACTGTTGTATTTAAATGCCGAAGTTATCCTTGCTTAAATTTTTTTAAAACACAAACAAACACAAAAAGTTTCTTTACAAAGTAGTGACATCCACAACTACTGGCCTGACATGAGTAATACAGAGTTTTAGTTGTTTTTGTGGATCTGTGTGAACAGGGATCGTTTTGACGTAAAACTCTACGTAAAAAACGCAAAGGAAAATATTTTCTGTTTTTAGTACGTCATTGTCGTTTAATGTGCCCTCAGTTCAGTTCATGGAGCTCTCACCTCTCAAAATCAGGATCTGAATCAGGAGTGTTAAACCAGCGAGATGAACGACATGTGCAGAGCGGTGTTTCCCAGGAGTAGGACTGAAGACCGTCAGTGCCTTTAAGTTGAGGGATGGGGTAGGATTTAGGGATGTAGAATATGGTCATGCAGAATAAGGCATTAATATGTGTAACGTTCTGGTGCAGGAACAGGCACGATGACTTGAATACTTTCAAACACTTTAATTAACACTTTGAATATGGACTGGAAACAGGAATGACACCACGTGCAATACTTTAATAACGGACAAGGACTGGACTGACACAGAGGGAATAAATACAGAGAGACACAAGGGGATAACGAGCAAGGCACAGGTGACGGACATAATGACTAACGAGACACAGCTGACTGAAATGAACTAATGATTAGACAAGCACATGGGAAAACAAAACAAAGACCACATGACAACAGATGAAAGCCAAAGAAAGGAACACATGACAGGTGACAGGACTGGAAACAAGGAACATGTGACTCCGGATGGGACTGGGGAACAGAAAAACAGACAAACAAAGACCAGACCATGACAGTACCCTCCTGGAAGGCACGACCTCGAGCCATGAAGGAAACGATCCAGGCGGGGGGGTGGGCACCCTGGAGGCCGTATGTCAGGTCAGGCAGTTCAGGTGGCCTCCAGGGAGTCTCCAGAACCTCAGGACCTCCTGGTGGGTCAGGGAGCTCTGGCGGCCAGGGCGGAGTCCTGGGTGGAGTCACGGCTGGAGCTAAGGAGTCAGGCGGCCATGGTGGAGTCCAGGGTAGAGTCGCGGCTGGAGCTAGGGAGTCAGGCGGCCATGGTGGAGTCCACGGCAGAGTGAAGACAGGAGCAGGGAACTCTAACAGCCAGGGCGGAGTCCAGGGTGTGGTCTCCTTGATCCTTGTCCATCTGCTTGTCCTAGCCACTGGGCCCCTCCCCAAAATTTTCTTGGCAGCAGCCCCCCATCTCTGAGGTCTGGGCAGCGGAAGGTTAGGCGCTGGCTCAGATGGTGGAAGGTTTGGCGCTGGCTCTGGCAGTGGAAGGTCAGGCGCAGGCTCTGGCGGTGGAAGGTCAGGCACAGGCTCTGGAGGGTCATTGAGCTCTGGCTCTGGAGGTTCTTGGAGCTCTGGCTCTGGAGGTTCTTGGAGCTCTGGCTCTGGAGGGTCTTGGAGCTCTGGCTCTGGAGGGTCTTGGAGCTCTGGCTCTGGAGGTTCTTGGAGCTCTGGCTCTGGAGGGTCTTGGAGCTCTGGCTCTGGAGGTTCTTGGAGCTCTGGCTCTGGAGGGTCTTGGAGCTCTGGCTCTGGAGGGTCTTGGAGCTCTGGCTCTGGAGGTTCTTGGAGCTCTGGCTCTGGAGGGTCTTGGAGCTCTGGCTCTGGAGGGTCTTGGAGCTCTGGCTCTGGAGGTTCTTGGAGCTCTGGCTCTGGAGGTTCTTGGAGCTCTGGCTCTGGAGGGTCTTGGAGCTCTGGCTCTGGAGGGTCTTGGACGGCTTGACTTGACTCAGGAGGGTCTAGGAAGACTTGACTTGAAAACTGAAAACAAGGAACATGTGACTCCGGACGGGACTGACAAACAAAGACCAGATCATGACAATATGTGCTTTATAATTACTAATAAACAGACAATAAGCAAAATATAAAACTTTACATGCTATTTCGTTATAAAACTAGAGCCCTGCGCAGGACTGTTTTCTTAAACCCGCACCCGCCCGCTCCCGCTGAATGTGTGACCAGGACCGCCCGGTCCCACAACCTGTGTGTTCCACTCCCGCCCGCTCCCGCAATGTTTATGTCCACTCCCGCCTGCTCCCGACTTTATCTCACGGCTTGTGAAAAATGTAGCTACATATACTCAGACTTAATATTCGTTCAAGTTAACATCCAGAATAACAGACTTTAAACATGATTGTGTTTAAATAAGATGAAGTAACCAGTGCTAAACCAAAGCACCACACATGGCAAACATTGGGTAGACCTATTTTTTTATTAGGGTTGAAAACATTAGGCCTAACTGTTAAAACAAATCCACAACTAGCGGCACCTCAGTTTTTAGGCTAGTGCGTACACACTCACCAAACGAGTAACTTGGAAATAAGTAACCCTAACACAGAGAACTTTGAAAATAGACTATATAATTCTAACAAATTAAATACAAAACAAAATAAATAGATTGCTATTCTTCGAAAAAAAAAACTTACAGATTTTACATAGCTTGCTTAACAAGTGCAGGTATGACGCCTCAGGGCAGAGGTGCCAGATTTATGTCCGTTATAAACGAACACTTTTACACATTTATCGCAACTAACGAAATTTAACTCTTTCCCTTTTTTGTCAGAGACAATTAAGAATTAATTCCATATGTCTGACTTGCCTTGTTTTACTTTGGTAAACTGTCGCTTTAATTTTCTTCTCAATTTATTGCGTTGACTCCATTTCTACTCTACGCCAAATCCCACCGTTCCCCGCGGGTCTCCCGCTCAATTTTCTGACCGCCCGCGCCCGCCTGCAGCAGGGGTAAAACCGCCCGCTCCCGCAAGATTTGCGTTGGGTCCCGCGGGAGCCCAAACCCATTGCAGCCCTCTATATAAAACTATACAACTGTGATAATTTCCTCATGTAATGTGTTTGACTAGTTATCAGATGTTTAAAACAATGTTCAATACAACTGCTGCAAATGAGTATTTTATGTGTGTTGGTGTGTGTGGCTTTTAGTTCATGTCTGTAAGCATTGAGCTCATCCGTATGCTAGTGTAGTTTTGTTTAAATTTTTATTTTTGTTTATTGAAGACACTGTTACCTGGAGCAATTTGTTCTTCAATCACATTTGTAAGACCAGAGAGATTATTACTGTCACATGATCCACAGGTCCACCATCAGAGGGCATCATCATCATCCCGCCGCTAATCACAGCCAGATTCAAACACGAGCCCCAGAAATCAGTGTGAAATGTAATCATCAGGTAACTAAGTGTTTTTTGTTCATTCTCTTAGCAGCACCAGAAATATTCTACCCATTCGGCACACCAGAAGCTGACAAAATAAATCCTGCTAAAGATGATGGAAGTTCCCCAGTTATTCCACTGTTGAGTTCATTTCTGTTCTTTGGCCGCAGCTACCAGCAGATTTATGTAAGAATTTGATTCCATCTTGATTCCAAGTCTAAATGTCAGTGGTGAATGCTTTATAAACTCATCTGTGATCCAGAGGCTGTGATTTTGACAAGATTTCTGATGTTTCAGGTGAATAATAATGGATTCCTCACATTCAACCAGTCTTCATCAGTGAGTGTTCCCCTCTCATTTCCTACTCATGGAGCCCAAGATATAATTGCTGGTCTCTGGACCGACCTTGACAACAGTGGAGGAGGTGTGATTTCATATCAACAGTACACTACTGGAAGTGTTCTTACACGAGCCACTCTGGATATAAACACACAATTCCCAGATCTGACCTTCAGCGCTTCTTTGGTCTTTGTTGCAACGTGGGATAAAGTCCCTTACTTTAAAAAGACAGGCACAGTAAGATACTTCTGAAATGTGACCGTTTTCAGTTCATGCACAATTCAATTAAATTTCAAAATACTTCATTGAACACACAAAGACAAATATAAAAAAAAATTAAAAGTAAGAGGTCACTGAGTAATGCTCACAAACAGTGATTGCTTGGTTTAAAGTGATTTTCTTATTTCTAATCTTTTCAGAAAACATCGTTTCAAGTGGTTTTAATATCAAACAGTGATTCTTCATTTATTCTCATGAATTATGGGGAGATTTCTGTAACAGATGAACCGGTGGTGGTATGGAGAACAAAATATTACTCTTTTCTTACAATTTAACCGCGTATGTACTGTAAAGAGTATACTATTTATATGAATAATGTTTTAACATACTTACAGGCTGGTTATGACACAATAAGCTCCACAGACTTCTCTGTGATTCCTCGATCAAACCTCAAGAGCTCCAGGAACGTCGATGTTCCCGGTCGATGGGCCTTCAGGGTGGACGGTGGCCCAAAGTCAAACCAAGGTAACCTTCAACTCGCACATTATTGCTCTCAGTTCGCTCAAAATGTTATTTCATACCTAGAACCAAAAATGTCCCAACACAACTGGCAAATTAGATTTAGTTTCACCCACATATACAGTATAACTCCTTTTGTTTGACCACATTAGAAACCAGCATGTTCACATTCAACATGTAATTAAACATACTGTATACGTCTGTAAGGATCACTCACTGGCCCAACGACAGAATCCAGTGGCGTGGGAGAAGGTATAATAAGTGTAGGTCTTTTACTTGCACTTTTGTAAAGTCCAGTTATTACAATTTAGTTTCATTTTGATTCAAGCTCCGTGCTTAAAGGCTTAATTCAATCTAAAAAGTGACTTCCCTATCTAGGGAACTCGAGCTGCGTCGAGAGTTTTGACGCAATGGGAACACTTCCCGAGTGTGAGTCATGAAGCATATGTGAAATCAGTCCAATGGTGTAGCGAGACGTCAGAGGCGGGTGACGTCACGACCAGGAAACCATAAAGCACGCTCAGATCAGTACAACGTCAGCTTCTGTGTCTTCTTTGTGTGATCTGTCCGTATTATTTGGTGTTGTCTGTCTTTTGTCCTCTATATCATGGCAAGCAGCAAGCAGCAGTATAAACTGTGTGTCCCTCCCTGCCCTCGCTACATTTCGGGTGGGGATACACACAGTTTATGTGTCGTTTGTTTGGGAGCGGAGCATGCACGGTCAGCGCTCGAGGGCGCTGGCTGTGAGCAGTGCGAGCTGCTTCCCTTGCGGACGCTCCGCTCTCGCCTGGCGGTTTTCGATGAGATCGCTCAGGCTCGCGGTCCTTGTGGTTCGGGTCCCGCTGCTGCCGAGGCACAGCGGCGATCTAGATCATGGGGATCGCAAATGGCTCTGACAGAGGGGTTGATCCAGGCAGATCCAGCGCTTTCTCTCAGGGTTTGGAAGCACGCGCTGCGGTTTCTTCCACCCCGATTGAAGCGCCGATACTTCAGATGTCTAGTTCTGAGGAACTGGACGTCGAGAGTATCGATTATGAGGACACACCTAATGTTAGCACAAGCACTGATGAGGAGTTGGTGGAGGTTTTGTCTCGCGCTGTGGCTAAATTAAATCTAGATTGGCCCGCAGTAAGAAAGGATGTTCGTCCTAAAAGTAAATTGGATGAACGATTTCTGCCCTCGCGAGCTCAACCTCCGTGTCGGGGCCTTCCGTTTTTTTCCCGATCTCCACACTGAGGTGTCGAGATCCTGGAAAAAACCAGCCTCATATCGAGTGCATAGTGCGCTGACTACGCACTATTCATCGATAGTGGGGCTGAATGAACATGGATATGGGCCGATGCTGAAAGTGGAAGAGACGCTTGCGAGTTATCTCTCTCCACAGCCGGCATCGGCCTTAAAGGCCCGACGCTGCCCACCAAACCCACACGCACTACATCTAGTTTGGTGGGCAGGGCTTATCAAGCATCTGGTCAGGCTGCAGCATGCTTACACACTATGGGTGTGCTGCAGGCCTACCAGGCAGAGCTTCTAGGAGATATTGAAGAGGGCGGGGGACTCGGTCCTGACACAGTCGATGAGCTGCGTAGGGCCACAGATCTTTCTCTCCGGGCCACCAAAGAAACGGCCAGATCAGTGGGCCGCGCTATAGCAGCGCTGGTGGCCACGGAGAGACATTTATGGTTGAATTTAAGTACTATAAAAGAAAAAGACAAAAGTTTTCTCCTGGACGCGCCGCTGTCACCTTCTGGCCTCTTCGGCGACGCAGTAAATACTGTTGTCGAGAGGTTCCAGGAGGCAAGCAAACAGGCAGCGGCGTTCCAGAAACTCCTCCCCCGCCGCTCTCATATCTCTGGGACTGCTGAGCGGGAGCAGCCCCAAACATCTAAAACCAGCTCCTCACACCGTACTTCACAAAAACAGAGCGTCGCCACCCGAGCACCCCCGCAGAGACCGTGGAAGCTGCTGCCAGGTATTTCTCGTTGGGTCCTGCGCACAATCGAAAGTTGGTATGCCATCCAGTTAAATCATCCCGCACTTTCACCAAATGTATGGACGCAGCGCTCGCCCCACTGCGTCTGCAGGGCATCCGTGTCCTCAATTACATCGACGACTGGCTAATCCTAGCTCAGTCACATCAACTGGCGGTTCGTCATCGAGATGTCGTTCTCGCCCACATAAGAAAGTTGGGGTTGAGGTTGAACGCCAAGAAGAGTGTGCTTTCTCCAGTACAGATAACCACTTTTCTGGGTGTGGTATGGGATTCGGTGACGATGCGGGCGCAGCTTTCGCCCGCTCGTATAGATGTAATCCTTTCTACTGTGAATCGTATAAAGCTAGGCCAGTCACTCACTGCCAAACAGTTCCAGAGACTGTTGGGTCTGATGGCGGCAGCGTCCAACGTGATTCCGTTTGGCCTGTTGCACATGAGACCCCTGAAGTGGTGGCTCAGGACCAGGGGGTTTTCCCCGAGGGGAAATCCGTTTCGCATGATCAAGGTCACACGGTGATGCCTACGGGCCTTGGCTATGTGGAAGAAGCCCTGGTTCCTTTCCCAAGGTCCCGTGCTGGGAGCTCCGTGCCGTCGCAAATTGCTAACGACGGATGCTTCCCTCACGGGCTGGGGGGCGATCCTGGAGGGTCGCTCTACTCAAGGTCTGTGGAGTGGGCATCATCTTGCCTGGCATATCAACTGCTTGGAGATGCTGGCTGTCCTTCTTGCTCTCAAGAATTTCCTCCCAGACCTCAGGGGCCACCATGTGCTCGTCCGGTCAGACAACACATCGGTGGTTTCCTATATAAACCATCAGGGGGGTTTGAGTTCGTGTCCACTCTGCAAACTGGCGCACCAAATCCTCCTTTGGTCTCAGGGCAAACTGCTTTCACTCAGGGCAGCTTACATCCCTGGGACCCAGAATGTGGGAGCAGACATCCTGTCGAGGCAGGGGCTGAGGCCCGGGGAATGGAGGCTCCACCCCGAGGTGGTGGAGCAGATAGGGGGTTTGTTCAGCCAGGCCCAAGTGGATCTGTTTGCGTCTCGAGAGATGTCTCACTGTCCACTCTGGTTCTCCCTGATGCAGCCAGCTCCTCTCGGACTGGATGCTATGGTGCAAACGTGGCCGAGGCTGCGTCTGTACGCTTTTCCCCGATTGCTCTGCTCCCAGGAGTACAACTCTCATTTGAAATTTGTGTTGGCTACTGTATACAGGCCACCAGGGCACCATACAGATTTTATCAAAGAATTTGCTGATTTTCTATCGGAGTTAGTACTGGCTGTGGATAAAGTCCTTATTGTTGGTGATTTTAATATACATGTAGATAATGAAAAAGACGCTTTGGGATTGGCATTAACAGATATTCTAAGCTCTATTGGAGTTAGACAACACGTGTCAGGACCAACTCATTGTCGTAATCATACTCTAGATCTAATATTGTCACATGGAATCGATATTGATGCCATTGAAATTCTGCAGCAGAGCGATGACGTCTCAGATCATTATCTAGTCTCATGCGTGCTACATTTATCCAAGGCAAGAAAACCGCCTGTCTGCCATAAATATGTTAGAACCATCATTTCTACCACTAAAAATTGCTTTATAAATAATCTTCCTGATCAGTTTCATCAACTTAGCAAACCAGACAGCTTAGAAGAACTCGATGTTGCAACAGAAACTATTGACCCTCTCTTTTCGAACACTCTAGACTCTGTCGCTCCTTTGCGCTTAAAAAAGATTAAGGATATTAGTCCAACGCCATGGTATAACGAGCACACTCGGGCCCTTAAGAGAGCAGCCAGAAAACTGGAGCGCAGCTGGAAGAATTCAAAACTAGAAGTTTTTCGGATTTCATGGAGAGAGAAAATGATGGAGTACAGAAAGGCTGTAAAAACCGCTAGATCTGCTTATTTTTCAAATCTTTTAGAAGAAAATAAACACAACCCTAAGTATTTATTTAATACAGTGGCTAAATTAACAAGAAATACAGCCTCAACTTCTGATGTTTCCAAACAGCACAGCAGTAATGACTTTATGAACTTCTTTACTTGCAAGATTGACAACATTAGAGAGAAAATTATAGCCATGCAACTGTCTACTACAGTATCACATCAGACAGTGGGTTGTTGTATCCCTGAGGAAAAATTCCATTCATTCGCTGCTATAGGAAAGGAAGAATTGTCTAAACTTGTTAAATCATCAAAATCTACAACATGTATGTTAGACCCTATACCGACTAAGCTGTTGAAAGAGATGCTTCCAGAGGTCATAGATCCTCTTCTTAAGATCATTAATTCATCTTTATCACTAGGTTACGTACCAAAAAAATTTAAGCAGGCTATTATCAAACCTCTTATTAAAAAACCACAACTTGATCCTGGTGAATTAGTCAATTACAGACCGATTTCCAATCTACCTTTTCTGTCAAAAATACTAGAAAAGGCAGTATCATCTCAGCTTAGTTCCTACTTGGAAAGAAATGGTATTTGTGAGGATTTCCAGTCAGGATTTAGACCGTACCATAGTACTGAGACTGCTCTCATTAGAGTTACAAATGATTTGCTCTTATCATTAGATCATGGTTGTATCTCTCTATTAGTGTTACTAGACCTCAGTGCTGCTTTTGACACAATCGACCACAATATTCTTTTGAATAGACTAGAAAATTATGCTGGAATTAGTGGAATTGCATTGGCATGGTTCAAATCATACTTATCTGACCGTTATCAGTTTGTAGTAGTAAACGAAGAGATGTCATTTCGATCACAAGTTAAATATGGAGTACCACAAAGCTCAGTTCTAGGACCGTTGCTTTTCACTCTGTACATGCTACCCTTGGGAGATGTCATTAGGAAGCATGGCATTAGCTTTCACTGTTACGCTGATGATACTCAGCTCTATATTTCCTCGCGCCCTGACGAAACCTACCAATTCTCAAAATTAACAGAATGCGTAGCTGATATAAAAAATTGGATGACTAGTAATTTCCTACTACTAAATTCAGAAAAAACAGAGATTCTAATTATTGGACCAAAAACTTCAGCACATAAAAACCTAGAATGTCTATCTAACACTTGATGGCTGCTCTGTTAAGTCGTCTTCGTCAGTTAGGAACCTGGGTGTGCTCTTTGATACCAATCTTTCATTTGAAAGCCACATTTCTAGCATATGTAAAACCGCATTCTTCCATCTTAAAAATATATCTAAATTGCGACATATGCTCTCAATGACAAATGCGGAACAGCTAGTTCATGCGTTTATGACCTCGAGACTAGACTACTGTAACGCTCTATTGGGTGGTTGCCCTGCTCGCGTGATAAACAAGTTACAGCTGGTCCAAAACGCAGCTGCTAGAGTCCTAACTAGAACCAGGAAATATGAACATATTAGCCCGGTTCTGTCAAAACTGCACTGGCTCCCTATTAAACATCGTATAGATTTTAAAATCTTGCTAATTACTTACAAAGCACTAAATGGCTTAGCTCCCCAGTACCTGAGTGAGCTCTTAATGCATTATAGTCCTTCGCGTCTATTACGATCTCAGAATTCTGGCCAGTTGTTAATACCTAGAATATCAAAATCAACCGCAGGCGGTAGATCCTTTTCCTATTTGGCACCTAAACTCTGGAACAATCTTCCTAGCATTGTTCGGGAAGCAGACACACTCTGTCAGTTTAAATTTAGACTAAAAACGCATCTATTTAACCTGGCATACACATGACGCACTATAAACTTTTGTCTCCATATCCATTAAAGGATTGTTAGGCTGCATAGATCAGGTCAGCCGGAACCGGGAACACTTCCTATAACACCAGATGTACTCGGTACATCAGAAGAAGAATGGCGTCTACGCTAATTTTTTGTCTCTCTGCTTATCCCGAGGTTTACCAATTAACGTGATTGGCTGGATCTGGGCTGTGTCCGGGTCGGACGGGGAACCTGTGCCTGTGTGCGGCAGCAATGTGGCCCTGTGGTGTCGGTGGAGACTGTGTTAACTAGCTCATCCTTTGTTAAGACCTTACCGACTCATCAGCCAGTGGCACATATCCCAACAAACCGTCCCATACCGGCGTGATCAAAAAGATCTTAAACTAGATGGAACTAGATTAAATATTTTGACTGTTGCGATTCCAAATCGGTTTAATGACCCGTAACTCTGCCTGAGTATCGGACAAGTGTTCACTGTTGGCCAGAGGAGAACTGGCCCCCCGACTAAGCCTGGTTTCTCCCGAGGTTTTTTTTCTCCATTTGTTGGAGTTTTGGTTCCTTGCCGCTGTTGCCTGTGGCTTGCTTAAGTTGGGGACACTTGCTTGATATTCAGCAGTGTTTTTGATATGCCTGCATTGGCGCCGTTGTATACAAACTGAGCTGAGCCGGACGATTACGTCACTGTTTTCTGCAGTGCTGATATACATAAATTAACTAGACTAATAACTATTGATATTTGCAACGGAATGAATCAATAACATATAGAATAAGCTGCACAATGACACCATTTTCTTATTAATGTAAAGCTGCTTTGCCACAATTTGCATTGTAAAAAGCGCTATATAAATAAAGATGACTTGACTTGACTTGACTTCTAGAGAGGGTTTGCCGGGACAAGCTCTGGCTCACCTTGGTTGCCCCGCGCTGGCTGGGCAGAGTGTGGTTCCCGAATCTTATATCTCTCCTGGACGGGTCTCCCTGGGAGATCCCTCTCAGGAGGGACCTGCTGTCCCAGGCGGCAGTTCCATTCTTCACCCCCGCCCAGAACTACGGAAGCTGTGGGCTTGGCCTCTGAGGGGGCCCAGCTCACAGACCCAGGGCTGTCGACTGAGGTCGTCAGCACTATTCTTCACTCTAGAGCTCCTTCCACGAGAAAGCTCTATGCCCTGAAGTGGAGGCTCTTTGCTTCATGGTGTACATCTCACCAGGCAGATCCTGTCAGCTGCCAGGTCGGTACAGTGCTGGACTTCCTGCAAGAAAAGTTTGCGGCCGGGTTGTCTCCCTCCACCCTAAAGGTGTATGTGGCGGCCATTGCAGCTTATCACATCCCTCTAGGCGGTATGTCATTGGGGAGGGACCCGCTCGTGACACGCTTCCTCTGTGGTACCTTGAGGCTTAGGCCTGCAGTATGAACTAGGGTGCCGGCTTGGGACTTGGCCACAGTTCTGCAGGGTCTTTCGTTGGCCCCGTTTGAACCGTTGGAGGAGGTCCCAGTTAAGTTTCTTACTCTTAAAGCTTTGTTCCTCCTCGCTATTACATCTCTTAAAAGGATAGGAGATCTGCAAGCCTTGTCAGTGGCCCCGTAATGCTTAGAGTTTGCTCCCGGTATGATTAAAGCCTTTCTTCACCCCAGACCGGGGTACGTCCCCAAGGTTCCCGCCAATGTAGCCAGGGCTATAGTGCTGCAGGCGTTTTGTCCTCCTGTCTTTCGTGATTCTGACCAGGAGAAACTGAATTTGCTGTGTCCGGTGCGGCTTTGGACGCTTATGTTCATAGAGCTGCGCCGTACCGGAAGACGGAGCAATTATTTGTGTGCTTCGCTCCCTCAGTCTTAGGGGTCCCCAGCATCCAAGTAGAGAATGAGCAAGTGGGTAGTCGAGGCTATCTCGCTTGCTTATCAGTCGGCCGGGCAGGCCTCTCCCATGGCGGTCCGTGCCCACTCTACCCGAAGTATGGGGGCTTCTAAAGCTCTGCTCTCCGGAGCAACTTTACAGGATGTCTGTGATGCGGCGGGTTGGTCCTCACCGCACACATTTGTCAGGTTTTACGACTTGGACCTGAGCACCACTCCCGGGGCTCTGGTCCTCTCTTCCTAGGCCCACGGGATCACACTGGACAGTCGTTAGTCAGTATGGCTGCGTGGGTATAGTCGTTCCCATTGCGTCAAAACTCTCGACGCAGCTTGAGTTCCCTAGATAGGGAACGTCTCGGTTACGACTGTAACCTTAGTTCCCTGAGAGGGAAAGAGACGCTGCGTCGCCCTCCATACTTCCTGCACGCCTGTCTGCGTGCTTTATGGTTTCCTGGTCGTGACGTCACCCGCCTCTGACGTCTCGCTACACCATTGGACTGATTTCACATGTGCTTCATGACTCACACTCAGGAAGTGTTTCCATTGCGTCAAAACTCTCGACGCAGCGTCTCGTTCCATCTCAGCATCTCGACACCCTTGTGTCGTTCCAAACCTGTAAGACCTTCATTCATCTTCGTTCAGAGGTTTTTTTATCCCCCATAGAAAGCAGTGAAATTACCACATTCAAGGTCCAGAGAAGTCGTTTGCCAAATATCCACACGAAACGTGACATTGATTTTTATACAACAGGTCAAAAATCAAAATCTACATTTTAAACACAGTACTGTCAGTACTCTATTTTGCAACAAAATATAAGTTCCAAGGAACTACCACACACACGGTATTTAGTGAACAATTCTGTGGCTTTGAACGAATCGTGAGTCAATGATTCAAAACCACTTGTTACTGAATGAATGGCGCGATGACTCACTCATAAAAACAGTGACTTGCTGCCACCTACTGGCAGCTTTAGTTTAATATTTAAAAGTTTCACTTCGTTTTTATCTTCATTGCATATTTCTAACATTTTTTATTTAACCCTTTCGCACGTAAGTTTAAAATATTCTGGCTGAGAGTCCAGCGTGAGTTTTTCAAGGAGACCGTTATTTAGAACGTGTCACTTTACTGTTTCCATGGTGACACGTCATTGCTCGTCACGTGACACACGGCAACCTCAATAGCGCTGTTTGACTGATGATCTTCTTTTATTTAATTTGTCCTTTTTTATTCAAAATATTAACAAAATTTATGACTATAGCATGAAATATCTGATATTCCGATTGTCAAATATTTGCAAGTGGATGTGTTTTGCTGTTTAAACACCTTTATATTGATCGCGTTAGTTGAGATATACGCGCGATGGGCGCCGCCATGTTAGTTTGCCCCGCGGTACAGAGAATCGCATCTGTTGGATTTACAGCACGTGAATTCATCCTTCTCCCGAAATACACGAAAGTAAGTGAGCTGGTTAACTGAGAGAAGAAGAGAGTAAACTTTAAAGTCACTTACACAATGTGTATCTGATATGAATAAAACGTGCTGTCTAATTATTATGGAAATGATTGTTATTGCCGCTTCCATAGACATCAAACTCTAAATGTATTGATTTGTTAGTACTTATGTGCATTTAAATGTCTTAAACCTAAAATAAACATTATGTGGTTGAAAACACTGCATATTTCTGATATATTGACAGCGCTGAGTGCGTCTGTCACTGGCTCAGCGCCAGAGAACGCGCGCAAGCACTTTTGAATTTGGCAGTTGATCACGTGATGCACTGAACGTTCTAATCACACCGGTGTGATCGTACGCTCCAGGGACCAGCCAAGACTGATCACACCGGTGTGATCGTACGCGTCAAAGGGTTTAAAACATTATTTTATCCATCCATCCATCTTCTACCGCTTATCCGGGGCCGGGTCGCGGGGGCAGCAGTCTAAGCAGAGATGCCCAGACTTCCCTCTCCACAGACACTTCCTCCAGCTCTTCCAGGGGGACACCGAGGCGTTCCCAAGCCAGCCGAGAGACATAGTCTCTCCAGCGTGTCCTAGGTCTTCCCCAGGGCCTTCTCCCGGTGGGACACACCCGAAACACCTCCCTTGGGAGGCGTCCGGGAGGCATCCGAAACAGATGCCTGAGCCACCTCAGCTGACTCCTCTCAATGTGAAGGAGCAACGGATCTACTTTGAGCTCCTCTCGAGTGATCCAGCTCCTCACCCTATCTCTAAGAGAGCGCCCTGCCACCCTGTGGAAAAAGCTCATTTCGGCCGCCTGTATCCGGGATCTCATTCTTTCGGTCATGACCCAAAGCTCATGACCACAGGTGAGAGTAGGAACGTAGATTGACCGGTAAATCGAGAGCTTCGCCTTGCAGCTCAGCTCCTTCTTCACCACGACAGACCGGTACATCGACCGCATCACTGCAGAAGCTGCACCGATCCGTCTGTCAACCTCACGCTCCTTCCTTCCCTCAATTGTGAACAAGACCCCAAGATACTTGAACTCCTCCACTTGAGGCAGGAGCTCTCCACCAACCTGAAGAGGACAAACTACCCTTTTCCGACTGAGAACCATGGTCTCAGACTTGGAGGTGCTGATCCTCATCCCAGCCTCACACTAGGCTTCAAACCGCCCACATGTACAATTTGTTCTTCAATCACATTTGCAAGACCAGAGAGATTATTACTGTCACATGATCCACAGGTCCACCACCAGAGGGCATCATAATCGTCCCGCCGCTAATCACAGCCAGATTCAAACATGAGCCCCAGAAATCAGTGTGAAATGTAATCATCAGGTAACTAAGTGTTTTTTGTTCATTCTCTTAGCAGCACCAGAAATATTCTACCCATTCGGCTCATCATCAGGAGACACAAGAAATCCTGCTGATGATAATGGAGGTTCCCCAGTTATTCCACTGTTGAGTTCATTTCTGTTCTTTGACCGCAGATACCAGCAGATTTATGTAAGAATTTGATTCCATCTTGATTCCAAGTCTAAATGTCAGTGGTGAATGCTTTATAAACTCATCTGTGATCCAGAGGCTGTGATTTTGACAAGATTTCTGATGTTTCAGGTGAATAATAATGGATTCCTCACATTCAACGAGCCTTCATCAGCGTTTGTTCCCGTCTCATTTCCTACTTATGGAGGCCAAGATATAATTGCTGGTCTCTGGACCGACCTTGACAACAGTGAAGGAGGTGTGATTTCATATCAACAGTACACTACTGGAAGTGTTCTTACACGAGCCACTCTGGATATAAACAGACAATTCCCAGATCTGACCTTCAGCGCTTCTTTGGTCTTTGTTGCAACGTGGGATAAAGTCCCTTACTTTAAAAAGACAGGCACAGTAAGATACTTCTGAAATGTGACTGTTTTCAGTTCATGCACAATTCAATTCAATTTCAAAATACTTCATTGAACACACAAAAACAATAATAAAAAGTAAGAGGTCACTGAGTAATGCTCACAAACAGTGATTGCTTGGTTTAAAGTGATTTTCTTATTTCTAATCTTTTCAGAAAACATTGTTTCAAGTGGTTTTAATATCAAACAGTGATTCTTCATTTATTCTCATGAATTATGGGGACATTTCTGTAACGGATGAACCGGTGGTGGTATGGAGAACAAAATATTACTATTTTCTTACAATGTAACAGCGTATGTACTGTAAAGAGTATACTATTTATATGAATAATGTTTTAACATACTTACAGGCTGGTTATTACACAATAAGCTCCACAGACTTTGTGATTCCTGCATCAACTGACGGGAGATTCATCTCAAACCTCAAGAGCTCCAGTAATGTTGATGTTCCCGGTCGATGGGCCTTCAGGGTGGACAGTGGACCAAAGTCAAACCAAGGTAACCTTCAACTCACATTTTATTACTCTCAGTTTGCTCATCGTAATTAAAATGTTATTTCATACCTAGAACCAAAAATGTCCCAACACAACTAGCAAATTAGATTTAGTTTCACCCACATATATAACTCCTTTTGTTTGACCGTATTAGAAACCAGCATGTACACATTCAACATGTTTTAAACATACTGTATATGTCTGTAAGGATCACTCACTGGCCCAACGACAGAATCCAGTGGCGTGGGAGAAGGTATAATAAGTGTAGGTCTTTTACTTGCACTTTTGTAAAGTCCAGTTATTACAATTTAGTTTCATTTTGATTCAAGCTCCGTGCTTAAAGGCTTAATTCAATCTAAAAAGTGACATTTCTGTCATTAAGTAAACACCCGCGTGTCGTTCCAAACCTGTAAAACCTTCATTCATCTTCGTTCAGAGGTTGTTTTTTTTATCCCCCATAGAAAGCAGTGAAATTACCACGTTCAAGGTCCAGAAAAGTAGTAAAAACATCGTTGAAATAGTCAACGTGACTACAGTGGTTCAACCTTAATGTTATGAAGTGACGAGAATTTTTGTGGACAAAAACTAAACAAAAATAACGACTTTATTCAGGTCAGACACCTCCACAGTTGATGCAGTGAACGCAGTGCAGAGCTTCCGTGTTTACGTCAGAACGCCGGCTCATTATTGGCCGGCCCCTGTGTCAGCATCACACGCATGCGTCGTGTTGCTCACGTGAACAGCATCAGCCAATAGGGTGGTGCGGATATGATGTCACTTTGTAGGCAGTTAACATCACACTGGTTCCCTCAACAAAAAACAAATAGAACTTTTCCATAGGCTTTTGGATTATTGCAAAAAACAAGCAAGTGGTCAACAAAAGTTTATTATACTTACACGTTTTGTCCATCAAGATCATTTTCACGGGTGAACACAAGTTTGATGAATTCTGAAGCCTAAATGCAGTGACCAGAAGTATAAAGCTAAAGATAGACTTTAAAGAACGGTCCAAATGCTGAGTAATCCAAAATCCAAAATGCTGAATAGTTCATCTAATTCTGCCCTACCTTAAAATAATATTAAAATCGAGCATGTATTTCTAACTGGCAAAATGCCGTAATTCCATGACATCCAATGAAATTACCTCAACTTTTCCACACAAAATATATTCAAATATTTTCTCTTAATGGAAAAGCTGTGACTTCAGTCTAAGGGTGCGTTCACACTTGTAGTTCAGTTGGTTTGGTTCGTTTGGTCCGGACCAAAAAACAAAAACAAAACATATAGTCCTGGTCCGCCTAGCATTCACACTGGCATTTTTAACAGCGAACCTTAAGTTACCGAACCAAAGGCACAGGGACACGGTCACGACCTGATTGGTCGGCTTTTATGACGTATATTTTGTGACGGAGCTCGCTTACCGAACATTCAAAACAACGCTGTGTTCTGGATTAAACGCCATCATTTTATGCGTGTACATATGCTTTATTTTTACCAGCTAAGAACTCACGAAGAGCTCATGAAATGTTCAAAACATTCAAAACAGCAGCAGGATTTCCTCCGTTGAATGCAGAAACAGAAACTTCACCTCCTCGTTGCTCCACGTTTGCCCTCGACTCATTTTGGATACACCGATCTTCCTGCGTCGTCAAATCAGCTGACTTGTAGCGCCGCATCTTGTGACATCACGTCCTGTTTTTGGTTCGTTTCCATGTCTATGGTCCGTGTTGCGTTCATATATCAATCGAACCGCACCCGAGTTCGTTTGGAAGCGGACTGAGACCCATCTTTTTAGCGGTGTCGGCCCACACCAGGTGTTGTAGCAGTATGTCTATAATAAGTTTGAATTGGAGTTTATTTGTTATAAGTCATGTATTTATTATTATTTTTATTATTGTGTGTATATTTGTATTTTGTGAGTTAATTTAATTAATTATCATGCACCTGTCAGGGGGAGGATATGAATGTCACCGCATAAGGGCGGAGGGGGAAGTGACAAATGAGGAATAAGTGTTTGGATTTGGGAATGGTGGTTACTGACAGTTTTTTGACCACACTTCGTTAATTTTGCTTGGTTTTTCGTTTGTTTGAATTATGAACTTAATTTAGAAATACTTTGGAAATAAAATATTTTTCTTTAATAAACAAAATTAAGTTTTGAAATGAAAGGTGGCGTTTGGACTGGAGTGCGTACAAAAATAAAATAATCGCAATACCCGGATCCACGGCCCACTAAGAAAGGCTGATACATTTAAGTCAAAAAACTTGAAGGATGGAGAGTTGGCACCGCAAGTGGAAGAAGAACATGGATTTTCGTGAGTACATGGTGAAGAGTTCAATTCACTAAGCCGCTGCGCTTATGTATGGTGGAGACGCGGCGTGCTGGTGTAGCGGAATATTGTTGAATTATTGCACAAGCATGATTTGATGAACGGAAGTTTATGTTTGATGGACAATGGATGATGGGGATGAAATGGATGAATATGGACGAAAGGGAATTGTTTAAGTTACTCACATCTCGCAGAGGAAAACTTGGAGCTTTGACGAGAAAACGAAATGAAATAAATAATTCAATTGAAGCTGGTGAAAATAAAGAAAGTGTTGCTAAACATGTTGAAACTTTGAACACTGTTTTGGCGGATTTTATAGACTTGCAAGTGTCTGTTCAGAGTTTGCTGGATGATGATGAAAAGGAGGTTGACCATGTAGACTGGTATAAGCCGAAATTAATTCTCTTCAGGGAATTTCTGAATGGGATCGAAGCATGGATGGGTGAAAATCCAAATGGTACAAGTAATGTCTTGGAAGGTGCTATTGGGCCTAAGGACAGCATTTCTCAGGCCACTGACAAGTCTTCTAAAAGAAGTTCACGAACATCATCTACAGTTTCTTCTAAGTTTCTACAAGCGGAAGCAGAATGTGCTGCATTAAAAGCTAAAGCTAAAGCTTTGGAGAAAAAACATGTTTTATATATGGAGGAGGCTCAACTAAAGGCGAAAAAAGAAAAACTTGCTTTAGAATCTGAAATGGCTGCAGCAGACGCTAAGGTAAATGTTTTCATGAAATCTGAATTGCTCCTATCAAAGGCACAAAAGGAGTTTGCAATGTCTGACACAAGCAGTGCTTATCCATCTACTGAATATATGGCACCTGCAAGAACTCCAAAGGTTCAAATAACTCAAGACAAACAAGTGAAAAAGGGCAAATCAACTCCAACGGTTAAAGCGCATCAGAAACCTAAAAGGGACTCAGCCATTTTGGACAATACAGCTCTTGCGGACGTGTTGAAAAACAAAATGAAATAACTGCTTTGTTGATAAAGCAACAGCAAACATCCCTTCTTCCAACAAGGGAAATTCCTGTGTTCGGTGGAGATCCTCTGCATTTCAGATCCTTTATTAAAGCATTTGAACAGGGTACTGAAAGCAAGACGGGGAGTATGTAAGACAGACTCTATTACTTAGAGCAATTTACAGTTGGACAACCCAAAAATCTTGTACGCAGTTACTTGCACATGGATCCTGTAAGAGGATACAAGGAAGCAAAGCAACAACTTGAATGGAATTTTGGACACAGTATAAAAATATAATCTGCTTTCATTGAAAAGGCGTTGAACTGGACCTCTTTAAAAGCAGAGGATGGACCAGCGCTAAGATCATATGCACTCTTTCTTCGTAGTTGTTTTAACACTATGCAAGAAGTTAATTGTGTGGAGGAGCTGGAAAACTCTGCCAACTTGAGAACAATTGTTTCCAAGCTGCCTTTCAAGCTTCGTGACAAGTGGAGAACAATTGCTTGCAGCATACAGGATAGTCACGATAGAAAGGTCAAGTTTAAAGATCTTCTTGAATTTATTGAAGGAGAGACACGAGCTGCATTGGATCCTGTGTTTGGTGACATACAAAGCCCAACAGACCAGAAGGGTATCTCGAAAGTAACAACAACTGTAAAGCCAAGTTTTAAATCTCCCAGCAGAGGCAGCAGTTTTGCAACCGCAGTTACTACCATAGTAGAAAAAATGGACGATAAGCTGAAATTGAGGTATAGTGCCTCAAATGGGTTGGAAAAGCCGCCATGCCTGTTCTGTGATGATAATCACACCACTGAAGTTTGTAAGGCATTCAAAGTCAAACCCAACAAAGAAAAGTTGGAATTTATGAAAGTAAAAAGATTGTGTTTTGGATGTCTAGGACTTGGGCATATGAGCAAAACTTGTCAAAACCGCAAGAATTGTCAGATTTGTCACCAACATCACCCAACCATTCTACATATCGAGACTAAGGAAAATCAAAGAAAAGACCAAACTCCTGAAGTCCTTTCAAAAGATCAGATATAAAGTGCATTGGTTTCCTTGAAAGATGGGAAATATATTGGGGCTGGTTCAAAAGATTGTGCTCTATCCATAGTTCCTGTTAATGTGAAATTAAGTAAGGGAACCAAAATTGTGCAGACCTATGCGTTCCTGGATCCAGGTAGTTCTGCAACGTTTTGCACAGAAGAATTGATGACTCAATTAAATGCTACAGGAAGAAAGATGAAAATACTTCTGAAAACTATGGGTCAGGAAAAGCTTGTGGCCAGTTACAGAGTTTCTGGATTAGAAGTGTCTGCTTTAAAGGAAAGTGGATTTCTGAAATTACCTGATGTAATACACAGAAGTTGATCCCAGTTACCAAAGACAACATTCCTATAGAAAAGGACATTAGAAAGTGGTCTTATCTGAGGGATGTTGATTTGACGCCAATAAATGCAAGCATTGGGCTACTTATAGGTGTCAATGTTCCAAAGGCATTGGAACCATGGAGAATCATCAACAGTGAAGGTAATGGACCATATGCTGTCCGCTTAATCATGGTAAGAACGATGATGACGATAATGTCCCAGAAATGCAAGTAAATAGGGTATCTATTAAAAATTTGGAAGAACTGTTGATCAAACAGTACAATCAAGATTTCATTGAACAGCAGTGCGATGAAAAGACAGAAATGTCAGTAGAAGATCGGCAATTCATGGACTGCAGAACTCAAAGATGGACATTACTATTTGAGTTTGCCTTTTCGTGAGTCCAATGTAAAAATGCCAAACAATAAGAACATGGCACAACAACGAGCACAGCACTTGTTAAAAAGGTTCAAAAGAGACACGTTGTTCTTTGCTGAGTACAAAGAGTTTATGGATCATGTCATTGCAAAGGGATATGCAGAGATCGTTCCAAGTGACCAGCTGAAGCTAGAGAATGGTAAGGTGTGGTATATACCCCACCATGGAGTTAGGCAGCCACGCAAAAAGACGCTGCGTGTGATATTCGATTGTGCGTCAACTTTTGGTGGCACTTCCTTGAATAAAGAGCGGTTACAAGGTCCAGACTTGACAAATAATTTGGTAGGAGTTCTTCTTAGATTTCGTCATGGTCCCATTGCCTTTATGACCGATATTGAAGGCATGTTCCACCAGGTTAGAGTGACCAAGGAAGATGTAGATTTTCAGCGTTTTCTTTGGTGGCCTGATGGAGACATTACAAAGGACCTGGAAGAGCACAGAATGGTTGTCCATATATTCAGTGCAGTATCATCACCAAGCTGTGCAACCTTTGCCTTGCTAAAGACAGCTGATGATAACCAAAAGATGTAATTAACACCATTAGGCAGAATTTTTATGTTGATGATTGTTTAAAAGCTGTAAATACAGTGGATCAAGCTTTATCTCTGTATGATCAGTTAACAGCCTTGTGTAGCAAGGAAGGTTTCTTACTCAACAAATGGATTTGTAATGATCGTTCAGTCCTCAGTATAATTCCACAAGAAAACCGGGCCAAGACAGTAAAGACCCTGGACCTCAGTAAAGACCAGCTTCCTATGGAGAGAGCTCTGGGTGTTCAGTGGGACATAGAAAAGGATGCATTCACTTTCAGTATGACAATCAAACAACACTCATCAACAAGACGTGGCATTTTATCCATTGTGAGTTCAATTTATCATCCGTTGGGGTTTCTGTCACCCATCATTCTTTCTGCCAAGCAAATTCTGCAAAACCTGTGTAGGATCAAACTTCCCTGGGATGAGAGGGTCCCTTTGAATACTGCTTTAAGGTGGCAAAGATGGCTTGATGAGTTGACACTTTTAAACACCTTTAGCATGAACAGATGCTTCACATCCAAAGACTTCGGATGCATAGCATCTGCACAGTTGCACAACTTTTCGGATGCAAGTGAGACTGGATACGGAGCTGTGTCATACCTAAGACTCCTAAATGACAAAGGAAAAGTAAATGTGACTTTTGCCATAGGAAAGGCCAAAGTTGCACCGCTTAAACAAATGACTATATCAAGATTGTAATTGGCAGCAGCCGTTCTTGCTGTACGCTTAGACGGGATGTTGAAAGCAGAGTTGCAGTTTCATCTGGATGAATCTTTCTTTTGGTCAGACAGCGCTACAGTGCTGAAATACATATCTAACACAACAAAAATATTCAAAACTTCCGTATCAAACAGAACCTCCATTATTCACACCCATTCAAAGGCCTCACAGTGGAAGTACATCAGCTCTAAACTAAATCCAGCAGATGCAGCATCAAGGGACTTGAAAACTGAAGAATTCCGTCATTGCCTTTAAGTTGAGGGATGGGGTAGGATTTAGGGATGTAGAATATGGTCATGCAGAATAAAGCATTAATATGTGCTTTATAAGTACTAATAAACAGACAATAAGCAAAATATAAAACTATACATGCTATTTGAGTATAAAACCATATATATAATATATATATATATATATAATATATAATTTCATATAACCTCATGTAATGTGTTTGACTAGTTATCAGATGTTTAAAACAATGTTCAATACAACTGCTGCAAATGAGTATTTTATGTGTGTTGTTGTGTGTGGCTTTTAGTTCATGTCTGTAAGCGTTGAGCTCATCCGTATGCTAGTGTATTTTTGTTTAAATTTTTATTTATATTTATTGAAGACACTGTTATCTAGAGCAATTTGTTCTTCAATCACATTTGTAAGACCAGAGAGATTATTATTGTCACATGATCCACAAGTCCACCACCAGAGGGCATCATCATCGTCCCGCCGCTAATCACAGCCAGATTCAAACACGAGCCCCAGAAATCAGTGTGAAATGTAATCATCAGGTAACTAAGTGTTTTTTGTTCATTCTCTTAGAAATATTCTACCCATTCGGTTCATCATCAGGAGACACAAGAAATCCTGCTAAAGATGATGGAAGTTCCCCAGTTATTCCACTGTTGAGTTCATTTCTGTTCTCTGGCCGCAGATACCAGCAGATTTATGTAAGAATTTGATTCCATCTTGATTCCAAGTCTAAATGTCAGTGGTGAATGCTTTATAAACTCATCTGTGATCCAGAGGCTGTGATTTTGACAAGATTTCTGATGTTTCAGGTGAATAATAATGGAATCCTCACATTCAACCAGCCTTCATCAGCGTTTGTTCCCGTCTCATTTCCTGCTTATAAAGGCCAAGATATAATTGCTGGTCTCTGGACCGACCTTGACAACAGTGGAGGAGGTGTGATTTCATATCATCAGTACACTACTGGAAGTGTTCTCACACAAGCCACTCTGGATATAAACGGACATTTCCCAGATCTGACCTTCAGCGCTTCTTTGGTCTTTGTTGCAACGTGGGATAAAGTCCCTTACTTTAAAAAGACAGGCACAGTAAGATACTTCTGAAATGTGACAGTTTTCAATTCATGCACAATTCAATTCAATTTCAAAATACTTAATTGAACACACAAAAACAATAATAATAAAAAAAGTAAGAGGTCACTGAGTAATGCTCACAAACAGTGATTGCTTGGTTTAAAGTGATTTTCTTATTTCTGATCTTTGCAGGAAACATCGTTTCAAGTGGTTTTAATATCAAACAGTGATTCTTCATTTATTCTCATGAATTATGGTGACATTTCTGTAACGGTACAACCAATGGAGGTATTCAGAACAAAATAATACTCTTTTCTTACAATTTAACAGCGTATGTACTGTAAAGAGTATACTATTTATATGAATAATGTTTTTACTTACTCTCAGGCTGGTTATGACACAATAAGCTCCACACACTCCTTTGTGATTCCTGCATCAACTGACGGGAGATTCATCTCAAACCTCAAGAGCTCCAGTAATGTCGATGTTCCCGGTCGATGGGCCTTCAAGGTGGACGGTGGACCAAAGTCAAACAAAGGTAACTGTCATGTTCTAGTTTCATGTTATTGTTAATGTTTCATGTCTAGTTCAGGTTTCATGTCATTGTCATCGTCATGTGTCAGGTTTGTTTATGCATGTGCTCCCACTGTCATGTTATGTCATGTGATTTCCCCAGTTTGTCATGCGATCCTGCCATGTGCTCTTTGTCACGTGATTCCCCTGTTTCATGTCGTGTCTTCATTGGTTCACTGGTTAATCATTGTTTCACAGGTGTTCATTGTTTGTCATTAGTCTCTGTATTTAAACCCTCATGTTTCCATTTGTCCCCTGTCGATGTTTGTTGGATTTCTTCCCGGTAACCCTGTTGTCTAGTCTAGTCAAGTCAAGTCAAGTCATTATGTTTGTTTTGTGGATTGTTAAATAAAAGCTGTACTTGGGTTCTAACCATACCTCGCCTCCAGTGGATCCCTCGTTACAGAAACATCGACCAAAAAATGAACCCAGCAGTTTCCCACCTTTTGGACCTTCGTCAGGGTAATCGTACCATAGAGCACTATGTACAAAACTTTTGTGAACTTTGTCTCACAATTTGTTTGTTTGAATTATGAACTTAATTTAGAAATACTTTGGAAACAAATTTTTTTTTTAATAAACAAAATTAAGTTTTGAAATGAAAGATGGCGTTTGGACTGGAGTGCGTACAAAAATAAAATAATCACTATACCCGGATCCACAGCCCACTAAGAAAGGCTGATACATTTAAGTCAAAAAACTTGAAGGATGGAGAGTTGGCACCGCAAGTGGAAGAAGAACATGGATTTTCGTGAGTACATGGTGAAGAGTTCAATTCACTAAGCCGCTGCGCTTATGTATGGTGGAGACGCGGCGTGCTGGTGTAGCGGAATATTGTTGAATTATTGCACAAGCATGATTTGATGAACGGAAGTTTATGTTTGATGGACAATGGATGATGGGGATGAAATGGATGAATATGGACGAAAGGGAATTGTTTAAGTTACTCACATCTCGCAGAGGAAAACTTGGAGCTTTGACGAGAAAACGAAATGAAATAAATAATTCAATTGAAGCTGGCGAAAATAAAGAAAGTGTTGCTAAACATGTTGAAACTTTTAACACTGTTTTGGCGGATTTTATGGACTTGCAAGTGTCTGTTCAGAGTTTGCTGGATGATGATGAAAAAGAGGCTGACCATGTAGACTGGTATGAGCCGAAATTAATTATCTTCAGGGAATTTCTGAATGGGATTGAAGCATGGATGGGTGAAAATCCAAATGGTACAAGTGATGTCTTGGAAGGTGCTATTGGGCCTAAGGACAGCATTTCTCAGGCCACTGACAAGTCTTCCAAAAGAAGTTCACGAACATCATCTACAGTTTCTTCTAAGTTTCTACAAGCGGAAGCAGAATGTGCTGCATTAAAAGCTAAAGCTAAAGCTTTGGAGAAAAAACATGTTTTAGATATGGAGGAGGCTCAACTAAAGGCGAAAAAAGAAAAACTTGCTTTAGAATCTGAAATGGCTGCAGCAGACGCTAAGGTAAATGTTTTCATGAAATCTGAATTGCTCCTATCAAAGGCACAAAAGGAGTTTGCAATGTCTGACACAAGCAGTGCTTATCCATCTACTGAATATATGGCACCTGCAAGAACTCCAAAGGTTCAAATAACTCAAGACAAACAAGTGAAAAAGGGCAAATCAACTCCAACGGTTAAAGCGCATCAGAAACCTAAAAGGGACTCAGCCATTTTGGACAATACAGCTCTTGCGGACGTGTTGAAAAACAAAATGAAATAACTGCTTTGTTGATAAAGCAACAGCAAACATCCCTTCTTCCAACAAGGGAAATTCCTGTGTTCGGTGGAGATCCTCTGCATTTCAGATCCTTTATTAAAGCATTTGAACAGGGTACTGAAAGCAAGACGGGGAGTATGTAAGACAGACTCTATTACTTAGAGCAATTTACAGTTGGACAACCCAAAAATCTGGTACGCAGTTACTTGCACATGGATCCTGTAAGAGGATACAAGGAAGCAAAGCAACAACTTGAATGGAATTTTGGAAAGAGTATAAAAATATTATTGCTTTCATTGAAAAGGCGTTGAACTGGACCTCTTTAAAAGCAGAGGATGGACCAGCGCTAAGATCATATGCACTCTTTCTTCGTTGCTGTTTTAACACTATGCAAGAAGTTAATTGTGTGGAGGAGCTGGAAAACTCTGCCAACTTGAGAACAATTGTTTCCAAGCTGCCTTTCAAGCTTCGTGACAAGTGGAGAACAATTGCTTGCAGCATACAGGATAGTCACGATAGAAAGGTCAAGTTTAAAGATCTTCTTGAATTTATTGAAGGAGAGACACGAGCTGCATTGGATCCTGTGTTTGGTGACATACAAAGCCCAACAGACCAGAAGGGTATCTCGAAAGTAACAACAACTGTAAAGCAAAGTTTTAAATCTCCCAGCAGAGGCAGCAGTTTTGCAACCGCAGTTACTACCATAGTAGAAAAATGGACGATAAGCTGAAATTGAGGTATAGTGCCTCAAATGGGTTGGAAAAGCCGCCATGCCTGTTCTGTGATGATCATCACGCCACTGAAGTTTGTAAGGCATTCAAAGTCAAACCCAATAAAGAAAAGTTGGAATTTATGAAAGTAAAAGGATTGTGTTTTGGATGTTTAGGACATGGGCATATGAGCAAAAATTGTCAAAACCGCAAGAATTGTTAGATTTGTCACCAACATCACCCAACCATTCTACATATCGAGACTAAGGAAATTCAAAGAAAAGACCAAACTCCTGAAGTCCTTTCAAAAGATCAGATATCAACTGCATTGGTTTCCTTGAAAGATGGGAAATATATTGGGGCTGGTTCAAAAGATTGTGCTCTATCCATAGTTCCTGTTAATGTGAAATTAAGTAAGGGAACCAAAATTGTGCAGACCTATGCGTTCCTGGATCCAGGTAGTTCTGCAACGTTTTGCACAGAAGAATTGATGACTCAATTAAATGCTACAGGAAGAAAGATGAAAATACTTCTGAAAACTATGGGTCAGGAAAAGCTTGTGGCCAGTTACAGAGTTTCTGGATTAGAAGTGTCTGCTTTAAAGGAAAGTGGATTTCTGAAATTACCTGATGTAATACACAGAAGTTGATCCCAGTTACCAAAGACAACATTCCTATAGAAAAGGACATTAGAAAGTGGTCTTATCTGAGGGATGTTGATTTGACGCCAATAAATGCAAGCATTGGGCAACTTATAGGTGTCAATGTTCCAAAGGCATTGGAACCATGGAGAATCATCAACAGTGAAGGTAATGGACCATATGCTGTCCGCTTAATCATGGTAAGAACGATGATGAGGATAATGTCCCAGAAATGCAAGTAAATAGGGTATCTATTGAAAATTTGGAGGAACTGTTGATCAAACAGTACAATCAAGATTTCATTGAACAGCAGTGCGATGAAAAGACAGAAACGTCAGTAGAAGATCGGCAATTCATGGACTGCAGAACTCAAAGATGGACATTACTATTTGAGTTTGCCTTTTCGTGAGTCCAATGTAAAAATGCCAAACAATAAGAACATGGCACAACAACGAGCACAGCACTTGTTAAAAAGGTTCAAAAGAGACACGTTGTTCTTTGCTGAGTACAAAGTTTATGGATCATGTCATTGCAAAGGGATATGCAGAGATCGTTCCAAGTGACCAGCTGAAGCTAGAGAATTGTAAGGTGTGGTATATACCCCACCATGGAGTTAGGCAGCCACGCAAAAAGACGCTGCGTGTGATATTCGATTGTGCGTCAACTTTTGGTGGCACTTCCTTGAATAAAGAGCGGTTACAAGGTCCAGACTTGACAAATAATTTGGTAGGAGTTCTTCTTAGATTTCGTCATGGTCCCATTGCCTTTATGACCGATATTGAAGGCATGTTCCACCAGGTTAGAGTGACCAAGGAAGATGTAGATTTTCAGCGTTTTCTTTGGTGGCCTGATGGAGACATTACAAAGGACCTGGAAGAGCACAGAATGGTTGTCCACATATTCGGTGCAGTATCATCACCAAGCTGTGCAACCTTTGCCTTGCTAAAGACAGCTGATGATAACCAAAAGATGTAATTAACACCATTAGGCAGAATTTTTATGTTGATGATTGTTTAAAAGCTGTAAATACAGTGGATCAAGCTTTATCTCTGTATGATCAGTTAACAGCCTTGTGTAGCAAGGAAGGTTTCTTACTCAACAAATGGATTTGTAATGATCGTTCAGTCCTCAGTATAATTCCACAAGAAAACCGGGCCAAGACAGTAAAGACCCTGGACCTCAGTAAAGACCAGCTTCCTATGGAGAGAGCTCTGGGTGTTCAGTGGAAATAGAAAAGGATGCATTCACTTTCAGTATGACAATCAAACAACACTCATCAACAAGACGTGGCATTTTATCCATTGTGAGTTCAATTTATCATCCGTTGGGGTTTCTGTCACCCATCATTCTTTCTGCCAAGCAAATTCTGCAAAACCTGTGTAGGATCAAACTTCCCTGGGATGAGAGGGTCCCTTTGAATACTGCTTTAAGGTGGCAAAGATGGCTTGATGAGTTGACACTTTTAAACACCTTTAGCATGAACAGATGCTTCACATCCAAAGACTTCGGATGCATAGCATCTGCACAGTTGCACAACTTTTCGGATGCAAGTGAGACTGGATACGGAGCTGTGTCATACCTAAGACTCCTAAATGACAAAGGAGAAGTAAATGTGACTTTTGCCATAGGAAAGGCCAAAGTTGCACCGCTTAAACAAATGACTATATCAAGATTGGAATTGGCAGCAGCCGTTCTTGCTGTACGCTTAGACGGGATGTTGAAAGCAGAGTTGCAGTTTCATCTGGATGAATCTTTCTTTTGGTCAGACAGCGCTACAGTGCAGAAATACATATCTAACACAACAAAAATATTCAAAACTTCCGTATCAAACAGAACCTCCATTATTCACACCCATTCAAAGGCCTCACAGTGGAAGTACATCAGCTCTAAACTAAATCCAGCAGATGCAGCATCAAGGGGCTTGAAAACTGAAGAATTCCGTCATTGCCTTTAAGTTGAGGGATGGGGTAGGATTTAGGGATGTAGAATATGGTCATGCAGAATAAGGCATTAATATGTGCTTTATAAGTACTAATAAACAGACAATAAGCAACATATAAAACTATACATGCTATTTGAGTATAAAACCATATATATAATATATAATTTCATATAACCTCATGTAATGTGTTTGACTAGTTATCAGATGTTTAAAACAATGTTCAATACAACTGCTGCAAATGAGTATTTTATGTGTGTTGGTGTGTGTGGCTTTTAGTTCATGTCCGTAAGCATTGAGCTCATCCGTATGCTAGTGTAGTTTTGTTTAAATTTTTATTTATATTTATTGAAGACAATGTTACCTGCAGCAATTTGTTCTTCAATCACATTTGTAAGACCAGAGAGATTATTATTGTCACATGATCCACAAGTCCACCACCAGAGGGCATCATCATCATCCCGCCGCTAATCACAGCCAGATTCAAACACGAGCCCCAGAAATCAGTGTGAAATGTAATCATCAGGTAACTAAGTTTTTTTTGTTCATTCTCTTAGAAATATTCTACCCATTCGGTTCATCATCAGGAGACACAAGAAATCCTGCTAAAGATGATGGAAGTTCCCCAGTTATTCCACTGTTGAGTTCATTTCTGTTCTCTGGCCGCAGATACCAGCAGATTTATGTAAGAATTTGATTCCATCTTGATTCCAAGTCTGAATGTCAGTGGTGAATGCTTTATAAACTCATCTGTGATCCAGAGGCTGTGATTTTGACAAGATTTCTGATGTTTCAGGTCAATAATAATGGACACCTCACATTCAACCAGCCTTCATCAGTGAGTGTTCCCCTCTCATTTCCTGCTTATAAAGGCCAAGATATAATTGCTGGTCTCTGGACCGACCTTGACAACAGTGGAGGAGGTGTGATTTCATATCATCAGTACACTACTGGAAGTGTTCTCACACGAGCCACTCTGGATATAAACAGACATTTCCCAGATCTGACCTTCTGCGCTTCTTTGGTCTTTGTTGCAACGTGGGATAAAGTCCCTTACTTTAAAAAGACAGGCACAGTAAGATACTTCTGAAATGTGACGGTTTTCAATTCATGCACAATTCAATTCAATTCAATGCTCACAAACAGTGATTGCTTGGTTTAAAGTGATTTTCTTATTTCTAATCTTTTCAGGAAACATCGTTTCAAGTGGTTTTAATATCAAACAGTGATTCTTCATTTATTCTGATGAATTATGGTGACATTTCTGTAACGGTACAACCAATGGAGGTATTCAGAACAAAATAATACTCTTTTCTTACAATTTAACAGCGTATGTACTGTAAAGAGTATACTATTTATATGAATAATGTTTTTACTTACTCTCAGGCTGGTTATGACACAATAAGCTCCACACACTCCTTTGTGATTCCTGGATCAACTGACGGGAGATTCATCTCAAACCTCAAGAGCTCCAGTAATGTCGATATTCCCGGTCGATGGGCCTTCAGGGTGGACGGTGGACCAAAGTCAAACCAAGGTAACCTTCAACTCGCACATTATTGCTCTCAGTTTGCTCAAAATGTTATTTCATTCCTAGAACCAAACATGTCCCAACACAACTGGCAAATTAGATTTAGTTTCACCCACATATTGTCACGCTCGCGGATAGTGCTAGGAAGCACGGACACGGAGGACAGATGAATTTCACAGAATTTATTTAAACAAGACAGGTTTCAGGACAGGCAACACGAGCCACGTAACTTTAAAGACGAATAAGGACAGGACTGACACAGAGGGAATTTATACAGAGTAGCACATGAGGATAATAGGTGAGGCACAGGTGATGACGATTACGAGACACAGGTGGTGACGAATGAACTATTAACGAGACGAGCACATGGCAGGGCAAAAAACAAGGAACATGTGACAAATGACAGGGGAACAGATTAAACAGAATAAACAGAGAAACAGAGGAACAGAAAGACATGATTATGACACATATACTGTATAACTCCTTTTGTTTGACCGTATTAGAAACCAGCATGTACACATTCAACATGTAATTAAACATACTGTATACGTCTGTAAGGATCACTCACTGGCCCAACGACAGAATCCAGTGGCGTGGGAGAAGGTATAATAAGTGTAGGTCTTTTACTTGCACTTTTGTAAAGTCCAGTTATTACAATTTAGTTTCATTTTGATTCAAGCTCCGTGCTTAAAGGCTTAATTCAATCCAAAAAAGTGGCATTTCTGTCATTAAGTAAACACCCTCGTGTCGTTCCACACCTGTAAAACCTTCATTCATCTTCTTTCAGAGGTTTTTTTTTAATCCCCCATAGAAAGCAGTGAAATTACCACGTTCAAGGTCCAGAGAAGTAGTAAAAACATCGTTAAAATAGTCAACGTGACTACAGTGGTTCAACCTTAATGTTGTGGACAAAAACTAAACAAAAATAACGACTTTATTCAGGTCAGACACCTCCACAGTTGATGCAGTGAACGCAGTGCAGAGCTTCCGTGTTTACGTCAGAACGCCGGCTCATTATTGGCCGGCCCCTGTGTCAGCATCACACGCATGCGTCGTGTTGCTCACGTGAACAGCATCAGCCAATAGGGTGGTGCGGATATGATGTCACTTTGTAGGCAGTTAACATCACACTGGTTCCCTCAACAAAAACCAAATAGAACTTTTCCATAGGCTTTTGGATTATTGCAAAAAACAAGCTCAAGTGGTCAACAAAAGTTTATTATACTTACACGTTTTGTCCATCAAGATAATTTTCACAGGTGAACACAACTTTGATGAATTCTGAAGCCTAAATGGAGTGGCCAGAAGTATAAAGCTAAAGATAGGCTTTAAAGAACGGTCCAAATGCGGAGCAATCCAAAATCCAAAATGCTGAGTAGTTCATTTAATTCTCTATGTATTTCTAACTTGCAAAATGCCGTAATTCATTTGGTCCGGACCAAAAAACAAAACATATAGTCCTGGTCCGCTTAGCGTTCACACTGGCATTTTTAACAGTGAATCTTAAGTTACCGAACCAAAGGCACAGGGATACGGTCACGACCTGATTTATGACTATATATTTCGTGACGGAGCTTGCTTACTGAACATTCAAAACAATGCTGTGTGTGTAACGTGTCGTGCAGGAACAAGACGAGGACGAGAGACGATGAACATTCAATGATTTAATTAACACTAGAAACAGGACAGGAACACGGGAATAGCACCAACATGTAACGTTAACGACCGACAAAGGACTGGACTGAAACAGAGGGAATATATACAGAGAACACAAGAGGATAATTGACGGGGAACAGGTGATGACAAAACTGAATGACGAGACACAGGTGGTGGCGATGAACTAATGATATGGAGGAAAACAGAACCACATGGCAGATGACAGGACAAAAACAAGGAACATGTGACAAATGACAGAACTAAATGAAAACAAGGAACGTGTGACCAAGACAGGACCGGGGAACAGAATAAACAGTTAAACAGACAGACATGATTGTGACAGTGTGCTGCATTAAACGCTATCATTTAATGCATTTACATTTACATTTAGTCATTTAGCAGACGCTTTTATCCAAAGCGACTTACAAGTGAGGAAAACAAACAAACAATTCTTCATGAATTGGCAAATAACACAGGAAGTGCTCACAATACAAGTTTCATACATTACTCAGTATCATAAGCTAGAGTAGGAAGGGAAAAGGGAAGGAAAGGGGTTTTTTTTTTATGAGGGGATCAAGTGTTCACGGAAGAGATGAGTTTTCTGCTGTCTCTTGAATATTGCCAGGGATTCTGCGTTCCTGATGAAAGTAGGGAGATCATTCCACCAGCAGGGAGCAGTGAAGGAGAATGTTCTGGAGAGTGATTTTGTGCCTCTCTGTGACGGTACCACAAGCCTTCGTTCCTTTAGTGATCGCAGGCTTCTGGTGGGGACGTAGCGTTGTAGCAGTGTGTGGAGGTAGGAGGAGCAGAGCCTGTGGTGGATCTGTAAGCAAGCATCAGCGCTTTGAACTTGATGCGAGCAGCGAGGGGTACCCAGTGCAGAGAGATGAAGAGGGGCGTGACGTGGGCTCTCTTAGGCTCGTTGAAGACAAGACGTACAGCAGCGTTCTGGATCATTACATACGTACATACAGATCAGTACATACGCTTTATTTTTACCAGCTGAGAACTCACGAAGAGCTCATAAAATGTTCATGACATTCAAAACAGCAGCAGGATTTCCTCCGTTGTATCCAGAAACAGAAACTTTACCTCCTCGTTGCTCCACGTTTGCCCTCGACTCATTTTGGATACACCGATCTTTCCGCGTCGTCAAATCAGCTGACTTGTAGCTGCCGCATCTTGTGACATCACGTCCTCATTTTGGCTCGTTTCCATGTCTTTGGTCCGTGTTGCGTTCATATATCAATCGAACCGCACCAGAGTTCGTTTGGAAGCGGACCGAGACCAATCTTTTTAGCGGTCTCGGTCCACACCAGGGTTCGGATGGCAGCGTTCACATATGTTCAAACGAACTGAGCAATCGCACCAGGGTTCGTTTTAATCGAACCAAACATGACAAGTTTAAGTGGAAGAGAGATGGTACACAGAAGGATGGTGAACCCTTCAGGGGGTACTCCACTCTAAAAACTTTGGGAACCACCGTCGTAGAATATACTTAATAATAACTTAATTTTAACTTAATAATAAATGTGAAATTTAACCAAAGCCATTTAACCAAAATCTCATTGAAAAAGCGCATTGAATTCGGCACGATGGAAACAGAAGTAACTCGTTCTCACATTTTAGCCAACAAAGTGAAGTCATACCTGCACCACTCTATACTGAGCCGACGTACGGATGTGAACACGGAAGCGCTGCACTGCGTCAACTGCGTAGGAGACTGACAGGGAAGAGGAAAAAATTGTTGAATATAATCATTATTTTTTATTTTTTACAAACGAAAAGTATTCTTGTCACTTAATGACATTAAGGTTGAACCACTGTAGTCACGTTGACTATTTTACCAATAATTTCATTGCTTTCTATGGAAGATCAAAAACCTCTCGGATTTCATCACAAATATCTTAACATGTGTTCCGAAGATGAATGAAGCTCTTGTGGGTTTGGAACGACATGAGGTGGTGGAATGACAGAAATGTAATTTTTGGGTGAACTAACCTTTTAATCTGACTCCAATTTCAAAAGATTATAATTTAATGCTTTTTCTTTCAACAACACTCTCAGGTAATTTATCAGCCTATTTATTAGAACCTCATCTGTGGTGTGAATTGATCAAACCAGAGAAGAGTTTGATACTTCTAAATCCAGAGAGAACATATATAAAGAAAACAAAATGGGGCCAGAATAGATCCTTGGGGAACTCCACAGGTCAAAAGTGATTTGGAGGATGAACACTCAACAACAACCCACTTAGGGCACCAATTTAGGGCACAACCTTTATCTGGGTGGTCGATACCCACCTTAGCTCACACTGTGTGCTGGTCCTGGCCTCATCGAGATTGTTCTTTAAATAGAGAATAGACATATTTTCACTCGATGTTTAGTGATGATGGTATAT
Source organism: Opsariichthys bidens (assembly GCA_037194245.1). Classification (NCBI taxonomy): domain Eukaryota; kingdom Metazoa; phylum Chordata; class Actinopteri; order Cypriniformes; family Xenocyprididae; genus Opsariichthys; species Opsariichthys bidens. The sequence continues at coordinate 3,866,967 of CM074296.1, forward strand.
TTGCCATTTGACATTTCAACAGAATGCAGTGTAAAAATATTACACACTAATTGTTTCCCTGCATTGTTTTTTTCAGGTTCAATCACCTCTGGCACAACATCTGGAAGGCAGTCACAAACATCTACATTCATGTTGCTGCTTTATTCTCTTTTATGTGCTTTATCTTTCTTTATGTATTAATTTCTTAACATATTCAGCATTCATTTACTTATGTTGTGTGTTGTATTGTAATCTCAATGTTTTTAATGTCACAGGACAATGCTGTGAAGCATTAAGATTTTATCCTGATTAGACAAAGGCATTCTGATCATAGAGATGCAATTACGATCATGCAACTAAGACTGTAAACTCCATTTAATTATTTTAACATCACTTAATCTTCCTGATTTCCTTGGCTTATATACTATTGTACGTTTAATGAAATTAGTTTTTGCTTTGGGGAATGAAAATCTGTCTTCTGTCGGCTGTCTAGTGGCATATGTATATGATTCAATGATTCTGAATCACATTTTAATTGATTGTACTGATCCCATGGAATTTTAATCTGTATAATCTTCCATGCTGCTGATAAAACGGCCACACTCACCCGGTCTTCCTCTCTCAGCCAGTAAAGATGGAGACACATGCTGTTTGTTGTGGCCACTTTGATTTGTTTTGATTTTGAATTACGCTATTGATATCAAATCATGATAATTATGTTTATATTCTTTTGTATAATTTACTTATGTATTTTAAGTACATTTTTATTGATTTAATTGTAACGTTGGCGCTTACCTTTGTTGAAACACATTTAAGAATTGACAGGAAATGGCATCGGGGGAGCGAATCAGTTTTCAACCGCTGAGGCCAAAATGTGCGTACCTGCTGTTACATACAAATAGAAAATAAACGTTTTAAAATGGAGGAACTATTGGACTGCTTGTATTGCTTGTTGATATTAGCCCCCGTATGGTTGAGTCAAGTTTTAAAAATTACGATGCTTCTACACTGTAAATATTTGTGCCATTCAGACACTGGAGAGAAAGTTGTACTGCCTTGGAGTTTACTTATATCTCAAAGACCTAATACCGTTTTCATAATATCAGATGTAATATATTTTCTGCATCGCCTTTCTGCAGCTAACACCTTACCCATTTTATTAACCGTATAGAGCTCTGGAGGTTGACGTCACGCAATCTAAACTCCTCAATTTTGGCAGGCCATCAGGAGGAGAGGCTACTCACTGCAGAGCCATAACCTCCAGCTCCCACCCTCTGGAGCTCCAGCTTCCCCTCTCCTGACCTACTATGGGTATGATGGGTGGAGCTGTATCCCCCAACCACACCCTAACCCTATCTCTCCACCCATTAAACAGATTAAGCTCCACCCTTGAGCTCCAGAGAACTCTGCAGTGAGCACAACTTGATCGGGAGAGTGCTAGAGTTGCTGTAGAGTATTGGTATCGATAGTGGTCCGAACAATAATTTAAAACCAGACTGTTTAGACCTTACAGATCTTACTATTTCAACATGTGAACAGCTGTTGTCGCCAGGATGCCAGAACAGGCGGAGGAAAGCAAAGGGAAAGTAATTTTATTGTATTCTTGGGATCCCGATAGAACATGCTAACCAAGACAACAACAGATGGTTGTAGTTTTATTAATTTGGTCTTTTATATCAGTATTCCTATATGTTTAATTACCCTAAAATGACTTGAAAAAGTTTAAGATGTGTTCAATAACTGAGCAGATATAGGCTATATACGAATTTTCAGTATACACATTATACCACCGGTCACAATCGAACATAAAACACATTAAATCGCACACTTTTCCATAAAAATGTCAACAAAAAATAAGAGATTATTTCAAGGGGTAACTAATGACACCTCATTTGGATATTTTCATATAGGAAAAAATATACCGACAAACAATGACAGCTAGGGTCGATTACGTTACCTAACGGATGACTACCCTCCCAATGACGACGAAACAGGTTTTAGCTGTGGGACTACAAAGTTTAATATTCATCACAAAATTAGATTGTGCCCATTTGTACCTGTCCAGGCTTTTAAAGAGTCTCCGGAGTAGGACGAGGTAAAGTTGATAGGTAGTTGTAGATATTAGGATACTGCAGGTCAGAAAGCTGTCCGTTCCTTTTGTTTATACACATTAAAAGCACCCCGGGGGCATTATAGGGATTATGTTTATTAAGTTTTGCCATGCACAGGTCTTTGTTTTTTAATTAAAGTGCACAGTGAACTTAGTTGGCGCCATTCATTTCATATTCACTCCCATCTGTTTCTGCCTGCCAGCATGGAGGCATTAACAGAATGGGTCATGTGACCTTCGCAGCTATTTGTCAATGTGACGACCAAGACAATTTATTATAAAGGATGATGATAAATTAACACTCGGAGTCTGAAAAGACACAGCAAATCAAGGCAAGGCAAACATGAGAAGAAGGTCACCAGCGAAGCGTTTGCATAACATACAACAACGGTCTGACAAAAGACTGAGCACAAGATGATCTAAAATAGGAGAGAGCTAATGGCGAATGACTGGCAAATGAGACACAAATGAGAATTAAGGATAACGAGTGGGAGGGGAAAACGCCACACTGACACGGTCAAATCATTTACCTTTCTCGAGCTAACTCCCCAAAACAAAACCATGAGCACAACAAGACAACGAAACACTGCAGATCAGACCAAAGTCATGACATAACCAGTGAACATACAGATAAATGATGGCACAATGTCAACATTTTTTATCAAATAAATACAGCATTGTGAACAAAAGAGACTTATGTGTATATAATATGTATATAAGGAAGTGTATACCTTCTGGGAAAGTACCTACAACCACTATGTGGATATTTCTTTGAGTTTTGTCCTCATTCTGTGCATGCTTGTGGTTTCAGATCATTGTTTATTCCTATGAGTACGGCTGACTCATTCTGTTTTTCACTCAATATCTTAAGCTAAAATGTCTTTAGCTAAAATCTTAGACAAACTCTATTAGTTTTGTCTGCTCATAAAGACTATTTGGGCCAGAAGAGAGTTTTGAAGAAGAGGAGATTATGATTGTTTTACAGTACAATGTTGTCAAAGAAAAAATGCCTACAGAGAATAAATGCGTGAGGTAAATCATCATCTTGCAATATACATTATTTTATTATATAATGCATTTTGTTATTAATATTCATTTTAAATCATACAAAAAATATATAAAATGAGTATACATTAGAACAGATTAAACTAGAATAATACGCTTTTCATGATTCATTGGTCATTTTTCATTCGTTCTGAAGTATTATGGTGACTTTGCTGTAACAGGATGTGTGGTGCAGGTAAAAGAAGCTTGTTTTCTGAATCATCATGTCTCTCTTACTCCCTTTCCCCTTTACATTTATATATTTTTTCTTGTTTAAGGCTGGTTATGACACCGTAAACTCCATACACTACTGTATGATTCCTGGTTCAATCAATGGAGCTTGATCTCAAACCTCAAGATGGGCTTCAGGGTGGACCGTGCTCAAAATATATCCCACGCAAGTTTTATAGGGGACTTTCAGACATGTTTTTTTACTGTATAAACTGTATATTCTATCCCATAACCCTACCGATAAATACAACATTCTGCATTTTTACATTTTCACATTTTCAAAATAAACAAAATGACAAAATCAGTAGAATTTTTAAGCTGTTTTCCTCATAGGGAGCACAAAAAAAAAAAAAAACACGTGTCAGGTTTTCCTATTGAATTTACCTGGAATCAGCTCTTCTGCTATACTGAATTCGTAAACATTTTTGGTACATTCCCATTTCTGTAGATGTAGAAACATGTTTGTGATATTTGCCATAGTCAGATGACAGACATAAAAATGTGTAAATAGTTATATCTATTTTACACTGACAGGTATCTATATTACGCAGCAATTGAACATTTTTGTGTTAGAAGCAGGAAAATGTAAGAGTATGAGTTTGAGTGAGTTTGACAAGGGCCAAATTGAGACGGCTAAATGACCGGGTCAGAGCATCTCCAAAACCGTGTTCCCGGTCTGCAGTGGTCAGTATCATCAAAAGTGTTCCAAGAAAGGAACAGTGGCATGTGTCCAGGCTGGCCCGTGAGGTCCGATCCGACAGACGAGCTCCTGTAGCTCAGATTGCGCAAGAAGTTAATGCTGGCTCTGATAGAAAGGTGTCAGAACACACAGAGCATCAGTTTGTTCCGTATGGAGCTGGAGAGATGAGACCGGTCAGGGTGTTCATGCTGACCCCTGTCCACCGCCGAAAGAGCCAACAGTGGGACGTGAGCATCACAACTGGAATACAGAGCAATGGAAGAAGGTGGCCTGATCTGATGAATCACATGTTCTTTTACATCACGTGTGCATCACTTACCTGGGGAACACATGGCACCAGGATGCACTATGGGAAGAAGGCAAGAGGCAGTGTGATGCTTTGGCAAATGTTCTGCTGGGAAACCTTGTGTCCTGCCATCCATGTGGATGTTACTTTGACATGTACCACCTACCTAAGCTTTGTTGCACACCATATACAGTCTTTCATGGAAACGTCATTTCCTTGAGGCTGTGGCCTCTTTCAGCAGGGTAATCTGCTCTGACACAAATCAAAAGAACGACTGGCAGTGTTCCAATGAAAACGCGTTTTCTTCCATTCCAGGATGTGATTTGCCCTTGAGCAAAAGGCAGGGACACACATAAAATCATCCTGCGACCCACAGCAGGTGTAAGAGGACTCAGAAGCAGCCGTCTGATGTAAGTCTGATCTTTCTCTTCTCTCTGTTGGGCTCCAGATAAACTATAGGCATATTCTCTTTAATGGGTGTATATCTTATTTCCAAAGTAAAATGTCTGTTTCATGAATTAATCGTAGTTTTGAGTGGATTCTTGGTTCACGCATCGAAATGAACATTTGAATTAACGTGTCGGTCTGATCAGTTTTTGAGTAAACTGCTCACTGATTCGTTGATCTGATTGGAGCAATTATTCTGTTTATCAACTTATATAACAACCCACTGAACTGGTCATTTTAAACCAGCCAAAATGAACTAATAATTAATAATATTAATATTATTGATCATTTAACTGATGGTGCGAAAAAGTAAGTTATACTACTGCTGAATTGTGATGGTGTATTTTACTATATATTTTTGGGTGAAAATTAAGGATGCATATTTACAACTGCATAACACATGTGCCCATAGAGATTGTGCACAATTTTTGACAATTTGTTGAAATTTTATACTTCAGAAATGTCAGCAGTGGCTGTAGCTTTCAAGGAAGCTCAATTCTTTTGGGGTCAATAACAGCATTCTCACTGTTTAAATATTCGCTTGTAAAATGTATATATATATATATACACACACACACACACATATATATATATATATATATTACGCACATTGTTTATTTATTTATTTAATGCTTTTGATGTATATTGTTTATGTTACTCTATGAGATCTTGTGAACAGCGCTTCAGGGACAAATAAAGTGTTTGAAATTGAAATGTACTAATTCATGGACGATCTTAAGCACATACAACAACAGTATAAACAAACTATGATCTGAATCGAATTGAATACTGGCAGTTTTCCAACGGCTGTAAATAACACCAATCTGTTTTCAAATAATAGATATTCCGGACTTGCATTGGTTTAAATGCATTTGTAATAATGCATGATACTCTAATAATGCTCTGTGATTACAGAAGAACGACTCCTGCTACATAGTGGCGTAATCTCTGATTTCCTCGTCATGGGATTGTCTCTGGTTTCACACATTCTGCTGGCGTTCATACCAGTCCTGTTACTGAGTAAGATTTTGTTTAACATCCGTTTGATCAGTCTTAATGCAGAACTTCAATTATCTCTCTTTTTCTTTAACACCCAGGACATAAACAACAAAAAACAGTTTTTTATATTCAATCCATTCTCCTCACTTTATTTGAGGCCCGTATAACATCCTCATCTGATTTAACATTTTTCAACATTGAATTAAAAATGGCCATTTTCAACTCTTCAGCCATTCTCTTATAGTGACTTCGTCATTTATGCTGCTCAACAACCTTTGGTCTCACATCATTTCTGTATTCTCAATCATTCCCATAGTGATAGATGAAGAATCTGGAGTATGAATCACCTCATAATTGACCATTCGTAAAGTCCCACCCCCTTAGTTACTGTTGCTATGTCTGACAAGCCATGCGAAAAATACATCGCGGAGCAAAGAGGACACTGACAACACGTCGACAGACAAGACAGAGCAGGTTACTTTTGATATGAAACAAAATTTAAAATTTCATATACTGTAATTTTTTAAAGAGATGCTCTCATTTTCAAAAAATGCACATGAGAATGAGAATGGCCCTCTCTCTAACAGCGAAATAGCAAATCATGGATCAGTGTGCATGTTTCACAGACTATTGACTATTTATACCAATTCTTCAATATGTCCTGCCACAAACAGGAAATAAATCAATACAGCCGGTAGCCCAGGCCACACGGACGGAGCCGGGAGCTCAGGCCACAAGGACGGAGCTCAAGACGGAGTGGCCCTCAGACTGGCCACTATGGCCACGGACATATGCAGACTTTAATTATTAACTCAGGGAAACCAGGAAACCAACAATACACAATCGCAAATGTAATTGAGAACCGACAAGGAGAACACAGGGTATATATATAACGAGACACCGCTGACAGAAAAGAACTGATTATCAACTCAAATCAGAAAGCATGGAAACACAGAACCTAGGAACACAAGGGATATGACAAAAACCGATATACATTTAACAAAAACGGGAGAGGGATTTATTTTGATTAAAGATTATGAGGGCACATGAGTTTTTAAAAAAATAATGATGTGCATGGATAAATTGTTTAAAATAAATAGAATTTCCCATTTTGATTTCATGGTGACTTTAATATTCTTTTTTGCTTTTGTTAATAGGCATTACAACAACAACAACAACAACAACAACAAAGTCATTGACAGGTATTGAATCACGTCAGAATTACTCCAATTATGCAACTTGTGAAAACCGCTCACATTTTCATCAAACTGGACCGAATTGGACTTCACAGTGCTGATGAGGGGGTGTATTGCAATAGTCAACATCTAATGAGAATTAAAGAAGATACATGTAATTTGGGGATTTCATTTATATTTTCATTCAAATTGTATAATGCACACTCAGCCGTGGATTACCATGGACATATTGGCAGTTAAAGCTGTTAGCATTGTTGTGTTTCCATTCAAAGATGTAAATGTAATGTTTGTGCAAAACTGGAAAATTGCACTAAACCTTTGCAAATTATAATCTTTGCAAAATCTGGATCACAAATTTCAACATAATAAATGAAATATAAAAAATATCTGCCTCAATTGACCTTTCGCAAAGACCCGCTCCCTTTAGGTACTGTTGCTATGTCCATGCGCTCTCGCGCCACACATCATGTTCTCACACATCAAATAAACATGAATGAACATCAGAAGGAATGTTGTTTTCAAGACGTGAGGACACACAATTTTGGTCAGATCGCCTGTCAATCAAACTGCTGGCGAAGGGTCAATTGAGCACATAGTTTTTATACATATTTTGTATATTTATATTTATATATATATATATATATATATATAGCATTCTGGCCTTTTTAAATCAGACACAGAGAAAATGTAGGGCAGTAAGATTACATTTGTTTGATATTTGAATGAATTATCAAGAAAGAGGAAAAACCCATGCCACAAGTAATAAGATATCTCATTTTCTAATTTATTTTTTATGTTTTCACAGACCCCTGCTATAACTACAAAGTCCTGGATGATCCTCGCAAATCAACCAGCAATAACTACAATCAGCTAATTTGTGACAATTTTGTCGGCTGGCACCGACTCTTCATTCAAGGTCAGAGCGCTCAGATGCCAGACACATGTGTTAGTCCGTATAGTTGTGGCAATTATGTCCCACTGTGGCTGAACGGAGGACATCCAACAGTTGAGAATGGAGTGGTCACTCGAGATGTCTGCGGTAGCTGGAGCGGTAACTGTTGCCGTTTCCCATCCAATCCCATTAAAGTTAAAGCCTGTCCAGGCAATTACTATGTCTATGAGTTGGTTCCCCAAACTGCCTGCTATGTTGCGTACTGCGCTGGTAAGCAAATTTTGTTTTTATTCATATAGTATGTGTTTGAGTGATGTTTTACATCTATGAGTAAGACCATTTGTCTTTTTTTTTGGCATTCCGTGGAGGAAAACACAGTAATATGTCCCTTTTGTAATGTGTATATATGTATCTGTTCATTTATTCTTCTTCTTCTTTTTTTTTTTGCAGAAGTTAAGAACATTATCATCAATAATCCCACTGTCACTCCAAACACAACCTTGGCCGGTAATGTTGTATGCAATGCCTTCTGAGTATTGACAGGACCTATCATGAAAATCTGCGTCATTTTAGTAGGGGTGTGTTTGAGTCTGTAGGCAAAGACTGCGGATAGAACAATGTTTAACATTTACAGATGGCATTGCATTACTGGATCAACACCACTTGATTGAATAAACCGTAAGAAATGTAACTGTACAAAATCTTTTCCCACATTTATTTCTATTACTAAGGCGAGATGACACAATGTCATTAAATGCTGTCTATATCAACATGAAAAAGGTCCAGACTAAAATGTAGTTGAAAAATAAAAAACGTGTAAAATGGTGCTTTGCATATATTGAACATTTGTCAATCCACAAAGGTCCACGACCAGAAGACAGCATCATCCTGCTACTAATCAGATTCAAACATGAGCCCCATGAATTTGTGGCTACGCTTACATGCACCCAAATAATCCATTTGTATTCGGATTGACGGCTCAATCGGATTGAGAAAAAGTTCATGAAAACACCTCAATCGGTCCGATTGAGCTCGATTCAAATTGGAAGGGGTGGGTTATTCCTTTTCTAATCCGATCCAACAGATCATGTAACCATTGATTGAATCCGACTACTTTCTCAATCGTATTCATAAGTCTCTGGGGCACTTGCGCAGTGCTATGTTGACAGGCATTAGGCAGTGCACAACTTCACGTCTTTGGAGCATCAGATTAATGTGTTGAACCCACACAATATGTGGTAAAGCTGCTTGTTTTCTTATTAAAAGTTCACAAAAAACATTTCTGATTTATGAATGTGTATGCCAACAGGGCAAAAACAACGATGCTCTGGTGTTGGCGTCGAGTCCACGGTTGTTTCCGCAAGTTTGCAGAGCGTGTGAGCAAAAGTTTTAATGGGAATGTATATAAAATGCATATAAACGGATATTTGAATCAGGTCACAATGTTTAGAGTACATGTAAACAGATTTGCAATCGGATTGACAAAAATCAGTGCATGTAAACATGGCTGTTACAACTCTGTATGTTTCATGCTTACCTGTCTGTCTGTTTTCCCGGTCATGTGTTCCTCCTTTGACCCAGTTTTCCTTCCCTGTCTTGATTAGTTGATTCCAGCTGTTTGTCATTATCAGCTATGTCTTTCACCTGTGTCCGTCATTAGTGTCTGCATTCATACCCTGTGTTTCCCTCACTCTTTGTCCATGTATTGATGTGTTTGGTGTACTATAGTGTTCCTGGATTTCTCAATAAAGAGACCATATGGTGCTAACCGTCATCATTGTGATTCCCTGGCCTGCACTTTACGTAACAGTAGCCAGTGTGAAATGTAAACATCAGGAAACAGAAATGTGAGCAAAAAATGTTTTTGGTTCATTCTCTTAGCAGTACCGGAAATATTCTACCCATTCGGCTCATCATCAGGAGACACAAGAAATCCTGCTGATGATGATGGAGGTTCCCCAGTTGTTCCACTGTTGAGTCCATTTCTGTTCTTTGGCCGCAGATACCAGCAGATTTATGTGAGTATTTGATTCTATTTTGATTCTAAATGTGAGTGAAGGTTTATAAACTCGTTTGTATCAGTAAAACCTGTGGCTGTGATTTTGACAATATGTCTGATGTTTCAGGTGAATAATAATGGATTCCTCACATTCAACCAGTCCTCATCACAGTATGTTCCCGTCTCATTTCCTGCTCATGGAGGCCAAGATATAATTGCTGGTCTCTGGACTGACCTTGACAACAGTAGAGGAGGTGTGGTTTCATATCATCAGTACACTAATGGAAGTGTTCTCACACGAGCCACTCTGGATATAAACAGACATTTCCCAAATCTGACCTTCAACGCTTCTTTGGTCTTTGTTGCAACGTGGGATAAAGTCCCTTACTTTGATACGACTAGCACCGTAAGATTAATATTCTTCTGAAATGTGACTGTTTTCACTTCATAAACCGTTCAATTCATTTTAAAAATGCTTTATTGAGCGCAATAATGCATAAAGACATTATTAAGAGAAAATAATAATTTAAACCATAAGAATATCAAACAGGTCAGTCAGTCCGTAATGTTCGTACTCATGCTAAATGGTTTTTTTTTTTTTCCAATCTTTTCAGGAAACCTTGTTTCAAGTGGTTTTGATTTCAGGCAGTAATTTTTCATTTATTCTGATGAATTATGGTGACATTGCTGTAACAGGACATCAGGTGGAGGTAAAAGGAATTTGTATCAGAACAAAATGTTTCTATTCACAAGTGTATAACAAGGAAAAAGTGCATGCTCCCTTCTTTATTTCTTATTTTTTTGCATGTTTGTCACACTTTAATGTTTCAGACCATAAAACAAATTTAAACATTAGTCGAAGTAAACACAAAATGCAGGTTTTAAATGAAGGGTGTTGTTATTATTATTATTATTATTAAGGGAAAACAAAATCCAAACTTACATGGTCCTGTGTGAAAAAAGTGATTGCTAAACCTAATAACTGGTTAGGCCACCCTCAGCAGCAACAACTGCAATCAAGCATTCGCGATAACTTGCAATGAGTCTTTTACAGCCCTGTGGAGGAATTTTGGCCCACTCATCTTTGCAGAATTGTTGTAATTGAGCCACATTAGAGGGTTTGAGCATGAACTGCCTTTTTAAGGATAGGATTCGGGTCAGGATTTTGACTAGACCACTCAAGTCTTCATTTTGTTTTCCTTCAGCTATTCAGAGAGGGACTTGCTGGTTTGTTTCAGCTTAAGGTCATTAACAGATGGCTGGACATTCTCCCTTTTTGGTTTTTAGAATGCAGAATTCATGGTTCCATTTATCACAGTCCTGAAGCAGCAAAACATCCCCAGACCATCACATTACCACTACCATATTTTACTGTTGGTATGATGTTCTTTTTCTGAAATGTGGTGTTACTTTTACGTCAGATGTAAAGGGACACACACCTTCCAAAAAGTTCAACTTTTGTCTCGTTTTGAGTCTTTTCCCAAAAGTCTTGGGGATCATCAAGATGTTTTCTGGCAAAAATGAGATGAGTCTTAATGTCTTAATGTTCTTTTGATTTCTGAACTCTGCCATTCAGGCCATTTTTGCCCAGTCTCTTTCTTATGGTGGAGTCATGAAAACTGATAACTGAGGCAGGTGAGGCCTGCAGTTCTGTGGATGTTGTCGTGGGGTCTTTTGTGACCTCTTGGATCAGTCGTCGCTGCGCTCTTGGGGTAAATTTGGTCAGCCGGCCACTCCTGGGAAGGTTCACCACTATTCCATGTTTTTGCCATTTGTGGATGATGGCTCTCACTGTGTTCCGCTGGAGTCCCAAAGCTTTAGAAATGGCTTTGTCACCTTTTCCAGACTGATAGATCTCAATTACTTTCTTTCACATTTGTTCCTGAATTTCTTTGGATCTCGGCATGATGTCTAGCTTTTGAAGATCTTTTGGTCTACTTCACATTGCCAGACAGATCCTATTTAAGTGTATTTTGATTGAGAACAGGTGTGGCAGTAATCAGGCCTGGGTGTGGCTAGAGAAATTGAACTCAGGTGTGATAAACCACAGTTATGTTTTAACAGGAGTGGCAAACACCTTTTCACACAGGACCATGTAGGTTTAGATTTTGTTTTCCCTTAACAACCTTCATTTAAAAACTGCATTGTTTACTTGTTATCTTTGACTGATGTTTAAATTTGTTTGATCTGATACATTTAAGTGTCGCAAACATGCAAAAAAATAAATCAGGAAGGGGGCAAGCACTTTTTCACACCACTGTATGTATTGGATACATATACTATTTATATGAATAATATTTTTACTTGCTTTCAGGCTGGTTATGACACAGTAAACTCCACACACTACGTTGTGATTCCTCGATCAAACAACGGGAGCTTCATCTCAAACCTCAAGAACTCCAGTAATGTTAATGTTCCCGGTCGATGGGCCTTCAGGGTGGACGGTGGACCAATGTTATACAAAGGTAATCACATATTACTATCAGTTTGTTCATCATAATAAAATGGTGTAGCATCAAATCAGTGATTATGGTTATGACATGTCCCAACACAACAAGCCAAGTAGTCAAATTTAATTGTCCCGATTATCAGCTGGAGTGCTTGTAATAGCCACTAGAGGGGATTCCACCTTGAACTTTCACTTACACACACACACACACACACACACTACATTTCCCAGTAGCCCCGTACCTTGGCACTGATTACCGCAACCAGCTGTAGCTCATCATGTGGACTATACAAGAGACACTCAGCCCAGTATTCAGTGCGAGGTCTTGTTTTCTCCAGTTACGTTACTGTGAGTTATTTCTGTGTTGAAGTACACCCTTCGTCCTTGACCCTTTGCTGCCTGTACTTTGTAACTTCTTCCTGGACATTGTTTGCTGGACGTTTTCTGCCTGCACTGATCATTGCCTGTTCCACGACTATAATTCTGCCCACTCTCTACTATTACTGTTTGCTGTTGTTTGGCCATTGCCTGTTTTACCTTACCTTTGATAAATAAAAGCCTGCATTTGGATCTACACCCACGTTGTCACGCACCCTTTCATTACACATACATAATTTCATATATCCACCAAATAAACAAACTGTGTGACTGTGTGACTGTATGCCTGTGTGTTTCCCTTTAGGCAACATCATTGGACTTCAAGGGGAACTTTCCTCATTTTTAGACCTAACAGACAGTGGAAACATTCACATTGTTTTACAGCAAGTAAGACACAAACAAACACGACTAATTACACAAAATAAGGTGCTAATAGATGACATGAGAAAGTTTGATCTGTCTGTTCTTCTTTTGTTTCAGCTAAAACAGGAGCTGGTCAAGAATGGTCTGTCAAGCAACATAGAGCTGGAGTTAAGAAAAGTGCAAAAGATAAAGCCGTAAATTCTGTCTCCTTCAGGAAAAGGAATAAATCGGATCTGTTTGCTGATCATGTGAAGACTGTAAAGACCTCAGTTTTACATTAATGTGGTTTCATTTAAAGTTGTAAAACTGCACAAGTTTTATATTAAAAAGAGGCACATATTACTTTTTTCCATATGTAGATTTTTTTCAAAATTTACAATGACTTAAATCTTTGAGATTTGATGAGAATAAGATTTCTTCAAAGTGACTACAATCGTTTCAACGGATCAATGATGCAGCAGAACTACATGAAGTTCAGTTAATGATCCGGTCTGTAGAGATATCAGTGAATAACTACTTAAATTTCTGTCTTTTCTTCACACAAAGCTATTGTATGACTTCAGAAGATTTTAAATTAAAGTGCATGTGTTGTATGGATAACATAATCCATTAAATGGTCCATTTTAACACTTTAAGCCTCATTTTGTCAAACTTTCTCTCTTTACATTCCCCCTTTACATTTAATTTATTTACAAAATTAAAATGTACAGATGATCTATTTCTTTAATGTCTAGTGCTTTTTTGCCTCATCATGGTGTTGACTAAACGTAAACTAGTTCTTAACGGAAAGTAAAACTGTTCATCTAATTCATTCACCTTCATTAACCATAACTTATAAGAACGCAAATCTTAAACTGTAACTTGCTTTGTCTTTAAAGTAAGAAATATGCATGATATTTCTTTACAGATCAGCCAGTGATGATTTTTATATAAACAGCATAAGAGTAACAGTAGAGCGAGTTTCGAATCCGTGAACCGAAAAATATGTATCTTGAATACGGTACAATGTTGCTTTGAATAAAATCATAAATGTAAAATACATAAATGTCTTATCTCAATGATCTTGATCATGCCTACTACTTCCTGTTTGTTAAATCAGGAATATTCAAGGATAAATGTGTTAATAAGGTGTAGGTGTGACATTTTAACTCATACACACTTTTACTGTAGAAAAACAAATCAGCTGTTTTGACATTTCTAACCGTTTTCTTTTGTATTGTTGGTGGTCCCGACTCACTGTCGCCACGACAAGAACGAGACACGAGAGATGATTCGATTCGATCAAGACTTTGCAACAGATAGTAATGTTTTCGTATTTTAGTCTTTGATTATTAATACGTTTGAATGCCGCTTCATGTTGACTCTTGGTTTATTTATATTTGAAGTGAATGACAGTCTCTTGGAAATGGAGTTTTGTTTCAGTGAAAGCGTTTAATCCATTGATGAAATCTCCTTCACTTCAACACAAGAGCATTATTATGGGTGTCTCAGTTGGTGAATTTGAAGTTAAAATCCATCAGTTTTGTGAATTAATGTTTTGTTGGGCTTCTAAGAAATATAGAGCTGCTTATTATCGTTAGTGAAAACTAACTCCATGTTTCCTAATGATTTTTCAGCTCTCGTTACACATGGTGTCGGAGGTTTTTCCTCTGTCTTCTTTAAGTGCAAAGGAGCAACTGTGTCTAAAATGCTAGAAAAGAGAAAGTCCGTATAATTTCTTTTGCAGCATCTTGCTCTTAAGTTATCTTGTATGCTGAAGAGTCGACACAGCTCAGGAAGATTGCTAATAAAGTGATAGATGTACTAGGGTAGTCCTTTCTGTGCAGATTTACAATATATATTAAATATTTTAAACTATATTACACCATATAAAACTATTTTTAATTCTAATTACATTACTGTTTTTATTTTTTTTTTTTGCCTGATAAATGCAGCCTTGGTGAGCAGAAGAGACTTTATTTTTTTTTAAGCATTTAAAAACTCTAATTACCCCCGATAGGAATATGTGTACAAGGAAGGGAATGCGCACTGTCTACATTCTGGGAAACTACCTACATTCACTTGGAAGTTACTTCTTTGAGTTTTATGCATTCTTGTGGTTTCAGAAACTGTTCCCGGTTCATTCCTATGAATACAGCCGACTCATTCTGTTTTGCATTTAAACTATAATGTTATTCTAACAAACAGTTTGCTCTACTTAAGAAGAACTGACTGGCTTTTTGGGCCAGAGGAGCTCGTTTAGTACTTTATTAGTATGATTATTTAACAGTATATTCAATATTGTCAAAGTAAAAATGCTGTGTATGATAAAATGATCATCACATTAAAAGCAAATGTTACATTCTATGTAATTACATTTTGTATCTTGTTATTAATATTAATGGTTACACTTTATGGTTACACTTTATTTTAAGGTGTCTTTGTTACATTGTAATTATACATTTAAATATTGAGTAATATTAAGTAACTACATGTACTTACTATAGGTTTAGGATTAGGGTTTGGTTTGGTTTAGGGTTAATTGCATGTAATTATACATCATTTACAGTTATTACTATAGCAACTACATGTAACATATGTAATAATGACACTGTAAAATAAAGTAATTCAATTCAATTCAAATTTATTTGTATAGCGTTTTTCACGGTAGATATCGTTTCAAAGCAGCTTTACAGAGAATGGATGTCAACATTACAATTTAAAGGATGCAGAAAGGTAATTAATTTACAATCAGAGTTAGCAGTTTAACTGAAGTCTAGAAGCAAAGAGCTCCTGGAAAATGAATTACATTAACAATAATTAGGATATAGAAACTGGGTAATGTGCATGTTGATCCAGATGAGTAATGACAAGTAACTACATGTACTTACTATAGGGTTAGGGTTTAGTGTAGGGTTTATTGCATGTAATTATGCATAATTTCTAGTTGTAATACAGAAAATACATGCAACATATGTAACAATGACACTGTAAAATAAAGTGTTTCCATATTAAACCATATTGTAACCATATTATCCAATAGAATAATAAGCCTTTTATGTGTTAAAAGTGATCTCGAGCTGACTTTGGGAAGAATGTAAAGGATGGATGTTTCTTGGAAATACATTTAAGTGAAAAATGTTTAAGTTACTCAACAGGAAGGGGAACTCCTTTTTTATCTGTCACACATACACACACACATACGCTCACGCGCACAAACTCACACCCCCAAACTTGTTTTATACTCTCTAAAGCTGTAATAGTTTTAAACTGAGTGAATGATATTTTATGTTTCTCAACTGTACCCCAGTATACAACCCTCACAGAAAACATTCTGCATTTTTACATTTTTATTCAAACATAATTTAGTAAGATTTTTAAGCTGTTTTCCTCATATTCTGACCAGATGTCCCCATAATGTAAAAAAAAAAAAAAAAATGTCAGTTTTATTATGTTTACAATGTATAGGCTAAACAAACACACACAAACACGTTTCCATGTTTCAATATACATTTACCACTTTCTAACTTGGCCTAATTGAAATGTCAAAATGATATATTGAATTATACTGTACAAATGCAAAATCAGTGTGATGCTATTAAAAAAACATTTTTATCAGTATTCATGAGAAATTATGTTATTGATCAGAATATTTAGAATAAACACAGCCTATGTGAATCACCCATTTAATATTTAAGCATCTTTAATGAAACATTTAAGCATCTTAATAAGTGGATTCAAATTGGAAAATTATTTTTATAGCATCGTTTTGAAAATGTGGCTTGGCAAAACGCATTCAGTCACTCTTTCCTGATTTAAAGGAGCAGTAGTGGCAGGAACTGGGGAATTAAATCCACGTGCATTAAATATTGCCGAAGTAATATTGTTCAGCTGATAAAGAGATGACAGCACTGCATTACCATTGCTGTTCTTTCTGAGGTCGTTCAAGAGATGAAGACATTTTCAGACTTTTGGTGTGTAAACCCTATAGTCTACATGACAGAAGAAATCTGCAGTAAAAGACATACCGATGACGATGATTTTTTTTTTTTTTTTCATTCCTCTAACTAGAGGGTCGGGACACATTTAAAAGCAGCAAAACTTCCTGCTGATCCACATTAAGTACAAGAGCAGCAGAAGAAGCAGTCTGAGGCGAGTCAAAGCTTTCTCTTTTATGTCAAGCTCTATAAACTGTATTCTCAAACTAGATTTTTTATGTAAGATTTTTAATGTTTTTTTTTTTAAGTTTTGTCTGCTTGTCCACCAAGGCTGCATTTATTTAATTAAAATGCATTTATAATTCTGCATGCTGCTCGAATGTTCTCTGATTACAGAACGACTCCTGCTGCTTTTACTACATCATCATGAGTCTGTCTCTGGATTCACAGCTTCTGCTGGTGTTCATATCAGTCTTGGCACTGAGTAAGTTTTATTCGTCTGTTACAATAATAATAATAATAATATCAAGAAATAAAAAGAAAAGAAATTATTGAATTTTTGCTTTCTCAGTTTTAATCTGTTTTTCTTTTAACAGCCAGGGCACAAACATCTACATTAATAACATCTGCAGCAGCAACATCTGAATCAACAACATCTGAATCAACAACACTCTCAGGTAATTTATCAGCATATTTATCAGAACCTCATCTGTGGTGTGAATTGATCAAACCAGAGAAGAGTCTGATACTTTTCATCAGAAGTTCTCAAGAATTTGAGAGTTTGAGTTTGAGTTTGAATTTGAGTTTGACCCTCTCTCTAAAATCGTCTGCCTCTGACTGACAATATCGCAAATCATACGTCAATGGATGCTTCAAAGACTATTTACACAAACTCCTGCCACAAAATCCTGTTTAATAGAGAAATGCAAACTACATGTCAAATGAGATCGTGATAAATAGTGTTTATTCTCATCTTGTTTATAATGCTGTGAGAGATGGAAGATTAATCATGTCCTGTTACCCCGAACAGTGAAATGAACCAAATGAAATGAGCTAGGGCTATTAATCTATGAGAGCACTTGTCTGAATCCACTTTTGCTAGTTTAACGATGGGAAAAAATGGTCGGTGCGTCATGGTCCAAAAGAGTTGTACCTAATCTCTTAATGAGTCACGGGTGTGTTTTGGGGTCAATGTGCAATAAAGCAATCATTTCTCATCCATATTTACATGGCGGAATTTTGCAAGTGGAAAAACTGAAAGCTTCTCCAGAGAGGAATCCTTTTATTTTTAATATTTAAAACTGTCTGTGCGCTGCCGAGCGTCCCTGTGTGTGTAACAATCCGAGTGTACGCCTGTCTATAGGTGCATTTTACTAACGCGCTCTTTAAATAGCATAAAAAAAATACTTCAGTTGCTCAAGAAACAGTTCTGAGATGTGTGCTTATGCATAATGGCTGGTCCAGCTTGAAAATACAGGATTTGAGCATTTTAAAATGAAATTTCTGAGATATCATTTGTGATTTCAAATAATAATAATAAAAACTAATTGTAAGCTTAGTGAACAGCTTCAGAGAATTTGATGTTTCCCCATTCAAACAGATTTAAAGCTGCACTTGCGTGACTGAAATAGCAGCCCAAGAGACTTTTCAAAGAGGCCGTAGACTCGAGTGAAATGACTTTTTTACCTTTGCTTTAGTGTGTAGTATTGACGAACAATCTGCAAAGTTACAAAGCACAAAATTTACGCCAAAGGGAGTGAATCTCCAACAACATCTCCATCAACATCTGCACCAACATCTCCATCAACAGCAACAGAAAATGTCAGCCTGAAACGTTTCTGGTCCTGTCATTATTTCTGTAACTTAGCTTTGTCACCAACATACAGTATCTGCACTTGGCTCACTCTCAAACAAAAAGGCCAGGAAGATTTGAAGAATGCAGTTTGATGCAGTTATAATGACAAGTAAGAGGTGTAGAGTGAACAATCCTGCACAAGTCGTGCTTGAAAAGGTGGTTTGGGTCGATCAGGTTATTCTTCTTGACTGTCTTTTTCGGACTCAAACTGATGTGCCAAAACTAATGCCATAGTTCATCTGTCTTTATTTTCTTTGGTGGATGATAGATGTCAGGCTGGTGGATGGTTTCAGCAGCTGTGCTGGAAGACTGGAGATTCTCCATAATGGAACTTGGGGAACTGTATGTGACGACGCCTGGGATTCTCCTGATGCTGCAGTGGTGTGCAGACAGCTGGGCTGTGGGAATGTTGTACAGGCATTAAATTATAACTTCGGACCAGGTTCAGGACAAATATGGTTGAGTAATGTACACTGCCGTGGGAATGAAACTGCTCTTCAAGACTGTACGTCACTCGGATGGGGAATACACACCTGTAATCATGGTGAAGATGTTGGACTTATCTGTGAAGGTGAGTTAAACATGTTCCTGAAACATCTGCGCTGTGGTCATGGTGTCCTGCAGTAACTCGAACATTTTGATTCATTTCATTTCAAGGTCAATATGTAATGGGTTGCAGTGCATCCATTAGGATATGTTCTTGTTTCAGTAGGATAGCCACCTTATTTTTAACATAAGAGCGAATTTTAACTTGTGTTGAGGTTTCCAGTCTCGACCGCTACTGGTTATTTTTGCTGTACAAAAACTGTCCATTATGATATTGCAAAATGTTGCTTGTTATAATACAATTTTAATTTATTATCATAAATAAACACACTGGTTTGTTCACTTTTTTTTTTTTTTTTTTTTTTACTATTTACAGCATTTTAATCACTCAAATCAAGTTAAAGCCAACTATATAAAATAATAGGCATAATTCTTTTAAATGAAATAGTTTATTGAATCTTTAGACAAAATTGTGAAAAAGGTTTGCATATGTGTGTTTTTGTTGAGTGTCATATTTGACGCATCAGGCTTCTCAATTTTATTTCATTGATTCAAACTGAGCCTAATAAAGAACGATGAAAATCTGAATATTGTAATGTAAATCAATTTTAACTACAACTTAGATAAAATGCATTGGAATATCAGTTGTCATCTCCCAATAATCTGTTAAGATTATCTAGTTTTATAATCAAAGCTGTGTAGTTTTAATTGTGGGGAGCAAAACGTAGATGTACAATTAAATGTTCTTCAAAAGTGTGTTGTATTATATTTGAAACTTTTAACATGCTTTTTCTCAATTTTTCTCAAGATGCTTCGGTCCAGTAAATGTCCATCAATATTACTGACAATATAAAAGTTCTTCAGTCGTTCACTTTATAAAAAGCTATGAAGATTCCACAGAAAAAAGACACATGAACTGCAAGATACACTTTTTACATGTATACTAAAATGCCTTTTAATTGCTCAGTATGAACTTGTGTTGGCAGAGTTAGTTGAACTTTACACACATTGATTTATAATGTAATGCTTTCTCTTTAACAGCCTTTGAATCCACAACATCTCCATCAACAACAACTGCATCAACAATATCTGCACCAGCATCTCCATTAACATCTGCATCAACAACATCTCCATCAACAACATCTGTACCAGCATCTCCATTAACATCTGCATCAACAACATCTGCACCAACATCTGCACCAACATCTCCATCAACATCCCCATCAACAACATCTCCATCAACATCTGCATCAACAACATCTCCATCAACATCTCCATCAACAGCATCTCCATCAACATCTGCATCAACAACATCTCCATCAACATCTGCATCAACAACATCTCCATCAACAACATCTCCATCAACATCTGCATCAACAACATCTCCATCAACATCTGCACCAACATCGCCATCAACATCTCCATCAACAACATCTCCATCAACAACATCTCCATCAACATCTGCATCAACAACATCTCCATCAACATCTCCATCAACAGCATCTCCATCAACATCTGCATCAACAACATCTCCATCAACATCTCCATCAACAGCATCTCCATCAACATCTGCATCAACAACATCTCCATCAACATCTCCATCAACAACATCTCCATCAACAACATCTCCATCAACATCTGCATCAACAACATCCCCATCAACAACATCTCCATCAACATCTCCATCAACATCTGCACCAACATCTCCATCAACAACATCTGCATCAACAACTGCATCAACAACATCTCCATCAACAACATCTCCATCAACATCTGCATCAACAACATCTCCATCAACATCTGCATCAACAACATCTCCATCAACATCTGCATCAACAACATCTCCATCAACATCTCCATCAACAACATCTCCATCAACATCTGCACCAACATCTCCATCAACAACATCTGCGTCAACAACTGCATCAACAAAACTGCCAGGTAATTATGGACCTTTGAATTAGAACCAGATCAGATTTTGCTGTCACAAACACCAGTTGGTCTCCAGAGGCCATCATCGGTGGACGGTGGACCAAAGTCAAACAAATGTAACTTTACAGCACACACATTACTATCAGTTTGTTCATCATAATAAAATGTGTAATATTTCAGTGATTATGGTTATGACGTGTCCCAACACAACAAGCCAATTAGTCAAATTTAATTTCACCCACACACATAATTTCATATATAACATACAGGTACACATTCACCAAATAAACAAACTGTGTGACTGTATGTCTGTGTGTTTCCCTTTAGACAACATCATTGGACTTCAAGCTAAACTTTCCACATTTTTAGACCTAGCAGACGATGGAAACATTCAGATTGTTTTACAGCAAGTAAGACACAAACAAACACGACTAATTACACAAAATACGGTGCTAATAGACGACATGAGAAAGATTGATCTGTCTGTTCATCTTTTGTTTCAGATAAAACAGGAGTTGGTCAAGAACGGTCTGTCAAGCAACATAGAGCTGAAGATAAGAAAAGTGAAAAAGATAAAGCTGTAAATTCTGTCTCCTTCAGGAAAAGAAATAAAACGGATCTGTTTGCTGATCATGTGAAGACTGTAAAGACCCCAGTTTTACATTAATGTGGTTTCATTTAAAGTATTAAAACTACACAAAAAAAAGTTTGATTTAAAAAAAAAAGAGAGAGAGGTACATGTTACTTTTTTCCATATGGAGGATTTTTTTCAAGTTTTTCAAAATTTACAATGACTTAAATCTTTGAGATTTGATGAGAATAAGATTTCTTCAAAGTGACTACAATCGTTTCAACGGATCAATGATGCAGCAGAACTACATGAAGTTCAGTTAATGATCCGGTCTGTAGAGATATCAGTGAATAACTACTTAAATTTCTGTCTTTTCTTCACACAAAGCTATCGTATGACTTCAGAAGATTTTAAATATAGAGCATGTGTTGTATGGATAATAATGCATTCATTGGTGTTTTTACATCCATTTTAACACTTGAATGCCTCATTTTATCTCTTTTTACATTCACATTTTACATTTAATCTATTTACAAAATTAAAATATACAGGTGATCTATTTCTTTCATGTCTGCTGCTTTTTTGCCTCATCAAGGTTTTTATCATAGACTGTTATAAAATGTCAGCTAAACGTAAACTAGTTGTTAACTGAGAGTAAAACTGTTCATCCAATTCATTCACCTTCATTAACCATAACTTATGTGAATACAAATATTAAACTGTAACTTACTTTGCCTTTTGTTGAGAACAGTCACCTGGAGAATGCAAAACTAAGGTGAAATGCATGTCTTTAAGAAAGAAATATGCTTGACAAAATACATAAATGCTCATCTTAATGCATGATCATGCTTACTTCCTGTTTGTTAAATCAGGAATATTCAAGGATAAATGTGTTAATAAGGTGTAGGTGTGACATTTTAACTCATACACACTTTTACTGTAGAAAAACAAATCAGCTGTTTTGACATTTCTAACCGTTTTCTTTTGTATTGTTGGTGGTCCAACACGAGAGATTATTCGATTGATCAAGACTTTACAACAGATAGTAAAGTTTTCTTATTTTAATCTTTGATTATTACTAAGTTTGAATGCCGCTTCATGTTGACTCTTGGTTTATTTATATTTGACGTGAATGACAGTCTCTTGGAAATGGAGTTTTGTTTCAGTGAAAGCGTTTAATCCATTGATGAAATCTCCTTCACTTCGACACAAGAGCATTATTATGGGTGTCTCAGTTTGTGAATTGTTCCAGCGTCAGTTCTGGAACTTTGGAGATTGTCCATTATTTGGGAGACTGTGTGTGAGGATTGGGTGTAGATATTTGGGCTGTGAGAATGTTGTACAGGCACTATGACCAGGTTCAGAAGTCTTTTTTAAATGGTTTTAATTTCAGATGGTAATTTTTCATCTGTGGTAATATTGCTGTAACAGGATATTTGGTGCAGATAAAAGAAGCGTTTTCTAAATTAGTGCATCTTAAACCTGTCTGATCTCACTTTGTTTCTGTTTTTATAGAAGGACAATATTATTTCAATGGTTTGTAAAGGCTGTTTATGACAGTAAACTTCATCTCAAACCTCAAGAGCTGCTATAAAATGCTATAAAATGTTACATCACATCCTGAAAAGATTTTGATTTACAAACCAATGTTACAACACATCCCAACACAACCAGGAAGTTAGCATACAAAACAAAAATAGCAACTTTATTGAACAATTCTGTCCCCGTCATTTTCCCACGCAGTTGACGTCGTGAATGCACTGCAAAGCATCCGTGTTTACATCCGAACGCCGGCTGAGGATTGACCAACGCTGTACAAGTGAGCAGCACGAGGCATGTAATGCTGACGCAGGAGCCGGCCAATAATGAGTCAACCTCTAGTGTTTCTTCTTCTTGTTTACGGCACTAATATATAACCAAACTCTGTGAACACATGTTTTCAGGGCAATGGACATGGCCAATCAAATTCTAACTTAGACTTAATCTCTAGAGTTGCCAAACTGTGCTTATTCCTGAGTTTACATAAGGTTTAAAGCTTTAAAATGGACACAAAACACCACGAAAGTGGTCTTACAGTATCTCTGTGTGAAATTTAAGATGTTTAACATACTGACATCCACCCTAGATTTCCGTGTATGCTCATGAGAGTTCAATGATGTGATGATATCCATTTTGAAAAAAAGCAATCTTTTGATTTAAGTATTTTCCAAACCTATTCTTTTGAATTCTTGAAAGCCTCAATCCTCATGTGGGATTTTTGTTTATTATCCAATACATTTATTCTTAGTATTCTTAGTATGTATATTCTGTCAGGTTTAGAACTGCATTTATTGTTTTTTTTTTATGTTTTTTTAACATTGTGTTCTGAGAAGGAATGTCACTCAACAGGAAGGAGAACTCGAGATGCCAAGGAACCCAATCTCCAACAAGTGACAGATATGAAGAGGGAAAAGAAACCTTGGGAAAAACCAGGCTCAGTTTGGGGGCCAGTTGGAACATTGTTTATGACTGAAGATTTGTTGTAGGAGGAGAGTTGTAGTCTGTCCAGGAGAGCTGCCACTTGGTCAGTAGTGGACAAAGTTACTTTTAAAAGTAATGCATTACAATATTGTGTTACTCCCTAAAAAGTTACTAACTGTATTACTTAGTTACTTTTTATGAAAAGTAACTAACTGTATTACTTAGTTACTTTTTATGAAAAGTAATGCATTATTTTACTTTTGCATTACCTTTTCTCACTTTGTTTTTTAATAACATCAAAATTATATTTTTGGCAAATGTTAAGGCCTTTTCATGCCAAAAATGAAAGGAATAAGCCTCAGGCTGAAGGAAATGCATATTTGCACCTATACAGTACAGAGCGCAGCTCAAACAAACCCTTCAGCTGTGCTTCCTTTCTGGATTACAGCAGAATACAGGAGGAGGAAGATCAACACTCTTATTTCTAAATCTAATATAAAGTCATTTTTGATGATTAGTATGGTTGAATTGGGTCATTGAAAATCAGCAGCAAAGACATTGGTTCATAAAGAGAGGGTAAATACATAAAGTATATTTGTGTAATTTAATACAGTGAAATATTATAGGTTTGCTGTTTTTGAATGTTTTTGTGTGAGATGAATAAATGGATGTTTACATTTAGTCTAGAACTACAATACCCATCAATGTTCACACACAACACCTCTGCACTTTATTTCTCTCAGCATGTCGACACGAGAGCTGTCAGTCAATAAATGTGAAGAAGCAACTTGCGTTACTTATTTGAAAAAGTAACTTAGATATTTTTTTTTTTTTTTTGTAAACCGAAAAAGTTATGCGTTACTTTACCAGTGTGAATTAACTTTTTTTTCCCTGAATTCACTAATGGGAAGCTTCTAGTCTTCCAATTTTTACAATCAGCTATCCATTCCTTCAGTTTTGTGAATTAGTGGGCCTTGAAGAAATACAGAGTTGATTATCATTACTGAAAACTAACTCCATGTTTCCTAATGATTTTTCAGCTCTCGTTACGCATGGTGTCGGAGGTTTTTCCTCAGTCTTCTTTAAGTGCAAAGGAGCAACTGTGTCTAAAGTGCAAGAAAAGAGAAAGTCCAGTTTCTTTTGCAGCATTGTGCTCTTAAGTTATCTGGTATGCTGAAGATTTGACACAGCTCAGGAAGATTGCTAATAAAGCGATCTTTAGTGGTAAAAGTGATAGTAGATGTACAAAGATAGTCCTTTCTGTGGAGATTTAAAATATATATTAAATATTTTAAAGTATACTACACCATAGAAAACTATTTTTTAATTGTAATAATATTTCGAGGTATTACTGTTTTTACAGTATTTTTGGTCAAATAAATGCAGTCTTAGTGAGCAGAAGAGGACCTCAAGACTAGATTACTGTAACACTCTACTGGGTGGTTGCCCTGCTCGCTTGATAAACAAACTCTGTTTTCTGTCAACACTGCACTGTCTCCCTATTAAACATTGTACAGATTTTAAAATCTTGCTAATTGCTTACAAAGCACTAAATGGCTTAGCTCCCCAGTATCTGAGTGAGCTCTTAATGCATTATAGTCCTTCGCGCCTGTTACGATCTCAGAATTCTGGCCAGTTGTTAATACCTATAATATCCAAATCAACCGCAGGCAGTAGATGCTTTTCCTATTTGGCACCTAAACTCTGGAACAATCTTCCTAGCATTGTTCGGGAAGCAGACACACTCTGTCAGTTTAAATCTAGACTAAAAACGCATCTCTTTAACCTGGCATACACATGATACATTATCCATTTATGTCTTCATATCCGTAAAAAGGATTGTTTGACTACATAGATCAGGTCAGCCGGAACCGGGAACACTTCCTATAACACCGGATGGCTTCTAAGCTAATTTTAGTATCTCAACTTATCCTGAGGTTTACCATGATTAGCCGGACCTGGGCCGTATCCAGGTCAGATGGAGAACCTGTGCCTATACACGACAGCAACGCAGCCCTGAAGTGTCAGCAGAGACTGTGACTATTAGCTCATCCCTTGTAAAGGCCTTCCCGACACGACAACCAGTGGCACTGATCCCCAACAAACTGGCATGATGAATACGATCTTCAACTGATCTTCAACTTCAAGCTGTTTTCCTCATATTCTGACCAGATGTCCCCACAATGTAAAAATTTTTTTAGTTTTTACCATGTTTACAATGTATAGGCTAAACAAGTACTCAAAAACACGTTTCCATGTTACAGTGTACATTTACCACTTTCTAATTTGGCCTAATTGAAATGTCAAAATGTTGTCTTGAATTATATTGTACAAATGCAAAACCAGTGTGATGCTATTAAAAAAAAACATTTTATCAGTATTCATGAGAAATTGTCATTGAATAGAATATTTACAGTAAACAATTTACAATTAATATTTAAGCATCTTAATTAGTGGATTCAAATTGGAAAATTATTTTTACAGCATAGTTTTGAAAATGTGGTTAGGCAAAACACATTCAGTCACTCTTTCCTGATTTAAGTTCTTAATTGGAGCAGTAGAGGCAGGAACTGGGGAATTAAATCCACAAGCATTAAATATTATTCAATTAAAAAATTGATGACAGCACTACACTTTCATTGTTGTTCTTTCTGAGTTTGAGTCATTGAGACATTTTCAGACTCTTGGCACGTAAACCCTATTATCCAAAATCTAAAGTCACATGACATCTGCAGTAAAAGACATACCGATGATTTTTTTTTTCATTTCAGATGTTCCTCCTATAATCAGTGAAACTTCCTGCTTATCCACATTACGTACAAGAGCAGCAGAAGAAGCAGTCTGAGGTGAGTCAAATCTTTCTTTTTCATTTTAATCTCTGTACAATATATTCTCAAATTAGACTATTTATCCTTACTTGTGTGTAATGAATTAAAATAAAAATTATATACTCTACCTTTCAAAAGTTTGGGATCGTTAAGATTTTTCATGTTTTTAAAAGAAGTTTCATCTGCTCATGAAGGCTGCATTTATTAATTAAAAATACAGTAATATTGTGAAATATTTAAAATGTTTTCTGTTTGAAAATATTTTAAAATGTCATTTATTCCTGTGATCAAAGCTGAATTTTCAGCATCATTACTCCAGTCTTCAGTGTCACATGAACCTTCAGAAATCATTCTAATATGATTTGCTGCTCAAAAAAAATTCTTATTGTTATCAGTGTTGAAAACTGTTGTGCTGCTTCATATTTTTGTCAAAACCATTATATATATTTTTTCAGGATTCTTTGAATAGAAAGTTCAAAAGAACAGCATTTATTTAAAATACATATTCTGTAACATTATAAATAAATTTGCGAAACAAGTTTTACAAAACATTGCAATTTGCTAGTACAAATGTCCATCACAGTGTCCACTCAGAGCTACAATGACTGATGACACAAGTTAAACAGAATTTTAGTATTTTTTTTATCATATTGAGGATATACTGTACATGAATGTAAGTTTTAATTGAGCTGTTAAAGCTTGTATGAAGTGTATGAGTGTGTACATAAACTGGCACATTTTAAAGTAACTGTAGAAAAATTTGTGTAGATATTGAAATCATTCATTTGACAAAAACAAAAAAATACCTTAATAGTATGTTACTGTATAAATTGAGGTGCAAATTCAGGTGTATATTTATAATAGTATGTACAGTAGTTTATAGTTTAACATATGCATGTACACAATGTGTATACCGTAATCACATAAAAAATCTTGGAAGTAGGAGGGCGCTGAGCCTGTGGTTTAATGCATTTATAATTCTGCATGCTGCTCGAATGTTCTCTGATTACAGAACGACTCCTGCTGGTTTTACTACATCATCATGAGACTGTCTCTGGATTCACAGCTTCTGCTGGTGTTCATATCAGTCTTGGCACTGAGTAAGTTTTATTCGTTTGTTACAATAATAATAATAATATCAATAAATAAAAAGAAAAGAACTTATTGAATTTTCGCATTCTCAGTTTTAATCTATTTTTCACTTTAACAGCCATGGCACAAACATCTCCGTTAACAACATCTGCACCAACAACATCAATAACATCTGAATCAACAACATCTGAACCAACAACATCTGAACCAACAACCTCTACACCAACAACATCTA
Source organism: Opsariichthys bidens (assembly GCA_037194245.1). Taxonomy (NCBI): domain Eukaryota; kingdom Metazoa; phylum Chordata; class Actinopteri; order Cypriniformes; family Xenocyprididae; genus Opsariichthys; species Opsariichthys bidens. The sequence goes on from CM074296.1 coordinate 3,895,476, forward strand.
CATCAACAACACCTACATCAACAACATCTACATCAACAACACCTACATCAACAACATCTGAATCAACAACATCTACACCAACAACACCTACATCAACAACATCTGAATCAACAACATCTCCACCAACAACATCTACACCAACAACATCTGCACCATCAACATCTGCACCAACAACACTCTCAGGTAATGTATCAGCGTATCAGTTAGAACCTCATCTGTGGTGTGAATTGATCAAACCAGAGAAGAGTCAGAGAATAAAATCAGAAGTTCTCAAGAATGAGTTTGACCCTCTCTCTAAAATCACCTCTGACTGGCATTTTCGTAAATCATACATCAATGCATGTTGAAAGACAAATTCCTGCCACAAAATTCTGTTCCTGTTATGGAACAGAGGAAGGAATAGACGCAGTAGCGTACGGGAATGCAGACTTTAATACTGAACTTAGAGACACCAGGGAAAATTTTGTGGGGTTTTTTTTTCATGATTTGAACTTTTTAAAATGAAATTTCTGAGATATCATTTGTGATTTCAAATAATAATAATAAAAACTAATTGTAAGCTTAGTGAACAGCTTCAGAGAATTTGATGTTTCCCCATTCAAACAGATTTACAGCTGCACTTGCGTGACTGAAATAGCAGCCCAAGAGGCGTTTCAAAGATGGCCGTAGACTCGAGTGAAATGACTTTTTTACCTTTGCTTTACTGTGTAGTATTGATGAACAATCTGCAAAGTTACAAAGCACAAAATTTACGCCAAAGGGAGTGAATCTCCAACAGAAAATGTCAGCCTGAAACGTTTCTGGTCCTGTCATTATTTCTGTAACTTAGCTTTGTCACCAACATACAGTATCTGCACTTGGCTCACTCTCAAACAAAAAGGCCAGGAAGATTTGAAGAATGCAGTTTGATGCAGTTTTAACGTCATGTAAGAGAGATGTAGAGTAAACAATCCTGCACAAGTCGTGCTTGAAAAGGTGGTTTGGGTCGATCAGGTTATTCTTCTTGACTGTCTTTTTCGGACTCAAACTGATGTGCCAAAACTGATGCTATAGTTCATCTGTCTTTATTTTCTTTGGTGGATGATAGATGTCAGGCTGGTGGATGGTTTCAGCAGCTGTTCTGGAAGACTGGAGATTCTCCATAATGGAATTTGGGGAACTGTGTGTGATGACTACTGGGATTCTCCTGATGCTGCAGTGGTGTGCAGACAGCTGGGCTGTGGGAATGTTGTACAGGCATTAAATTATAACTTCGGACAAGGTTCAGGACAAATATGGTTAGATGATGTACAGTGCAGTGGGAATGAACTTGCTCTTCAAAACTGTACGTCACTCGGATGGGGAATACACAACTGTGGTCATAATGAAGATGTTGGACTTATCTGTGAAGGTGAGTTAAACATGTTCCTGAAACATCTGCGCTGTGGTCATGGTGTCCTGCAGTAACTCGAACATTTTGATTCATTTCATTTCAAGGTCAATATGTAATGGGTTGCAGTGCATCCATTAGGATATGTTCTTGTTTCAGTAGGATAGCCACCTTATTTTTAACATAAGAGCGAATTTTAACTTGTGTTGAGGTTTCCAGTCTCGACCGCTACTGGTTATTTTTGCTGTACAAAAACTGTCCATTATGATATTGCAAAATGTTGCTTGTTAAAATACAAATTTAAATTATTATCATAAATAAACACACTGGTTTGTTCACATTTTTTTTTTTTTTTTTTTTTACCATTTACAACATTTTAACCACTCCAGTCAAGTTGAAGCCAAGTATATGAAATAATAGGCATAATTCTTTTAAATGAAATAGTTTATTGAATCTTTAGACAAAATGTGAAAAAGGTTTGCATATGTGTGTTTTTGTTGAGTGTCATATTTGACACATCAGGCTCCTCAATTTTATTGATTGATTCAAACTGAGCAAAAATATGCAATTTGGTGCAGTTGCTGATATTTATAAGGCTAAAAGAGTACGATGACCTTCTGATAGCTTGTAATGTAAATCAATTTTAACTACAACTTAGATAAAATGCATTGGAATATCAGTGATTATTCTATTATGTGATTATGGTTATGACGTGTCCCAACACAACAAGCCAATTAGTCAAATTTAATTTCACCCACATACATAATTTCATATATAACATACAGGTACACATTCACCAAATAAACAAACTGTGTGACTGTATGTCTGTGTGTTTCCCTTTAGTCAACATCATTGGACTTCAAGCTAAACTTTCCACATTTTTAGACCTAGCAGACGATGGAAACATTCAGATTGTTTTACAGCAAGTAAGACACAAACAAACACGACTAATTACACAAAATACGGTGCTAATAGACGACATGGGAAAGTTTGATCTGTCTGTTCATCTTTTGTTTCAGATAAAACAGGAGCTGGTCAAGAACGGTCTGTCAAGCAGCTCAGAGCTGAAGATAAGAAAAGTGCAAAAGATAAAACCATAGATGAAGAAGATTCAGTCCTGTTCACTTAGTGTCTGACAGCAAACATCACACTGATCATGTGAAGACCGTAAAGATTTATATAATGTGGTTTTATTTGAAGCTTACTCCATAAACGTGATCTTGCAGTAACTTTGTGTGAAGAACAGACTGAAATTTAAGCCATTGACATGTATAACATACCGACATCCACTCTATTTTCTTGTATTTTCTTGTTTATGATTTTGTGATTTTGACGAAAACAATCTTTTGATTCAAATCTTCTCAGCGAATCAGCTGGTGCTTTTACGAACCTGATCTGAATGATTTAATCACAAACGGTTCTCAAGTTCAGTCCACTGAATCACTCATCTGGTTCTCTTTAAAATTAAGGTTTTTACCTTTAACATCTATGGAAACTTTCCATTTCACAAAGCTTCTTTATAGGGGTTAAAAGGTTCTCAGTCTATATTTTTAAATGTTCTTCACACTAAGGGAAAAAAAGGGTTCTCTGTGAATAAACTCTTTTTGAACCTTTATTTTTAAGCGCGTGCTTATGGCCAAGATTGAGCTTGAATTTCAGTCTACTCCTGACTGAAGATTTAAAATACACTGCACAAGTTGTGTGAGCCATTTTTATGACAGTTTTATGGTGATTTTGCATTCTTAAAAGCCTCAATTTGTGCTTTTTTCTTATTCAATACATTAATCTGAATTTGACTTTATATTCCATTTATTCTTCAGGTTTAGAACTGCATTTATTGCTGAGATATATATATTTTCTTGTTGGAAACCAGTGAGTTCTAAAAAAAAGGAATGTCACTCAACAGGAAGGAACTCTCTGTTTCTATTCAACATCCATACGCTTTAGTAATCATTGATCCTCCTTTTTGTCTCGCCATGCTTTGTGTTCAAAAGTCTGGAACAGCAGCAGGGATTTCAACTCCCCAGATCTGAACAATGTGAAAGATGAAAGTAAAACTGTTAACTCTATTTGAATTCTCGTCTATGCAATGTTGTGTTTCGTTTGATATCCTGTATCATCTTCTGAGCGTCGTCATTAAAGACTGTTCTACTTAAAAGGAATAGTTCATAGTTCAAAAATGAATATTCTGTCATCATTTACTCCCCCTCAAGTTTTCCAAACCTGTTTGAGTTTCTTTGTTCTGCTGAACACGAAGGAAGATAATTGCTTCGCCCCCCCCATTGACTACCATTGTAGAGAGAGAGAAAAAATTACAATAGTAGTAATGGGATCTACTCGGTTACAAACATTAACAAATATCTTCCTTTGTGTTCAGCAGAACAAAGAAACTCATACAGGTTTGGAACAACTTTAGGGGGAGTAAATGACTACTGAACTATCCCTTTAATCTTCATCATCTTGGTGAGTTGTGACAGTCAAACTCAAATGTTAAACTTACAGCTACCATCAGTTTGTTCATGATGCTTTTATGATTTGTCTTTTTGAAATAAAGAGTTGCTACTTAGGCCGAATTAAAAAAATTGTGAGAAATTCTTTGAAATGTCAAAATGATGTAATGAATTATACTGTACATATGCAGTACCAGTGTGGGGCAAGACAATTTTTTTTTTCAATATTTATGAGAAATTGTCATGTAATATTGTATGAAATCATCAGTCTTAACTCCACTGAAGGCAGTGGATTTTAATGAAATTCCTTTGAACGTTGAACTCATGACTGCTCAAAAACAGTCTAATTTAATGAAACCTACTGTATATATAAATTTCCTAAATATCAAATGAACAAAAAAGGTAATAAGCTTGATCTTGTAAACTTGTAAATTGAGGCAAGACGCCATTTCATGCTGATAATATTGGGGGGTTTTTTTCTAATCAACGGAAACATTTAAGCATCTTAAAAAGTGGACACAAATTGGAAAGATAATTTTATATCATCTAAGTTACGGAAAGATGTGAGTACACACAATTTTTCAAGTTCAAGTTCACCAAAGTTAATCTACTAACTTTGTCAGACAAAATGGCGGATTCGGGGTTATGATTGGTCAGATCGCCTGTCAATCAAACTGTTTGCGAAGGGTCAATTGGAGCAGTAATGGAAGGAACAGGGGGATTAAATCAATGTGCATTAAATATTGCCGAAGTAATATTGTTCAACTATAAATCAATGAGCAATGCATTTCCATTGCTGTTCGTTCTGTTCGTACAGAAATTTTCAGGCGTGTAAACCCCAAAGTTAAACAATGTCAGATGATATCTACAGTAAAAGACATACCGATGACAGCATGTTCATTTGATCATGGGCGGGACACATTTAAAATCAGTTAAACTTCCTGCTCATCCACATTAAGTACAATAGCAGCAGAAGAAGCAGTCTGAGGCGAGTCAAATCTTTCTCTTTAATGTTAAGGTATTTTCAAATTCGACTATTTATCCTTACTTGTGTTATGTACTGAAATAAAAAATAATGACTATATTTTTCTTTTCCTTTGTTGATGGTTGGCTTCTCATTGATTGGAATGATACATTTATACCTGGCAAATGAAATGCTGTATTTGATTTCATTGTTACTAGTTGATAATGTGGAGGCTGATGTTACGGCTCATGAATGTCATCAGAGACCTTTTGTTTTCTGTCTGTTGAACTGTTTAAGCTTATATGAGAGCATAACAGTATATGTTACTATTTAAACTGCAAATTAAAATACATATTTACAATACAATTTACTTGTATGTACAAACATAGCAGAAAAAAAGTTTGATAATTGTTATAATATTTTGATAATTTGATGGTGAAGGATTGTAAATCACTCTAGGATTTCCTAATAAAGGGTTTTTATCAAGATGTTTTCCTGACAAACATTGCTTTAACAATGCATGATGCTCATGATAATGCTCTCTGATTACAGCAGAAGGAATTCAACATCCTGGTTTAATCTCTTACTTCCTCATCATGACACTGTTTCCAGTTTCACAGCTTCTGCTGGTGTGCGTATCAGTCCTGGCATTGAGTAAGGTTTTGTTTACCATGTCTTTCATTTTCAGTCTTATTGTGGCAAGGACAGCAATAATAATATCAATAAATAAAAAGAAAAGAAATTATTGAATTGAATTTTCGCTTTCTCAGTTTTGATCTGTTTTTCTCTTTAACAGCCAGGGCACAAACATCTGCACCAACATCTGCATCAACAACATCTACTTCAATAACATCTGAATCAACAACATTTGCACCAACATCTGCATCAACAACATCTACTTCAATAACATCTGCATCAACATCATTTGCACCAACATCTGAATCAACAACATTTGGATCAACATCTGCATCAACAACACTGTCAAGTAATTTATCAGCCTAATCATTAGAACCTCATCTGTGGTGCGAATTGACAATCATGGATCAGTGCATGCTTCACATTTTAATGGACATTTACAAAAGTTCTTCAGTATGTTCTGCCACAACTTACTGCTCTTTTTTACTTCAATAGCCATTACAACAACTGCAGAGGCGACAACAACAGGTAATTACGGAGCTTTCAACATGGTAGTATGTTTAAGCTGTGAATATTTCAATTCAAAATATTTCACACACATTTTCATTATTAAAAATTCAATAATCCACACTCACCTTTCAAATTTTCACATCCAACATATTTAGGATGTTTAAAAATGCAGCCTATAAAGGTGATGATACATGGGGCAACTTTCCCATTGAGAATGGGGAAACAAATTTCGATCTAAAGTATCCAGATAGAAATTCGTTGGCCATTCTCAATGGGAAAGTTGCCCAAGCAACATTGCTCAAAAAGTTGCCTCGTGTATCATGACCTTATGAGCACCTGTTTGGTCCACTTTGGTCTATGGAGTGTCCCCATAAAACATGTGTCTGAGAGTGAATCTTCTGTCTATTGTGTCAATGAAATGAAATGAAAAAAAAAAAACAACATATTAATAATATTATACTTCACATTAATGGAAATCCCATGCCATAATATGAATAGTTTGAATATGTATGAATAATATAAATTATGTTTTTACAGACCCCTGCTATAACTACACTGTGCTGGATGATCCACGGAGAGCCACCAACAATACATTAGAATATTTAGATCATAATCATTATGTCTCTAAAGCAACATGTGACATGTGGGTCAGCTGGCAGTGGAAAGGCTGGTACCGTCTCTTCATTCAGGGTCAGAGCGCTCAGATGCCGGACACATGTGTTGATCAGCTAAGCTGTGGCTCTCACATCCCACTGTGGCTGAACGGAGGACATCCACGAATTGAGGATAGAGTGGTCACTCGAGGTGTCTGCGGTCACTGGGACAATAACTGCTGCCGTTTCCAATCCTATCCCATTAAAGTCAAAGCCTGTCCTGGAGATTACTACGTCTATGAGTTTGTGAGCCCTGCTGTCTGTCATTCGGCATACTGCGCAGGTACAGTAAACATGAATTGGATTCATCCATGAATGTCTTTGTGTAATGTATTACCAGGGTTGGGGAGTAACGAAATACAAGTAACTTAGTTACGTATTTAAAATACAAAATTTGAGTAACTGTATTTCATTACAGTTACATTTTAAATGGGTGGCCATCAGATTACAGTTACATCTGAAAAGTGTTTTTAGATTACCAAAGTGATTACTTTGAATTTTAATGTCATTTAAACAGCGATTGGTGATTCTCTGACTCTGACCGTCTGAAAAAGAGGAGTTCAGTTTCATGTTTTCCAATGTTTTCATGTTTTGTGATAGTTGTTTGTGAGTTATTTTATAATTGTAAAAAAGGTCACTGCATCTTTTTCTCACAATTTGTTTTTTCCCCTCACAATTGTGAGTTTGCATTTCACAATTCTGGCTTCTTTTTCTCAGAATTGCGAGATTTAAACTCACAATTGCAAGTAATAAAGTCAGAATTGGGAGATATAAACTTGCAATAGTCACTTTTTTTCTTGCAATTTTGAATTTAGTATGTGAGTTTATATCTCATAATTCTGACTTTATAACTCGCAATTGCAACTTTAAATCACACAATTTCAGGGGAAAAAGTCAGAATTGTGAGATAAAAACTTGCAATGACCTTTTTTGTGTTTGTTCCACACTTATTAGTATTCCAAAGTATTCCAAAGTATTTAGATTAAGTTACTAAACTTGAGTAATGTAACGAAATACGTTACAAATGACTTTTTAAAGCATGTATTTTGTAATCTGTAGTGAAATACATTTTAAAAATAATCTACCCAGCCCTGTGTATTAAATCTGTGAGTTTGTTAGACCATCCATCTGTTTTTTGGCAAACTGTGGAAAATACATTACCAAGCGCCTTTTGTTTTCATGTAATTAATATTTGTCTGTTTATTAATTAATATTCTTTTTTTTTTCTTTGTGTTTTGCAGAAGTTAGGAACATTAGCATCAATAATTCAACTGTCACAACAAACACAACCACGGCAGGTAATGTATGCCCTCTACTGACTGTTTGAATGAATTGTAAGAAATGCAACTGTAAAAAATCTTTACATAATTTTTATTCTATTACTATGACACAGACTCAATTAAACACTGTCTATATCAACATGCATGCAATATTTTTCACAAAAAAAAGAGACAAGGCTAAAATGCAGTTTTTTAAAAAAAAAACTACCTACATTTACAAGCCAGTGTTTTGATACCTTCTCAACCTCATATAATGTGTTTATGATTAGTTTATTCACATATTTGTAAGACAACATGAGTATGTGTGTTGGTGTCTGGCTTTTAGTTCATGTCTGTTAGCTTTGAGTTCATCTGTGTGGTAGTGTACTTGTAAAAAAATAGGAGAAATTAAAAAAAAAAAAACTTTTAGCTGATACGCAAATTAACCTTGTACAATCACTTTGAAGAAAAAGGACCAAAAATATAATCATTTGCTCTTTAGGATGATGATATCACCTAATTAGAACATATAATTGTATTTTAATTACTATTTAAGCCATTACACAAACAATTGCGCTGCAAAGCCATGGACAGGTTCATTTCAGAAACCCAAGCATGATTAGTTTACCAAAGGTTCTGTATTTTTGTTTCATATGTATATTTATTAAAGACTGTTACCTGTTGCACTTGATCCTTTTGCAGGACCATTAATTGCATAGTAGTTTACTGTCACATCCACAGTCCACCACCAGAGGCAGTATTGCCAAGTTTGTCCAATGGATGATATGCCCGCTTGATGAAGAAAATCACATTTGGGCAATTTTTTGGCTATTTTTGACAGGCCATTGTGCTACTTTTGTTGCGTAGACCTGGTAGCCCTGACCAGAGTGCATCATCATCGTCCCGATGATGTCCCAGAAATCAGTGTGAAATGTAATCATCAGATAACTAAGTGTTTTTTGTTCATTCTCTTAGCAGCACCAGAAATATTCTACCCATTCGGCTCATCATCAGGAGACACAAGAAATCCTGCTTCTGATGATGGAGGTTTCCCAGTTATTCCACTGTTGAGGCCATTTCTGTTCTCTGGTCGCAGATACCAGCAGATTTATGTAAGAATTTGGATCCGTCATCATGATGAAGTCTAAATGTCAGTGGTGAATGCTTTATAAACTCATCTGTGATCCAGAGGCTGTGATTTTGACAAGATTTCTGATGTTTCAGGTGAATAATAATGGATTCCTCACATTCAACCAGCCTTCATACCTACATGTTCCCCTCTCATTTCCTACTTATGGAGGCCAAGATATAATTGCTGGTCTCTGGACCGACCTTGACAACCGTGCGAGAGGTGTGGTTTCATATCATCAGTACACTACTGGAAGTGTTCTCACACGAGCCACTCTGGATATAAACCGACATTTCCCAGATCTGACCTTCAACGCTTCTTGGGTCTTTGTTGCAACGTGGGATAAAGTTGCTTCCTATCCCTTCATTAGTACCGTACGTTTGATATCATGTTTTCACTTTATCCACAACTCAATTAAATTAAATAAAAAAAACTATATTGAGCGCATTAGCACACAAAGACATAGACAGAAAAAAGTAATAATTAAAACAGTAAAAATAACAATGAGGTCAGTCAGTAAAGCTCAAAAACAGTGAATGCTAAGTTTAAAGTCATTATCCTTTTTCAATCTTTTCAGGAAACATCGTTTCAAGTGGTTTTGATTTCAGGCAGTAATCTTTCATTTATTCTGATGAATTATGGGGACATTGCTGCAACAGGACATCAGGTGGAGGTAAACTAAATTTGTAATTTGTTTTCTCTTTCAGAATTGTACAAGCATACATATATATATATAGATATATATATAATATATATATATATATATATATACACACACTACCAGTCAAAAGTTTTAGAACGCCCCAATTTTTCCAGTTTTTACTGAAATTTAAGCAGTTCAAGTCCAGTGAATAACCTGAAATGGTAAAAAAGGTAAGCAGTAAACTGCCAGAGGTTAAAAAAAAAAACGTTTAGGTTACCAAAAACTGAAAAATAATGTACATTTCAGAGTTATACAAAAAGGCCTTTTTCAGGGAACAAGTAATGGGTTAACAACGTACAGCTGTTCTGCAGCAATGGAAGTAAATTAAGCCTTGAAAGTTGATGCTAACAATTCCTACAGGTGTCCCAACCTTTGTTGATTACTTACAAACCCTCTGTCTGTATAAAAGCAGTGTTGGAACTACAGTGTTGGTTACTACACCCTCTTAAGCATTATTTGGACAGTATTGTACCGCAGGAAGTAGTATATTGCTCTGATAATGGCGAGAAAAAGGCAATTAATAAAGGAAGACAGACAGACCATTATAACCCTTAAAAGTGTAGGTCTTTCCTTTAGAGAAATTGCAAAGAAAGCCAAGGTGTCAGTGAGTACAGTTTCCTACTGTATACCATCAAAAGGCATTTGGAAACTGGAGGAAACTCTGACAGGAAGAGGTCTGGCAGACCCAAAGCCACAACAGAATCAGAAGACAAGTTTCTGAGAGTCAACAGCTTGCGTGATAGGCGGCTCACAGGACAACAGCTTCAAGCACAGCTTAACACTGGTCGAAGTAAGCAAGTCTCAGTTTCAACTGTGAAGAGAAGACTTAGAGCTGCAGGTTTGACAGGTCGAGTGGCAGTGAGAAAGCCATTGCTAAGATGGCAAAATAAGAAAAAGAGGCTTGCCTGGGCCATGAAGCACTGCCAGTGGACTACAGAAGACTGGAAGAAGGTGTTTGAATTTGAAATCTTCGGTTCATCACGCAGGGTTTTTGTACGCCGTCGAGTAGGCGAAAGGATGGTTCCTCAGTGTGTGACACCAACTGTCAAACATGGAGGAGGAAGCGTGATGGTCTGGGGCTCTTTTCCTGGATCCAGAGTCGGCGACTTGCACAGAGTGAGTGGCACCCTGAACCAAAACTCCTACCACAGCATTTTGCAGCGCCATGCAATACCCTCTGGTATACGCCTAGTTGGTCAGGGGTTCATCCTACAGCAAGACAATGACCCAAAACATACCTCCAGGTGATGTCAGAACTACCTTAGAAGAAAAGAACAAGACGGTAGGCTTCAAATCGTGGAATGGCCAGCACAGTCTCCAGACTTAAACCCCATCGAGCTGGTTTGGGATGAGCTGGACAGAAGGGTGAAAGCAAAGCAACCTACAAGTGCAACACATTTGTGGGAACTTCTGCAACAGTGTTGGGAAGAACTTTCCGAACAATATTTGATTTCCATTGTAGAAAGAATGCCACGAGTGTGTTCGGCTGTTATATCTGCAAAAGGTGGCTACTTTGATGAGTCAAAAATTTAGATTAAATTTTGTTAAACAAAACGATTCCATGATTTCTTTTTTATCTCCAATTGTTTATTTGTTCTATGCTTTAATTTCAGAGTACATTGAGACATTAAACAGCATAAATTTCAATAAAAACCGGAAAAATGGAGGTGTTCTAAAACTTTTGACCGGTAGTGTATAAATATATATATATATATATATATATATATATATATATATATATATATATATATATATATATATATATATATATATATATGCTATTTATAATATGCTATTTATATAACTAATGCTTTGTATACAGGCTGGTTATGATACAATAAACTCCATAAACTACTTTGTGATTCCTGGATCAAACCACGGGAGCTCCATTCCTAACCTCAAGAGCTCCAGTAATGTCTATACTCCCGGTCGATGGGCCTTCAGGGTGGACGGTGGACCGAAGTCAAACAAAGGTAACCTTACAGCATACACATTACTATTGGTTTGTCTGGAGAAGATTTTTTTAAACCAATGTTATGACATATCCCAGCACAACTAGCAAGTAAGATTTCATGACTTCTTTGTTTGGCCTTGCTAGAAACCAACATACATGTACAACAGGTACACATTCAATAAATAATTAAACATACTGAACTGTATGCCTCCCTTTAGACAACGTCATTGGACTTCGAGCAAAACTTTCCACGTTTTTAGACCTAGCAGACGATGGAAACATTCAGATTGTTTTACAGCAAGTAAGACACAAACAAACACGACTAATTACACAAAATACGGTGCTAATAGATGACATGAGAAAGATTGATCTGTCTGTTCATCTTTTGTTTCAGATGAAACAGGAGTTGGTCAAGAACGGTCTGTCAAGCAGCTCAGAGCTGAAGATAAGAAAAGTGCAAAAGATAAAACCATAGATGAAGAAGATTCAGTCCTGTTTGCTTAGTGTCTGACAGCAAACATCACACTGATCATGTGAAGACTGTAAAGATTTATATCAATGTGGTTTTATTTGAAGCTTACTCCATAAACGTGATCTTGCAGTAACTTTGTGTGAAGAACAGACTGAAATTTAAGCCATCGACATGTATAACATACCGACATCCACTCTATTTTCTTGTACGGTCATGAGAGTTCACTGATGTGATGATGTGATTTTGACGAAAGCAATCTTTTGATTCAAATCTTCTCAGCGAATCAGCTGGTGCTGTTACAAACCTGATCTGAATGATTTAATCACAAACGGTTCTCAAGTTCAGTCCACTGAATCACTCATCTGGTTCTCTTAAAAATTAAGATTTTTACCTTTAACATCTATGGAAACTTTCCATTTCACAAAGCTTCTTTATAGGGGTTAAAAGGTTCTTCAGTCTATATTTTTAAATGTTCTTCACACTAAGGGAAAAAAAAGGGTTCTCTGTGAATAAACTCTTTTTGAACCTTTATTTTTAAGTGCGTGCTTATGGCCAAGATTGAGCTTGAATTTCAGTCTACTCCTGACTGAAGATTTAAAATATAATGCATCAGTTGTGTGAGCCATTTTTATGACAGTTTTATGGTGATTTTGCATTCTTAAAAGCCTCAATTTGTGCTTTTTTCTCATTCAATACTTAAATCTGAATTTGACTTTATATTCCATGTTTTTAAGTGAACCATTTCTTCTTCAGGTTTAGAACTACATTTATTGCTGATATATATATTTTTCTTGTTGGAAACCAGTGCGTTCAAAAAAAAGGAATGTCTCTCAACAGGAAGGAACTCTCTGTTTCTATTCAACATCCATACGCTTTAGTAATCATTGATCCTCCTTTTTGTCTCTTCATGCTTTGTGTTCAAAAGTCTGGAACGGCAGCAGGGATTTCAACTCCCCAGATCTGAACAATGTGAAAGATGAAAGTAAAACGGTTAACTCTTATTTGCTTTAACCAAAACTTACGTAAGAAAAAAAACACTCGCTTTCACTTTTGAACACCCTGAATAGTCTCAGTGGCGAGAACTTTCAGAAGTACATTTTTTTTAAAAACATAATTTTAAATATTAAAAAATAGACATGGGGATTTGGCACCACATAAGCTAATCAACACAATATTATATCATGATCATATACCTCATTCTTTGAGTTTGTTGTGCACTGTGTTCTGTTCAGTTCATCTGTTGTCCTAGTGTTTGATTCGCCCTCGTGTGTTAGACTTGTGTCTTGTTTTTTCATTTGCTTCAGTCCTTGTCAGTTCTCATCTTAAAAAAGTGGTTGTTCTGTCTCCTGTGTTTTTGTCCTAGATATATCCCGTAGAAGTGTACTTTTGAATTCGAAGAACTCTGTGTTTTATGCATACCATTTTAATGTCAATAAACTTCATCTAATCTAGTAAAAAAGTTCATTTTTTTGACACGTAGGCTACATTTGAATGAATGAATGCTGCTGTAATGCTGTAAGTCAGTAGAAACGTAGCTTTAATTGTTAAATAATATTTTTTTTAATTAAAACTATTTTAATTCAGTTGTTGCATGAAATTTTAAAGTACACTAAAGGGTCATTTTTTTAAAAAAAACAAGTGTCTTTGTTTTCTAGGAAACTTCTACATGCCTCAGTTAAAATGTAGTTTGACATTCTGTACATTCTTTGTGAATGAGGTCACTGTCTGCTGGCTTAAATATATTAATAATGAATAATATGAGACCTAAGATGTTTACAAATTACAAGAGTCTCAAGGCTTGTTATATGTAAATCCTAAAACTAAATAGATTATAAAAAACCCTAACATCTGAAGTGAAAGTCCTTGTTCAAATTTGTTGCTATAATTACTTGCAGTGTTTCCCATGAAAACATGTTAAGTATGCTCAGCTTATGAATACAGGGCTGGGCACATTCAAAGTCAATGCACTCTTCCTGCATTCCTGCATTGTGATTTAACCTACATCAAGAGCCTGCTGGAAGAAGCGGAGGTAAGTTATATTTTTCTCTTTAATAGTTTTTGATAGATTATATTCTCAGTGTGTGTGTGTGGGGGGGGGGGGGGGGGGTACTCCCTATGTTATGGGGACCAAATGTCCCCACAGGTATAGTAACACTAGTAAATTTTGATCTTGTGGGGACATTGTTTTGGTCCCCATGAGGAAACAAGCTTACAAATCATACAGAATGATCTTTTTTGAAAATCTAAAACAGCAGAACATTTTTCTGTGATGGGTAGGTTTAGGGGTAGAGTTAGTGTAGGGGGACAGAATATACAGTTTGTACAGTATAAAAATCATTACGCCTATGGAATGTCCCCATAAAACATGAAAACACAACTTAGAGTCAATCCTGATCTGTTCATCCAGATTAACACAGTGTACAAATACATGCAAGTATTCTAAAGAAAAAAAATCTCTTTGAATAATAGAGAAGGGACATTCGGGATTCTGGTTAGATAGTCTCTAGATCTAAGGATTCTAATAGCATCTGATTGCTTTATTCACTGACGAACAAATCAAGATCCAAATTTTTAATAGTAAATACAGTTTTGTACTGAGTAATCACATGGTACACAATATGTCCTTTTATATCGACTTTATGGTGATAATGATATAGTTAAAAACATCCAAAATTAAAATTGGATTCTGTTCTCTCTGATTACAGAAGGACTACTATTTTCTGGTTTCATTTTTGACTTCATCATGAGTATTTCATTCCTTCTGCTGGTGTTCATGACAGTCCTGTCACTGAGTAAGGTTTTATACTGTCTGATTATCAGTCTTATATATATATATATACAGTACTGTGCAAAAGTTTTAGGCAGGTGTGAAAAAATGCTGTAAAGTAAGAATGCTTTCAAAAATAGACATGTTAATAGTTTATATTTATCAATTAACAAAATGCAAAGTGAGTGAACAGAAGAAAAATCTACATCAAATCAATATTTGGTGTGACCACCCTTTGCCTTCAAAACAGCATCAATTCTTCTAGGTACACTTGCACACAGTTTTTGAAGGAACTCGGCAGGTAGGTTGGCCCAAACATCTTGGAGAACTAACCACAGTTCCTCTGTGGATTTAGGCAGCCTCAGTTGCTTCTCTCTCTTCATGTAATCCCAGACAGACTCGATGATGTTGAGATCAGGGCTCTGTGGGGGCCATACCATCACTTCCAGGACTCCTTGTTCTTCTTTACACTGAAGATAGTTCTTAATGACTTTCGCTGTATGTTTGGGGTCGTTGTCATGCTGCAGAATAAATTTGGGGCCAATCAGATGCCTCCCTGATGGTATTGCATGATGGATAAGTATCTGCCTGTACTTCTCAGCATTGAGGAGACCATTAATTCTGACCAAATCCCCAACTCCATTTGCAGAAATGCAGCCCCAAACTTGCAAGGAACCTCCACCATGCTTCACTGTTGCCTGCAGACACTCATTCGTGTACCGCTCTCCAGCCCTTCGGCGAACAAACTGCCTTCTGCCTTCAAATTTTTGACTCATCAGTCCAGAGCACCTGCTGCCATTTTTCTGCACCCCAGTTCCTGTGTTTTCGTGCATAGTTGAGTCGCTTGGCCTTGTTTCCACGTCGGAGGTATGGCTTTTTGGCCGCAAGTCTTCCATGAAGGCCACTTCTGACCAGACTTCTCCGGACAGTAGATGGGTGTACCAGGGTCCCACTGTTTTCTGCCAATTCTGAGCTAATGGCACTGCTCGACATCTTCCGATTGCGAAGGGAAGTAAGCATGATGTGTCTTTCATCTGCTGCAGTAAGTGTCCTTGGCCGACCACTGCGTCTACGGTCCTCAACGTTGCCTGTTTCTTTGTGCTTCTTCAAAAGAGCTTGGACAGCACATCTGGAAACCCCTGTCTGCCTTGAAATTTCTGCCTGGGAGAGACCTTGCTGATGCAGTATAACTACCTTGTGTCTTGTTGCTGTGCTCAGTCTTGCCATGGTGTATGACTTTTGACAGTAAACTGTCTTCAGCAACCTCACCTTGTTAGCTGAGTTTGGCTGTTCCTCACCCAGTTTTATTCCTCCTACACAGCTGTTTCTGTTTCAGTTAATGATTGTGTTTCAACCTACATATTGAATTGATGATCATTAGCACCTGTTTGGTATAATTGTTTAATCATACACCTAACTATATGCCTACAAAATCCCTGACTTTGTGCAAGTGTACCTTGAAGAATTGATGCTGTTTTGAAGGTAAAGGGTGGTCACACCAAATATGGATTTGATTTAGATTTTTGTTCTGTTCACTCACTTTGCATTTTGTTAATTGATAAATATAAACTATTAACATGTATATTTTTGAAAGCATTCTTACTTTACAGCATTTTTTCACACCTGCCTAAAACTTTTGCACAGTACTGTATATATATATATATATATATATATAAAACACAGAGTTGTCTTTCAGAATTGAATGATATTTTTTGTCTCTTTAACAGCCAGGACACAAACAACACCAGTGGTAACAACAGAAGGTAGTTATAGGCCTTTGAATTAGAACCAGTCTTTTAAAATGTTGCTTATGTTGTCAATTAAACAAACCTGAGAAATCAGTGAACATCTTCATGAGGAAAGAAAACTACACTCGAGTGAGTTCATGAGGTCTTAATGGTGTTTGTATTTGCTCGTTCTTTCAGAATCCACTGCAGAAACCACCACCACAGTCTTAGGTAATTTATCATAAACTATATTTATCTAAGAAAACTGCACTCAATTGAGTTCTTGAGGTCTTAACCTGTTACCTCTCACCCCTTTTTTGAAAAATCTCAAGAAATGACATACCCAAACTAAAACAGATGCAGTTCATGAACCCTTTGCACTAAAAGCATAAGTATGGTCTCATTTCAAAGCAGACACTTTGCAGTTTATTGTAAAGGTATAATTAATAATTGTCATAATGAAAAAAACTAGTTATAAATAGCTTCAAAATTTTGTACAGTTATTAGAAATGTATTTTTATGGAAAATCTTTATGAAAATAAAATTGATGTCAGCCCCTCTGCTATCTGGAAATGCACTCCAGCTGAAGCCACATGTCTGACCATGTTATGTTTCAAATCTGAAGATGATGCGTTTAAAACTCTGAGTTTTATTGAATGTTTTATAAGATCATGTCATGTGATTTTATTTTGAGAAAACTCTAAAATGCTAACTAATGTTTATAGCCTTCTTCCAAGCACCCATTCAGTGTATTGTCTATTGTTTTGTGTTGCAAAACTATCCCAATCAATTCTAATGCACCATTTGCACAATTCACACCTCTCCGGCCTGGTTATGGCTCTAATTATTCATTTCTTTTGTCTCTATTATAAATGCTGACGATGTTCTATTCAAGCAGACTTAATCCCATCATTTCTTTCATCAAACTTCTCACTTCACCTCCTCTGAAACTGTATCAAATGCCCTTCATGGAAAAAAGAATCATTTCAGTGAGTTTTACTTTTGAAAATGATTTGTTATAACAGATAGGTGGGAGCACGACAGGTGCATGTATTAGCATGTAGCTTAGCACACCATCTAAACATCACAATTTATGAGATTAAAACTAAGTTAAGGTGTTTGTATTTACTGAATCTTTCAGAATCCACTGCAGAAAGCACCACCACAGTTCTAGGTAATTTGTCATATATATCCAAGAAACCTTCACTTCTCAGGTGAGTTCATGAGGTTATTAGTGGTATTCGTTCAGGAACCACCACAATCCTACTTAAAATCATACATCTATGAAACATATGTATTTATTTATTAGCCTACTTTACAGATATGCCTTATGATTAGGGGGCAGGCACCTATTGTATCCGTTGGCATTCTTATTATTCTTCCGTTTCTTCTTCTTCTTCCACTCTAGAGTCAATGGCAGCCCATAGAACCACTTGCAGGAGAGTTATGAAATTTGGCACACTGATAGAGGACAATCTGCAATGTCTCCATAGCAAATTTGGAGTCTCTAGCTCAATCCCTCTAGCCCCACCACCCGTCTAAAGATTCACTCCTTGGTTAATGACGATTCAATTGCATCCTTTGTCGTCATTTTCTTTTAAGAAAATTTGCGAAAAACCTACTTTTTCAAACTCCTCCTAGGCCGTTTCTCCGGTTTTCACGTAAATTGAACCAGATTATCTTCAGACCATACCAAAACCAAATTCTGGACTTCAAGTCGATTTGTCAAACCGCTTTTGAAAAACATGCAAATTAATTTTACATAGCGCTTGCAAAAATAGACACAAGGCTGTATCTCCTCAACACTTTATATTATTCAGACCAAACTTGGTCCATATCATCACAAGCATGACCTGAGGTTATATGCTGCGTTTTGGCGCAGCGCCACCTACGGAGATATGAAAAACTTCTGAACGGTTTGTGCAAAAATCACAAATCTGGTCTTGATAGATTTGGGGTGTCATGCGAAGTCCATTTTGACTTTTATAGTAAAATGCGATATTTAATGAATGCATTAGCAAATTGTTACAAAACTCGTTATGGGTCATCGGTACGATGACATGAAGGAGCCTGAGAAGTTTCGGACCAGCGCCACCTGGTTGATATTCATATGCTTTTCACTTTGGATGTTGTCGACTTATTTTCACATGAGTGTTAACTCCTGAATCCTTGTCGAGTTCAACGATACCACACATGGGTGATTTAACACTTAAAAAACTTTCGTGAATATCTATGAAACCGTTAGTCCGACTGAGATGAAACCACTGTAGGAAATTCAGAAAAATAGGTCGCTTTCTATACACTACTGCCCAAATATCAAAATTTTGATAGTAAGTGGCACAAATAGCCAATCAAAGTCACCCATGGTTAATTTTGTATGTGCTCATATATATAAATGTCTATAACGAAATGAGAAATGTTCACCAAATTTCACACACATATCTATGGGCACACTCTGAGGAAAAGTGGAGGGATTTTGCCTCTTGGTGGCGCTATAATTGAACGAAATACACAACGTTGAACTACAATACAGTATTATGTTATGTTATAAAATGCTATATTTAAAGAATGCATTGGTGTACCTATACGAAACTTAGTATGTACCATTAGCACTATGCCCTGAAGGTACTCAAAATGTTTTGAGACAGCGCCACCTTGTGGTCAAAACATAAATGCTAATTGCTTTATAAAAAACGTGAAATTGAAAGATGAGCTCTTTGATATGTCCTGCCCTAACTTCCCATTTCGATTGCAAATACATCAACACACAAAACTAATCTTGAGGTGTTTGCATTTCTTTCAGAAACTACCACATTGTCTACCACACTGTCTACCACATTGTCTACCACACCAACAACCACACCAGGTGATAATGCTACAAATTATAGAAGACTATGCATTTTTTAATGTACTCTAGAAGATTGTGTTTTATCATTTAAATCTCGTTTTGCCATTGCACAAACAACTGCAGTGCCATGGACCTTTGAATTAATTCTTCATTTGTGTTTTTTTGTGTTCATTCTTTGGGCAGCACCGGCGATATTCTACCCATTCGGCTCAGCGGCAGGAGACACTGAACAACATTTTAGTAATTATGGTGATGAAAGCTACGTATCAGTTGGCCTATCCACTCCATATACGTTCTTTGGCCGCACATACAACCAGCTATACGTGAGATTTCAATTCCATTGCCAGTCTAAACATGACTGCAATAAGCCAGTTCGTACTTTCCTGTTGGATTTGAACTGATTTCTCATATTACAGGTTCATTTTAATGGACTCCTTACATTCAACCAACCTCAACCAGCATCAGGACCCAACTACATTCCCACCAGAGGAGCTGAAGATTACATTGCTCCTCTCTGGGGTGATATTGACGACCAGTACTCTAACATTATGTTCTCGTATCAGCAGTACACGAGTGGAAATGTGCTCACTCGCGCCACTCAGGACACAAACCAGCATTTCCCTCAGATGAGATTCAATGCTTCTTCAGTCTTTGTTGTCACTTGGGAACTTGGTGTTCGCTCAAGCTCGGTAAGTTTTTATTTATATTTGAAACTGTGTAGACTATGAATCATGATGTTGTTGTTTTCTTTTTCTTTTAAGGATATTCTGTTTCAAGTGGTTTTAATATCTGACGGTGGTCGTTCTGTCTTTCTGATGAATTACGGCGACTGCGCCGTGATAAATGATCAAGTGGAGGTAAAACCAAACATCACAGCATTGAATTGAACTACTATACTCTATATCAGCTTCATAACATTTGTTTTTCATGGTTTTAATAGGCTGGATATGACACAATAAACTCTGTAAGCCGATTTGTAATTCCCGATTCAACTAATGGCAACTACCAAAACCTCAAGAACACGAGTAACGTGAACGTTCCGGGTCGGTGGGCCTTCATCTGTACATCAGGTAGGAGTTTCATCACAATTTTGTGTCATTTTGTTTTATATCATGTTATAATGTCTTATGTATTATGTTTGTGTGTCTGTTTAGAAAGCCTCATAGGAGTTAAAATGACACTTACGTCATATTCAGACCTGACACAGAGTGGAGGGATTGAGGCTGTTTTGCAGCAAGTAAGTCACTGGCGTTTTATTTTCCATGGACTTCCATAACCAACAGAGTATAATGGAAATTAAACACTATTCAATCTGTCCGTGCATCTTTGTTTCAGATAAAACAAGAGCTGGTCAGTCGTGGACTTCCAAGTAGCATCGACATGAAGATAAGAAATGTCAAAAAGACAATGCTGTAAAATCAGTCTCGTGGAAGGGAATTAAAACACCGAATATCATTGAAAATTTAGAAACTGAGAAAGGGAAGAATGTCACTCTACAGGAAGGGAACCTTTATATTTTCTCAAATATATAAATCTATATAAATCCACATAATGATACAAATGAACTAATTCTGCTTGATCCAACTTATTTCTGTTCATAGCTTGAATAATAATAATTACTTATCTTTTTTTTTTTCCTGTTCTCATCATGCTTTTGTAGTATCAGATCTCTTGCAAGGGTTCAAAACTAATCAAACTGATCAGTAGTATTTGAACAATGACGTTAAACCTGACCTTCATGTACAACTTACTAAAAGCATACTTACATAAGACAGCAAATATTTGACCCAGTTGTGAACTTCTTCCTTTCACTTTTAAACTCCCTGAATATAATCTCAGGAGGGAGAACAGTCACTTTTAAATTGCAAAATGTAAAATGTGTTTTAACATGTTTGTAAATATTTGTCATTTAAAATAATTACATAGGAATCCTAATTTGTGGCTTGATAAGTGGATATAAATGCTAGAGTATGACGAATAAACAACAGGTTTATAGTACTTCTTTCAACACAATTATACTATAATAAAATATATTAACATTAAAAAGTTAAGGCTGTTCTGTAATCAGGTTATTTTCTATTGCTTGTCACCATCTCAAGGAACTTCAAATAATCTATTTCAGGATATTACTGAGTGAAAATGTTTTGTTTTTTTTTGTCTGCTTTTTTTCTGGTTAGTGCACACATCAGCAAGTAGAAGAATGTCTTGGTTCATTTAATTGTCACAAGAAATGATATGTTTGTACTGGTAAACAAACCATACAGAAATACTTATATCTGAAAGACTGAGAAAAGAGCTGGGCTGTGTCCGAAATCACCCCAATAGGGCACTATGTGACGGTAGTCGAAACCACGTTATCGAGTTTACTCATTCAATCCCACTAAATACTTGTTTATTGTAATAATCAATTAATTAATAATTAACAAATATTTATTATGTCTATAACTAAGCTTTAACTAATGTACGCTCAAAGGCTAGAGAATACCCATAATGCACTGTGAGAGTTGCATGGCCCCAATATCATACAGGTATAAATTCCTTTTAATTGATTAATATTTTTTTTTTAATTACTGTTTTACATGCTAGTTTCCATGGTAGAGCTCAAGATAGATCTCTGCAATATGCTGTTACTGGAGCTGCCAGTTTGCAAATAATTAGTAAACAGCAAGCACAAACAAACTGCACAAAGCTTGTGTTTTCACTCGTTTTCATTCACCCCTTTAAGTGGACTACATTAGTGGAGTAATGTAGGGAATAGTGAATGAATGTAGGGGGCGATTTCGAACACAGATAGGGCTTGTTTTATGTTATTGATGCCTGAGGGAAACCGTTCCTTTGCTCACCACGAGGGGGCGACAACAGCAACAAATCAATATATAATTTTTTTTTTTTTTTTTTTTTTCTACAGTTGATGAGTAGAAGTTCGTTGAAATATAATAAGTAGCTCATTGGGAAAAGAAAAAAATCTGAATGTCAATTTTTTTATCTTAAAAATAATTTTATGGTATTACGTATTCTCAGAAGTTGACAGTCTCCTCATGGTTATTTGGCAGGTAAGTTTACCTCAGGGGCGTCGCTAACCCCCTAGTCACGTGCCCCAGTAAAAAAAAATCCTAATAAATATTTTTTCTGATGAGGTAGATTACAGTAAATATGTAAAATAGGTTTTCATATTCATATAACGTTATCATATAAATTAGTTTAACTGTTTAAAATATGATGACTGTTAAATAAAAATATCCTGAGCTTCCTCTACCTTCACTTTTCGCGCGGAATCCTGGAGCTGCGGTCAGACCGGTCAGACTTGATGCTGTAACGTTTGCTGAAAAGAGGGAACTGCCACACACGACGAATAAACAGCAGGGTTTGACAATTAACGGGAGCTTGAGGTAAAAATGCAATCAAAATAAACAAAAATGTCCCCAAAATTCAAGTTATGAGGACATATATTGCATATAGATTAGATATATATTATAGAATTTACATTTTTGGCATAGTAGCCTGTTTTGTTCCACTTTTGATGCCTAAAAAGGTTCACAGGCAAATTAAGCAAAAGGGTTTACAGTAAATTAAAATGTAAAATCGAAATAATGAAATTATTTCCAGTACATAATGTTTGTTACATAATATGATAATATTAGGAAGAAAAAGAAAATAAATAGGCCACTACACCCAAAGTAACCTGAATTGAATGCTTTGGTGCTGTTTTTGGGAAAATTATCGGCAGGCTTTTATGGAAGCCCATTTCCACCACTGAAAAAAATAAATCAATAAAAAGAAGATTATTGCCACTTTTTATCTCACAATTCTGACGTTTTTCACAGAATTGAGAGATATAAAGTCACAATTGCGAGTTATAAAGTCAGAATTGCGAGTTATAAAGTCAGAATTGCGAGATATAAAGTCAGAATTGTGAGATATAAAGTCAGAATTGTGAGATATAAAGTCAGAATTGTGAGATATAAAGTCAGAATTGTGAGATATATAAAGTCATAATTATGAGATATAGTCAGAATTGTGAGTTATAAAGTCAGAATTGTGAGATATAAAGTCAGAATTGTGAGATATAAAGTCAGAATTGCGAGATATAAAGTCAGAATTGCGAGATATAAAGTCAGAATTGCGAGATATAAAGTCAGAATTGTGAGATATAAAGTCCAAATTGCGAGTTATAAAGTCATAATTATGAGATATAGTCAGAATTGTGAGTTATAAAGTCAGAATTGTGAGTTATAAAGTCAAAATTGTGAGATATAAAGTCAGAATTGTGAGTTATAAAGTCAAAATTGTGAAATATTAAGTCAGAATTGTGAGTTATAAAGTCAAAATTGTGAGTTATAAAGTCAAAATTGTGAGATATAAAGTCATAATTATGAGATATAGTCAGAATTGTGAGTTATAAAGTCAAAATTGTGAGATATAAAGTCAGAATTGTGAGTTATAAAGTCAAAATTGTGAAATATAAAGTCAGAATTGTGAGTTATAAAGTCAAAATTGTGAGTTATAAAGTCAAAATTGTGAGATATAAAGTCATAATTATGAGATATAGTCGGAATTGTGAGTTATAAAGTCAGAATTGTGAGATATAAAGTCAGAATTGTGAGATATAAAGTCAGAATTGTGAGTTATAAAGTCAGAATTGTGAGTTATAAAGTCAGAATTGTGAGATATAAAGTCAGAATTGTGAGTTATAAAGTCAGAATTGTGAGATATAAAGTCAGAATTGTGAGATATAAAGTCAGAATTGTGAGTTATAAAGTCAGAATTGTGAGAAATAAAGTCAGAATTGTGAGATATAAAGTCAGAATTGTGAGTTATAAAGTCAGAATTGTGAGATATAAAGTCAGAATTGTGAGATATAAAGTCAGAATTGTGAGTTATAAAGTCAGAATTGTGAGATATAAAGTCAGAATTGTGAGTTATAAAGTCAAAATTGTGAGTTATAAAGTCAGAATTGTGAGTTATAAAGTCAGAATTGTGAGATATAAAGTCAGAATTGTGAGATATAAAGTCAGAATTGTGAGTTATAAAGTCAGAATTGTGAGTTATAAAGTCAGAATTGTGAGTTATAAAGTCAGAATTGTGAGATATAAAGTCAGAATTGTGAGTTATAAAGTCAGAATTGAGAGATATAAAGTCAGAATTGTGAGTTATAAAGTCAGAATTGAGAGATATAAAGTCAGAATTGCGAGATATAAAGTCAGAATTGTGAGATATAAAGTCAGAATTGTGAGATATAAAGTCAGAATTGTGAGTTATAAAGTCAGAATTGTGAGTTATAAAGTCTGAATTTTGAGTTATAAAGTCAGAATTGTGAGATATAAAGTCAGAATTGTGAGTTATAAAGTCAGAATTGTGAGTTATAAAGTCAGAATTGTGAGTTATAAAGTCAGAATTGTGAGATATAAAGTCAAAATTGTGAGATATAAAGTCAGAATTGTGAGATATAAAGTCAAAATTGTGAGATATAAAGTCAGAATTGTGAGATATAAAGTCAGAATTGTGAGATATAAAGTCAGAATTGTGAGATATAAAGTCAGAATTGTGAGATATAAAGTCAAAATTGTGAGATACAAAGTCAGAATTGTGAGATATAAAGTCAGAATTGTGAGATATAAAGTCAGAATTGTGAGATATAAAGTCAGAATTGTGAGATATAAAGTCAGAATTGTGAGTTATAAAGTCAGAATTGTGAGTTATAAAGTCAGAATTGTGAGATATAAAGTCAGAATTGTGAGATATAAAGTCAGAATTGTGAGATATAAAGTCAGAATTGTGAGATATAAAGTCAGAATTGTGAGATATAAAGTCAGAATTGTGAGTTATAAATTCAGAATTGTGAGATATAAAGTCAGAATTGTGAGATATAAAGTCAGAATTGTGAGATATAAAGTCAGAATTGTGAGATATAAAGTCAGAATTGTGAGATATAAAGTCAGAATTGTGAGATATAAAGTCAGAATTGTGAGATATAAAGTCAGAATTGTGAGATATAAAGTCAGAATTGTGAGATATAAAGTCAGAATTGTGAGATATAAAGTCAGAATTGTGAGATATAAAGTCAGAATTGTGAGTTATAAAGTCAGAATTGTGAGTTATAAAGTCAGAATTGTGAGATATAAAGTCAGAATTGTGAGTTATAAAGTCAGAATTGTGAGATATAAAGTCAGAATTGTGAGATATAAAGTCAGAATTGTGAGTTATAAAGTCCGAATTGTGAGTTATAAAGTCAGAATTGTGAGTTATAAAGTCAAAATTGTGAGTTATAAAGTCAAAATTGTGAGTTATAAAGTCAGAATTGCGAGATATAAAGTCAGAATTGTGAGTTATAAAGTCAGAATTGTGAGTTATAAAGTCAGAATTGTGAGATATAAAGTCAGAATTGTGAGATATAAAGTCAAAATTGTGAGATATAAAGTCAGAATTGTGAGATATAAAGTCAGAATTGTGAGTTATAAAGTCAGAATTGTGAGATATAAAGTCAGAATTGTGAGTTATAAAGTCAAAATTGTGAGATATAAAGTCAAAATTGTGAGTTATAAAGTCAGAATTGTGAGATATAAAGTCAGAATTGTGAGTTATAAAGTCAGAATTGTGAGATATAAAGTCAGAATTGTGAGTTATAAAGTCAAAATTGTGAGTTATAAAGTCAAAATTGTGAGTTATAAAGTCAGAATTGTGAGTTATAAAGTCAAAATTGTGAGTTATAAAGTCAAAATTGTGAGATATAAAGTCAGAATTGTGAGTTATAAAGTCAAAATTGTGAGTTATAAAGTCAAAATTGTGAGATATAAAGTCAGAATTGTGAGTTATAAAGTCAGAATTGTGAGTTATAAAGTCAGAATTGTGAGTTATAAAGTCAGAATTGTGAGTTATAAAGTCAGAATTGTGAGATATAAAGTCAGAATTGTGAGTTATAAAGTCAAAATTGTGAGATATAAAGTCAGAATTGTGAGATATAAAGTCAGAATTGTGAGTTATAAAGTCAAAATTGTGAGATATAAAGTCCAAATTGCGAGTTATAAAGTCATAATTATGAGATATAGTCAGAATTGTGAGTTATAAAGTCAGAATTGTGAGATATAAAGTCAGAATTGTGAGTTATAGTCAGAATTGTGAGTTTTAAAGTCAGAATTGCGAGATATAAAGTCAGAATTGTGAGTTATAAAGTCAGAATTGTGAGTTATAAAGTCAGTATTGTGAGTTATAAAGTCAGAATTGTGAGATATAAAGTCAGAATTGTGAGTTATAAAGTCAAAATTGTGAGATATAAAGTCAGAATTGTGAGATATAAAGTCCAAATTGCGAGTTATAAAGTCAGAATTGTGAGATATAAAGTCAGAGTTGCGATATAACAATTATGCCCTCAAATCTTTATTCCTGCCTATTTCTCCTACATTACAAGAATTAATTCTTTGTTTACCATCTAATCTACTCAGACTTTAAAGTGTGGCCTTGTTAGGAGATGATCAATGTTCACTTCACCTGTCATAAACTGTCATCTGTCACCTGTCACTGGTCATAAAGTTTTGGCTCATCAGAGTAAAAGGAACTAATAACTAATTTTGGACATATTCTTTCTGAGCTCACTCGACATTCTAAGGGTGTTTGATAGACACGTGATGTCTAAACCCACAGTAAATAGTGCTGTGTTTGTACCATTGTGCAAGGTAAGGGTATATGTAGCAGGTGCTGAATCGTGTAGTTTTGTTAGTTAATAGAGACGATGAAGAATATACAGACCTATTATTTTTATTATCGGCAGTGAATGTGAGATTTTGTCTGAAGGAATGACTTTTCCATCAAACTGAGTTGCTGAGATGATTGTTTTGCGTTTTGTTTTTTTAAAAGAATTTCTGGCTGTGTTCCAACAAAACATATTTTCTTCCATTCCAGGACAGGTTTTCCCTGTCAACAGTTCTTGGAAGCATTTAAAACCGGTGAAATTTCCTGCTCACTCACAACAGGTACAAGAGCAGCTTAGAGGAAGGGTAAGTCCAATCTTTCTATGTAAAGTTACAATATATTCTCTCATTGTAATATAATATTATATTATATTATATTATTATATATTTTGTTATGAATATGAAGCAATTTGCAAATCAAGTAGCTTAATATGTTTATGATTTTATCAAACAGCAATATGTGTTCAATGAATATTACCTTTATTTAGTAGCAGTTAATTTTCAGAATTAAATAATTCTTCTGCAAAGGTATATTGTGATTGATAGTAGTTAATACGGAGCCCCTAAAGGAAATTGGTGAAGAAGAAAAAAAATATGAGATGAGAGGAGAAATTATTTGGCAGTGTTTTTGCGTTCTCTCGCAAACGTTTGCATTCGCTCGCAAAGAACACAGAAGTTTTGCGAGAAAATGCAAATGTTTTTGCAACCGATTGCAAAGGTAATGCGAGCAAACGCAGCTTTTTTAGGGATATGCAAAAATTTTCCGAGCGAATGCATAGTTTTGGCTTATTTTTCCTCCCATTTCATATTTTTTCCACCACCATGTCCCGTGTTTCATGTTTCTGAACTGTTATAAAAATGTAAATTATTTGATAAATCTGCTGTGCACAATTGTGTATAGTGTAAAATGTGGAATTTGTATAAAGCATAAAAATAATAAAATGTCACTTTTTTTTCTCAACAGCTTCGAAAGTGACTCCTACAATCATATTTCAAAGTTGAAAATATTTCATTTCTAACATGTTTTTATTATTTCCATTATTCAAGGTTAAATCTTCCCTGACTCCTGCATGCTGGTTTTATCTCTGACTTCCTCATCATGAGATTGTCTCCGGATTCACAGCTTCTGCTGGTGCTCTTCTCAGTCCTGGCACTGAGTAAGGATTAGTTTCTGTTTGATTATCAGTCTAAATTGGCAAAACAATTATGGCTGCCACTGACGACTATTTTTATATAGATTATTCTATCGACCGATTAATCGGTGAGTTAATTTAATGGACAGAAACACTTACGGTGGCTGTGGCTTTGCCTTTTCCGGCAGCCCATCATCCAGAATAGCCCTTGACGTTATAATGTTTCTCTTCAGATGTTCATGCTTGTGCTGCTGTGGGACGCCAACGAAACCAGAGTGTTCAAACCACCTTTTTATTATCAGCTAATCTGAATTACTCCCTTACTTTATACCCCTTTGAAAACTTTTGCTTACAAACTCGTTTGACATCGCACTCCGCTTCACCCGCAATCCTTGGAAACTTTGAGGGGATGCGTGTAACGTTAGCACACTAGAAGTGTGGAGGAAACGAGTGTTATTTTAGTCAAAGTGTGAAAACGAAATTTAAAAGGTAAAAAATTAAAACGATCGGTCGATTAAAAATATTGACGTGGACTAATTATCAGCGTGGACGCAGTCGATTATGTCGGCCAATCGTGACAGGCCTATTTTGTGTTTCTGAATTTAATCATCTCCTTTTCTTTAACAGCAAGGGCCCAAACAATGCCTTCAACAACACCTGAATCGACAACTCAAACATCAGCTGACACAACAACACCTGAATCGACAACAACACAGATTATAGGTAAGTACAGACCTTTGAATTTGTTCGATCAGATGGATCTCCACGTCAGAAATATCAGATATATTAGATCCGACCCCAGACACCAGAAGATATCGGTCTTCTGTGAGAGTGTGACTGAGAAAGCAGCAGAGCGGAGTTTATTGAATAATCCTAGTCGTGTACTTCGTCTGACCAGTACAAGTCTAATAAGTGTTATTATACACCACCGCATAAACAATGGAAAATTACTGCTTCACAACATCGTCCTGTGACGAAATGGAGGCATTGTCTTATCTCTCTTTCACATGAAGACAAACATCCCTTCATACCTTCATACCACACAATCACGAGATCAAACAACAATGTCAAGCTTCGCTAGAGCAAGGAAATAAGTTATATAAAATTACATAAATCAATAAGAATCAAATAACAAAAAACATTTGATATAATAATAATAAATAAAATGACAACTACATCAATGATTATTAAATTAAATCAGATGAAAATAAAACACAACACAGATGTATTGTTGCTCTCCCAAAGTTACATAAACGGGGTTGCTATTGAGAATCCTTGAATCCTTCAAATTAGAACCAGTTTTTCTTCTAAAAGCCTGAGAAAACACAAAAAACACAATATGAACCTGAGAAATCAGAAAACTGCATTTATGAAGTGAGTTCACGAGGTTTTAAATGGTTTTTGTTCATTCTTTCAGAAACCACCGCAGAATCCACCATTACAGTCCTTCCAGGTAATAATGCTGCGATCGATACTCATCACACGCCTATGCAATGCTTTTATGTACTTTACAGAATATTTAAGTAAGCAATAAGGTAGTTGCCGTGCTATATTGTGAAAACATTCACGGTTTGCATTCACAACACTAGTAATAAGTTACATGACGCCAGAAGGTGACACTTAATTCCATTAATAATAAATACTTATATTTATTATTGCCCAGCTTCTCTATGAACCGTAAATGGCAAAATCATGGATCAAATGATTAAAATAGATCAAATAAAGCTAAGCTAAGACAAAATGTTTATCTTTAAGTGAGTTCATGAGGTATTTAATGGTATTTGTGTTCTTCCTTTCAGACACCACCACCACCAGCACAGTCTTAACAAGTAATTTTGCAGAACTTTTTCACATTCAAGGCACCTTTATACTACCGCATGTCATTGCCACTGTGTTTACCAGAGTTATTATAGTTATAAGGGTTAGCGGGGTATTTATACTGAAACCGGTATATTTAGAATAAAATAAAATAATATAAACATTAACAGAAAAATTATTTTATTTCAATTAGTTTCCGTTTGTTCTCCGTTTCCGTTTGTCATTTAGTCTAAGTGAAGTACTAAAATTGCTAAATAAATGAAATAAAAAATATAGAAATTATATAGACAATTAAAAAAACAAAGCAGACACACAGCAGAATGACTAAAACTTTAACTTAAATTAAAATGAAAATGGAACATGGAAATATATAAATTATAATAGTATATTAATGATAAAGTAGCATTGCTGTTTTCTGACATGGCCAGTAAATGCATTGCTTTTAATGGAAACCATTAACGTCAACATTACTGAAGTGTTTAATAATTGAATTCTCTTTTTCTTTTAACAGCCACTCCAACAACATCAACTGCATGGCCAGGTATTTATCGACTTGAATTAATAGTGCATTCACTAATTATGCCTAAAAAAATGCTCACATCTTCATTTTGTATTTTTTGTGTTCATTCCCTTCGTAGGACCAG
Source organism: Opsariichthys bidens (assembly GCA_037194245.1). Lineage (NCBI taxonomy): Eukaryota > Metazoa > Chordata > Actinopteri > Cypriniformes > Xenocyprididae > Opsariichthys > Opsariichthys bidens. The sequence goes on from CM074296.1 coordinate 3,926,197, forward strand.
CGATATTCTATCCATTCGGCTCAGCGGCAGGAGACACAGAAACTGTTGAAACCGGTGGTGACACCTACCAATTTGTTTCCTTCTCCACTCCATTTGCGTACTTTGGCCACACGTACAACAGCATATACGTGAGAATTCAGTTCCATTGCTTGTCTAATATTCATGCAAATGTTGTGATAAGCCAGATCATACTTTACTGACGGATTTGAACTGATTTCTCTTATTTCAGGTTAATAATAACGGACTCCTCAGCTTCAACCGACCTATTCCAGAAGCTCACCCTTTCGTCATTCCCACATATGGAGCTGATGATTTCATTGCTCCGCTCTGGACTGAACTTGATGACATTGGGTTTGGTAAATACTGGTTTCAGCAGTACACAAGTGGAAGTGTGCTCACTCGTGCCACTCAGGATATAAACCAGTATTTCCCTTATATTGGCTTCACTGCTTCTTGGGTGTTTGTTGCAACATGGGACTATGTTCAAACAACCGATATGAATGTACTTAATCTACGCTCAGCACCGGTAAACAGTTTTTTTTTCGGTTGCACGTTATTTTTACAGTGCCATAGTTACATTGTAATTACTCAAATAAGCACTGAGTGCTATTATTTAACTACATGTACTTACTATAGAGTTAAACTTCGGGTTTGGTTTAGAGTTAGTTATTTGTAATTATGCAGAATTTACTGTTTTTACAATAGTAAGTAACTACGGCGCTGTAAAATAAAGTGTTACCTTTTTTTCTTGTTCATGCACAAAGTCACAGATTGTGGAGACTGAATCATGATTTTGTTTCTTTTCTTTTCAGACAATCTCCTTTCAAGCTGTTTTAATATCTGGAGGTGGTTTTTCTTTCATTCTGTTGAATTATGGTGACTGTGCTGATGTGGGACCTTATCCAGTGGAGGTAAAACAAACATCACAGGATTGAAATAACATTCGATACGGGCTCTGTATGAATTAAAAACATTCATTTTTCATGGTTTTAATAGGCTGGATATGACACTATAGGCTCCACTGACTACAATGTCATTCATTATGAAAGTAACGGCCACTCCATCTCAAACCTCAAGAGCACGACTAACGTAGGGGTTCAGGGTCGTTGGGCCTTTATTATGACGAACGGAACAGGTGAGACATTCATCAAAATGAGTGTGTGTGTCTGGGTCTGTCGTTATGCTTCGCGTGTGTGTTTCTTTCTAGAAAGTGTCCGAAATTACTACATGAATGAATTCAATTACAGAAACTGTATAGACATATACAGTATATATTAAAAAAAAAAATAACTAAAACTTTAACCAAAATTAAAATGACAAATAGAAATATAGAAACTATAATAGTACATTAATGATAGTGAAATAACACTGCTGTTTACTGATATGGCCAGTAAACGCATTGCTTTTAATGGAAACCTTTAACATCAATAGAGCGGAATGAAAGTGTCATAAATATCTTGATATTTGTCCTAGCTAAATGTGTCCGAGCTTGTGTTTATTTCTAAACTATGGGGCACCTGAAGAGTGAGAAAGAGTTGAGCTGCAAGTCAAATATCATACGCCCATGCAAAGGTTTTATGTATTTTACAGAAGTGATTTAATAATTTAATGTGTTTTTTTTTTTAACAGGCACTACAGTAGAACCTACAACAACGACAGGTAATTAAAGACCTTTGAATTACAATCAAACGCTCCTGCCACAACTTCCCATTTCAGTAGGAAATACATCAACATTGGAGAAAAAGCTGCCCTCGTCGAGTGAGATCATGAAGTATTTAATGATGTTTGTGTTTGTGTTCTTTCTTTCGGCAGACATCACAGTCTCAACAAGTAATAATGCTGCCACTGATAAATGACTCATCATATGACTATGCAATGTGTTTTTAATGTACTTTACAGAAGTGTTTAATAATTGAATTCTCTTTTTCTTCAACAGCCACTCCAACAACAACAACTGCATGGCCAGGTATTTATTTACTTTTGAATTAATGGTTTGTTCAAGTCGGAATCGACGTAATTATGATATTGTGACTCGTAAAAACTGCTCGCATCTTCATTTTGTATTTTTTGTGTTCATTCCCTCGGCAGCACCAGCGATTTTCTATCCATTCGGCTCAGCGGCAGGAGACACAGAAATTCTTGAAGTTGCTGGTGACACCTACCAATTTTTTGGCTTCTCCACTCCTTTTACGTACTTTAACCGCACGTACAACAGCATATACGTGAGAATTTTATTACTAGTCTATTATAAATGCAAATGTTGTGATAAGCCAGCTCATACTTAACTGGTGGATTTGAACTGATTTCTCTTATTTCAGATTAATAATAACGGACTCCTTACATTCAACCAACCTTTACCAGAAGCTCACCCTTACGCTTTCCCTACACATGGAGCTGAAGATTACATTGCTCCGCTCTGGACTGAACTCGATGACATTGGTATAGGCAAATACTCGTATCAGCAGTACACAAGTGGAAGTGTGCTCGCTCGTGCCAGTCGGGATATAAACCAGTATTTCCCTCATATTGGCTTCACTGCTTCTTGGGTGTTTGTGGCAACATGGGACTATGTTAAAACTTGGAATATGAATGAATTTAATCTCCGCTTAGCACCGGTAAATAGTTTTTCTTTTTCAGGAACAAGATCACAGACTATGTAGACTATGAATGATGATGTTGTTTCCTTTCTTTTCAGGCAATCACCTTTCAAGTGGTTTTAGTGTCAGGAGGTGGTTTTTCTTTTATTTTGATGAATTATGGTGACTGTGATTGGACATATTTTCCAGTGGAGGTAAAACAAACATCACAGGATTGAAATAATATTCTATACTGGCTCTGTATCTATACATAACATTCATTTTTTCATGGTTTTAATAGGCTGGATATGATACAATAGGCTCCACTGACTACTATGTCATTCATTATGATGCAAGTGGTGGCTACTACATCCCAGCCCTCAAGACCACGAGTAACGTAAACAATCCGGGTCGTTGGGCCTTTCTTGTGAACAATGGAACAGGTAGGACTTTCATCAGAATAATGAATAATCTAATACCAGAGATACCAGAGATATATAATGTGTGTGTGTGTGTGCCCTTACAAAAGATTACTGCAGTTTTTTAGAAGTAATACTACAGTTTTTGTTCCATATAGAAAAATGCAGTTTTTTGGACACGAAAAAACTGCAGTATTGCAGTATAACCTAAAATGTCTGTCGTTTTACTGGAGTACAACTATACTGCAATACATCTAAAGTACTAGTGAAATAAAACTGCAATACAACTGCAGTTATACTGTTTTTATACTTCATGCAACTCTCAGTTGTACTTCATTTTACTGCAGCTGTACTTATACTACAGTTTTACTGCAGTTGTACTGTGACTATACTTCATTATACTGCAAATCTATGGTTGTGCTTCATTAAACTGCAGTTAAACTACTTGGTACTGCAGTTTTACTGCAGTTCTACTTCAATATACTGCAGTTCTTTTTTGTAAGGGTGTTATTAGCGCCCGAGCACTAAAGTGCGAGAACCCTATTGGATTTCCTCCGTTTATTACGCCTTGTTATTTGTGTTTCCTTTTAGAAAATGTCTTGGGAGTTCAAATAAAACTTAGTTCATTTCTAGACCTGACACAGACTGGAAACACTGAGGTTGTTCTGCAGCAAGTAAGTCACACTTTTAATGCAAAAGTTGTTGTATGGAAATCCATTTCTGCCTCAGAGTAAAAGTAAAAGAACAAATCCTTTATATCTATGACTTTATATCAGACAGTAGTGACTTGATTTCATATTCTAAACTATCTCACAATGACCCTTTTTTCCAGACTTCCATAACCAATAGAGTACAGTGGCAATAAAATATATTTTGAACCATCTGCTTATCTTTGTTTCAGATAAGACAAGAGCTGGAAAATCGTGGAGTGTCAAGTTTCGTTGCGATGAAATTAAGAAACGTCAAAAAGACACAGCCGTAATACATGGAAGGCTCTAACAAAACATAGAAATGTGTGCTTAAAGACAAAGAGAAGAATGTCACTCTGCAGGAAGCAAACCTTTATAATTTCTCACCTTTCAGCTTCTTATTCTCCTATACATAACACATCAATCATATAAATCCTTCACCAACAAATATAAATTAGCATAATGACATTTTATTAAAAAAAAAAATTATAATGTGTATATGATCAAATTAGATAATGAAATCATTTATGTTCCATGTATCATGCTTTGTGTTATCAGATATCTTTATATCAAGTTTCAGGTGTTTAAACTAATCGAACTGATCTGTGGCATGTGAACGATGCAATTAAACATGTTCTTCGCCCACAGCTACATTTACCAGAAGTGTTTTTCATCTATGTCAAAAATACCTGCACGTATTTTTCTCTCGGGCATTTTTGTGTTAAATATGTTGCTGTAGTAATTTAGGGCAGCAGTTTTCAGCTGGTTTTACACGACATTAACAACCCCTGACATTTTTTTCAGTTTTGTTTGCGGTTTTTGAGAAAGACGGCACGTCACATTGTTTATGTTGGCAATCTGACTTGCTTGTAATTTGATACACAAGGTTTGATGTCATCCACAAAAAAAATATGAGCGTCAAAGTTTATTCAAAGCTGGTTTGATAGATTGTGCGTTCGATTTTACCTGTGTGTTTGTGTACAAACAAGGAGTTGAGAATGCAGGATGCAGAAACAATGAAATATGTACTTGACACTTTTGTTTGAGGCACACCTGAAGAAACTGGATTTGGCTGTCGTAGGGAAAAAAAGGAATCGCTGTCTGAATTGTTGCACTTGACCGCTGAGTGGGGCTTAAATCTGTCAGAAATAATGAGACTTAACATCTTTAGTGCTACAATGGCTGTTTAAGTGGGTAGCCAGGTATGTTTCAAAATAGTTCGAGCCAACCCTGGGTTTTCATGAAAGTGGCTTGGCTTTTAGCATTGTTCATTGCTATAGAAGCCTGCGCTCTACAGTAGGTTTCTGTGCATTTCTCATCAAGGCATTGTTTTGACATAGAAGTGGAGTCAAGAAAGATAAGTGGCCTTTGCTTTTCTTTCCAGTTATATGATTAAAAAGTCATTTCCAGTACAGTACCTCCAACTATGCTGTTATGGTGGAAGTGCTTTACAGGACTAATAACAAATCTGTTAAATGAGTTATTTTATAGAGCTGTAGAGGTAGTTTCTAAAGGTGTTTCGGCTGCTAGTTTTATGTAGTTCATCATATAAAGCGATCGTGTCTCTTCAGAAAATTTGGACTGAACCGCTCGATTCATATGGATTAGTTTAATGATCTCTTTATGAGCTTTTTGAAGCTGTCTATGGAGGACACTGTCGACTTAATAAAAAATTTTAAATATTACATAATTCATCATTGCCCGTGTGTCATGAATAATGCACCAGCCAATCGTGATCTGGCACAAAAAGTTCAAATTTCATTGGACAATGTGAAGAGTGCTGGTACTGGACAGACGGATTTAACGTTTGTGGATTGATTTCGGCGGGTTGTCTCATTTTATAAATGAAATTGCATCGCTAACAAAATCGATGCATCAAAATTAAAGCCGTATTAATGGTGAGTAGAGTTCAATTCACTTGTGTTTATGTATATTGATACACTGTTTACTATTTAATGAGCGCCACCTACAGGCCTATTATGTGAAGTGTGGGCTGGCGAAATGGAGACGTGAAAGGACTTTATTATATTACCATTTTATATATTATTTTTTAAAAGTCTTATGCTCATCAAGCCTGCACTTATATATTCAAATTCAAAAAAATTGGCTTTCTATTTTAATATACTATAGAATGTAATTCATTTCTGTGGTGCAACTTTTTATTGATCAAATACTCCGGAAAAATAAGTATCACAGGTTATGAAAAATATTAAGCAGCACAACTGTTTCCAGCATAGATAATAAATCAGCATATTAAAATGATTTCTGAAGGATCATGTGACACTGAAGACTGGTGTAATGATGCTGAAAATTCAGCTCTGATCACAAATAAATTGTATTTTGAAATATATTACAATTGAAAACCATAAACTGATCAAATTTCGCAATATTAATGTTTTATTTTATTGATCAAATAAATACAGCCTTGAGAGACTTCTTGCAAAACATAAGATAGTAATGTGATATATCTTTTGATATATATATATATAAGTGGCTGATATTATTCTGCGTGTGTGTGTGTGTGTGTACGCTTGTACCTGGTTTTCTCTAAGGACCAAATGTCACAAAGACAGTACTTTTTGACCATTGTGGGGACATTATTTTGGTCCCCATGAGGAAAAACAGCTTATAAATCATATGAAATCGAGTTTTTTGAAAATGTAAAAATGCAGAAAGTTTTCTGTGATGGGAAGGTTTAAGGGTAGTGGTAGAGTTCGGGGATAGAATATGCTTGTACTATAAAAAAATAAGTATGACTATGGAAAGTCCCCATAAAACATGGAAACCAGTGTGTGTGTGTGTGTGTGTGTGTGAGAGAGAGAGAGAGAGAGAGAGAGAGGGCAGGTTATTATCAGTGCTGAACATGTATAATCCAGACCTACGGGACGCAGCCGACAGTTATAATTGGGTTGCATGTTATGACAGTCAAACTGACATGCCCAAATGAACTGAGAGACAAAATAATGAGTATTGTGTCTTTCTATCTTTTCTTCCAGTATCTTTCAGAATATTCTCTTCCAATATTCTTTCTTTTCCTTGAATCCCCCATTGCCCAACACTAGTAGCGTTCTACTTATTCTGTTTTCTGCACATTTGTTTTAATATTTACTGAACTCAGAGAAGCATACTACCACATTTTGCATGCTATTTTGCCCGAATTCACTGCCTACAATTCTGTATCACAAAATGCAATGCACTCAACTCAAACATTTCCGCTTCCATATTTTATTATTTTCAAAATTTCCATTTTAAAACACAATTTACAACATCTTCTTGACTTAGGCTATCATTCGACTGGAAAGTAAAAACTGATTTATTAAGTGTTTTAATAGTCAAAATGGTAAATTAATGCCATTTACTGAATTAAATACAAGCATGAAGCTTTGCATAATGGAAATAGAATATAGTTTACTAATATTGCATACAGAATACTGTTTACTGCTGCTTTGTTTTTAAATGTAAAAAAGTAAAGTAGTAGGCATTAGATGACCACAATATATGGTCTACTGCTATGTAGGTTATATAGGGCCTATATCGTATACAAAAATAAACCCCTACGTCCTTACTACTTAAAAATGCTGAATAATTTTACATTTTCAAAACTATGCAGTGAGCAAGTATTCCATCATGAAAATCTCAATGGCTATGACCTGCCATTCCCTCTTATCAACACACGGTGGCGTTGTTCTCTGTAATACTTGATTGATACTTGATATTTTGTGCTCATGTAATAGGACAAAACCGTGATGAATAGCGACATCTGCTCTTCTCTGAAGAGAATGAACATAACAGGCCTGCACAGACTAACCCCAAACACAGAGTGGTATTTAGGACACGTCCAACCAGAACAGGTGTTTTCCCACACACACACACACACACACACTTACATCATTGTATTCTTTGTCCATTCCAAAAAGAAGCTTTTAAAGGGCGAAACAGCTGACCAATGCCTGGAGTATTCACATATTATTATGTTATTATTAAATCTAAGCTTTTAATGACACCTCACGAACAAAAACAACTGCAGAATCGTAAGTAATAAAGCTAGTGAGATGGAAACCACTTCTAAATGGTATTAAAGGCATTTAACGTCCGATTAAATCATAATTCATCCCAAAATTATTTTTAAATTATATATGTATGTATATATATATATATATATATATATATACATATATATATACATATTTTATAATTTTATTTAAATAAAACAATTTTAATTGCAGCTGAATCATTAATCCAACCATTAGCGAATATACTGATATATATATATATATATATATATATATATATATATATATATACTATATAATGATTCACTCGTTTTAATTCACTCCTCCAAGTGAACTATATTAGTGTATTGATGTAGGAAATAGTGATTGAGGACAATTTTGGACATGGCCAATAACTCAAAATAGAAGCACAGGGCAATATATACTAGAGCAAATGAGAAATCAAACAAGACACAGGAGAAGAACATAATCAGTAACCATAGAAACAGTCTAGTAAACTCAAGAAAACAGGAACTGAACATATGCAAAACAAGAAAACACAAAGTAAAAGTCCATGAAAACAGAAACTAAACCTAAAGCGTGACAATTGACCCTTCGCAAAGACCCGCCCTCTTTAGTTACTGTTGCTATGCACTCTCACGCCACACATCATGTTGTCATGCAGTGAAAAATACATTGCAAAGAGGACACTGACAACACGTCAACAGACATATGAAACAGTTTCATATTTAAAATATTGTAATTTTTTAAAGAAGTTTAATCAATAAATAGCGTCTAGTGTGTGTTTAATGTGTGGTGACAGATCGCTGTAGCTCCTCGTGAACCGATCATCGCTTCATACTAGTTCATTTATAGCATCAAATAAACATGAATGAACATCAGAAGGAAAGACGTGAGGACACACGATTTTTCAAGTTCAAGTTCACCAACGTTAATCTACAAACTCCCCTGACTGCTTTGTCGGACAAAATGGCGAATTTGGGGTTAAGATTGGTTAGATCGCCTGTCAATCAAACTGCCCGCGATGACTCAATTATGAAGAAATGCTGTTATTTTTTTCATTCATTGGATCACAAAAGGTTAAAGCTCTTTTCCATATGGAGAGAGGACCAAAGTACTCCGCTCCAAAAGGGAAAAAGCACAATAAAAAAATTATTCTGTGAAAATGAAATGTCTGTGTGATGAAAAGTGATTTATGCCATAGTTTAACAGAAAGAAAAAAATACTTGGAACGAGTGAGTAAATAATGACAATAATAATGAAACTATCCCTTAAATTGTTACTTATAAAGCAATGGATTTCATCAGAGTGGCACTAATTGTTTTGGTTTGTGTTGCACAGCTCTGCCTTGATGTTTTCCAGAATAAACTGATGAAATTAACTTGAATGACCCTTGGATTGGCAACACCCAGAAAAGCCTGTTTTTTTTTTGTTTTTTTTTTTCTGAATCCCAGCTGAGCTCTCTTTCTTTCTACGCATCCCTCCCTCTATCTCTCTCATCCGTCAAGCCATTTAAACTGGGCTGTTGAGACCTGTCCTGCCAGCTTCCTGTCGCCTGCAGTGATGTCCTGATGTCAGCCAAGAATGACAACAGGCGCGACTGGGTCATGTAGTGTGACGCTGACGACCAGAGATAACACACACACACACACACACACACATTCCTCACGGCCTATTGAGCAGACGTGTCAGAGGGTCTAGTGAAAGGACATAGAGATTGATGCGCTTTATTGATCTGCTAATAGAAATTCAGGTGTAAGCAGATGAGCTGATGATACTAGAAAATGTTCTAATGCCATTTCCACTGCATATGTCTAAGTCACATGATTCCAATATGCCCATTTTGGTGCTCAAGAAACATTTCTTATCTTATTATCCCATGTTGAAACAATTGTGCTGTGTAATATTTCTGTGAAAATTTCACTTCTTTTTTTTTTTCATTTATTTGAAATAGAAGTATTTAATAACATTATAAACGTCTTTACTGTCACTTTTTTTATTAATTTAATACATCATTGCTAAATAAAAGCATGCTATATTAATTTCGTTTAACAAAAATCATAATTTTCTTGTTGATAATTCTATTTTACTCAAATATACACACTCACACTCATTTCATGTGAACTTTATGATTCGTTGACGTACCGCTGCTTTTTGTAACCTAATAACTCACAAATCTCAGCACTTATGGAATGTATCAAGATGTAGCAGCTGGTTGGGACGTCTGTGACAGTACAGAAGTGCAATTGAGGAACATCTTCAACCACAAAAAATGTGTTATGTATCTCAGAACTAATTCTGTAAGCAGCGACCACACTGGAAATACCGTATCTGTAATTATTAGCAGTATTATACTAATAAAAGAATCACTATTACTCATAGGCTTAGGGACTTGAAAATATTTGCAACATGTGTCATCCTGCCACACCCGAATATATGTGTGCATGCAGCACTTGTGATGAGTAATTTCCAGCAATGCCATCTGTGTGCATGACGTTATGGATGTAATGCCAGGAAGTTGGCATATACTCCCTTATACTTTGGCAACCACATACTGGAAAATATGATCAAAGTTTCTGCTATTGAATATGAGTTGAAACAAGACATTGAACTCTAACCAGATTTTGGCCTCCATCTCTGCAAAAGCATCCCTGACATCCCTTGGCATCATACATCCATCAGGATCCAACGGATCCCTGAATCATCCAGAATCAATGCTGCGTCGGCAAAGAATAGCAAGCAGTGTGTGTGTGTGTGTGTCTGCATTTTGAGGGTTACTGGAAAAGTGTACAGTGTAAAACTGTCAAAAAAGAAAGAACGAGCACTCAAGTCAAGTCACCTTTACTTATATAGCGCTTTTTCCAATGCAAATTGTGGCAAAGCAGCTTTACAGTAATAATTGGCAAATAATTTTGGCTGCACAGCAGCTCCCAAAGAAAATGGTGTCATTGTCCAGCTTATTCTATATATTATTGATTCATTCCGTAAACGCAAAAAGACTGATTATTCTGGTTCAGTTATGATTTACTTTTTTGTTTAAGCATTCAGATTATTTGTCAATAAATTGTGTTCTATATGAAATACCCCCTTGATCTGTTTTTTTTCTTGGGGAAAATCTTTTAAATTAAATATTACAATACCAGTTTATTTGTACTAGCACAGATATAGATATTAAAGTTAATAAAGAATATGTAACTTAGAATACAATAATGAAACTGCGTGATTATGGTACAAAGCTGGAAACCCTGCTGTCAGTATATTACTGTTAAATTACATAAAAGCTGTAATTTAGATTACAGTAATGAAAATGTAAAATTACGGTACACTGCTGGAAACCCTGCTGCCAGTATTTTACCGTTAATTTACAGAAAAGCTGTCATTTAGATTACGGTAAGGAAACTGTAAAATTACGGTACACCGCTGGAAACCCTGCTGCCAGTATTTTACCGTTAATTTACAGAAAAGATGTCATTTAGATTACGGTAATGAAAATGTAAAATTACGGTACACTGCTGGAAACCCTGCTGCCAGTATTTTACCGTTAATTTACAGAAAAGATGTCATTTAGATTACGGTAAGGAAACTGTAAAATTACGGTACACCGCTGGAAACCCTGCTGCCAGTATTTTACCGTTAATTTACAGAAAAGATGTCATTTAGATTACGGTAATGAAAATGTAAAATTACGGTACACTGCTGGAAACCCTGCTGCCAGTATTTTACCGTTAATTTACAGAAAAGATGTCATTTAGATTACGGTAAGGAAACTGTAAAATTACGGTACACCGCTGGAAACCCTGCTGCCAGTATTTTACCGTTAATTTACAGAAAAGCTGTCTTTTAGATTACGGTAATGAAAATGTAAAATTACGGTACACTGCTGGAAACCCTGCTGCCAGTATTTTACCGTTAATTTACAGAAAAGATGTCATTTAGATTACGGTAAGGAAACTGTAAAATTATGGTACACTGCTGGAAACCATGCTGCCAGTATTTTACCGTTAATTTACAGAAAAGATGTCATTTAGATTACGGTAATGAAAATGTAAAATTACGGTACACTGCTGGAAACCCTGCTGCCAGTATTTTACCGTTAATTTACAGAAAAGATGTCATTTAGATTACGGTAATGAAAATGTAAAATTACGGTACACTGCTGGAAACCCTGCTGCCAGTATTTTACCGTTAATTTACAGAAAAGCTGTCATTTAGATTACGGTAAGGAAACTGTAAAATTATGGTACACTGCTGGAAACCCTGCTGCCAGTATTTTACCGTTAATTTACAGAAAAGCTGTCATTTAGATTACGGTAAGGAAACTGTAAAATTACGGTACACCGCTGGAAACCCTGCTGCCAGTATTTTACCGTTAATTTACAGAAAAGCTGTCTTTTAGATTACGGTAATGAAAATGTAAAATTACGGTACACTGCTGGAAACCCTGCTGCCAGTATTTTACCGTTAATTTACAGAAAAGATGTCATTTAGATTACGGTAAGGAAACTGTAAAATTACGGTACACCGCTGGAAACCCTGCTGCCAGTATTTTACCGTTAATTTACAGAAAAGCTGTCTTTTAGATTACGGTAATGAAAATGTAAAATTACGGTACACTGCTGGAAACCCTGCTGCCAGTATTTTACCGTTAATTTACAGAAAAGATGTCATTTAGATTACGGTAAGGAAACTGTAAAATTACGGTACACTGCTGGAAACCATGCTGCCAGTATTTTACCGTTAATTTACAGAAAAGATGTCATTTAGATTACGGTAATGAAAATGTAAAATTACGGTACACTGCTGGAAACCCTGCTGCCAGTATTTTACCGTTAATTTACAGAAAAGATGTCATTTAGATTACGGTAATGAAAATGTAAAATTACGGTACACTGCTGGAAACCCTGCTGCCAGTATTTTACCGTTAATTTACAGAAAAGATGTCATTTAGATTACGGTAATGAAAATGTAAAATTACGGTACACTGCTGGAAACCCTGCTGCCAGTATTTTACCGTTAATTTACAGAAAAGATGTCATTTAGATTACGGTAAGGAAACTGTAAAATTACGGTACACTGCTGGAAACCCTGCTGCCAGTATTTTACCGTTAATTTACAGAAAAGCTGTCTTTTAGATTACGGTAATGAAAATGTAAAATTACGGTACACTGCTGGAAACCCTGCTGCCAATATTTTACCATTAATTTACAGAAAAGATGTCTTTTAGATTACGGTAATGAAAATGTAAAATTACGGTACACTGCTGGAAACCATGCTGCCAGTATTTTACCGTTAATTTACGGGTATATTTTTTACAGTGTTGCAAAGATCAATAGTCATTAGTCTAAACAGTGATGTAATTGTCAGGCTCAGTTCACATACAACAGCGCCAATGCAGGCATATCAAAAACACACACAAGCAAGTGTCCCCAACCAAGCAAGCCAAAGGCAACATCGGCAAGGAACCAAAACACCAACAAAATGGAGAAAAAAAACCCTTGGGAGAAACCAGTTCTCCTCTGGCCAACAGTGAATACTTGCCCGATACTCAGAGATACAGGTCATAAGTCCGATTTGGGATCGCAACGGTCAAAATATTTAATCTAGTTTAAGATCTTTTTAATCACGCCGGTATGGGACGGTCCAACACTCGGTTCTAGATTTGGGGATCTTGATAAATATGTATTTGTTTCATAATGGGGTAAGTTGTCACAAGCAGTTTTATATTGACACATAATTTTTGTGAAAAAATTTAAAGTTGGTCTATTTAAAAGTTTTATCTGTATGTGTGTGTGTGTGCACTTAGGCTATGCGACAACTAGGCCCCACAAATCAGAATCATTTTTGTGAATTTTATTATAAGTATATTATTTCTCGTTGTTGCATTTTTTAATCTTCTTGCTTACTGAGATATGACAGCTTCCTAATGACACAACTATAGCATCTGTGAATGTTTTTAGGGGGTGTGACAGCCTCTTTCCACCCATCCAAAACACATTCTGTCAAAACCAAAGGGATCAAACACAAAGAAGAGAGGACGGTCGGGAGGAGCGCTCATCATCCTCCTCCTCCTCCTCCTCACAGCTGAAGATGGCGGACCCGGCCGAGTGCACCATCAAAGTCATGTGCCGTTTTCGGCCTTTAAACAGTTCGGAGGTGATGAGGGGGGACAAATATATCCCCAAATTTCAAGGAGAGGATAGTGTGGTCATCGGGGTGAGTTTATACTATAATATCATAATGAATTGCCGCATTTGCTCCGCTTTGACACCCGCCGTCCATTTCTATTAGCATCCGCTAACCACCTGCAGACGAATCCTGACAGAAAATCCCAACCTATGTGTATCTATTCCCATAAATGTGATCATAATTCGTGTTTTAAACCGTTATTCTGTGTATAATACGGTACATGTGAGGCTTTAAATCAGTAACATGCTCTCATATTGAGTAGTTTGAAATCGTCGTTAGCTCCGTGGCTAACAGATGTAATGCAGCACATTGTCAAAATGTTTCATTTTGAATTTAAAAATGTGACTCTTTTAAAATAATTTTGAATTTTAGTGGACTTATAAATGGATTTTGATAATAAGTGATTCATAACCGCTAGCCCCTGGGCTAATGTTAATCGGTTTGTTTTCATTTAGAAAATCAACAAAAGCTTGCTAAATATAGGGCCTATGTATATTTCGCATATCTTATTGTAATAAAAGTTAATATGATGTTTAAAAAAAATAGTAAATGAAGTGAATGTGATCAGTCTGTTATTATTTGGCCTACTTAAATACGCCAAACGAACAAAGACCATTCCAAGTCATCATTTATTATGGTATATGTGATATGATTATTATATATAGGGTATTTTTCTATATTATTTATGCTTTTATTAGGAGTTAAAAAGTACATGTGCATATTTTTAGAGCACTTCCGATCATGTTTGTGGGCCTGTATATGTTGGACATTAGTTATAGCCTAATCCAAGTGCTCTTACCTCTCAGGTTTTAGGTTAGTTTATTAAAATGTTTTTATTTATTGAGATTTAGTCTTTAAAAACATGCCATTTTTGGAGAGTTGGAAATGTGAGGGCAAGTCATGTTGGTCAGATATGTAAAGTTATTCAAAAAATGTGATTAATAATGCACGCTTGACTTGAATGCACATTTTCTATGATGTAAATATTTTCCATCTGTGGAGTTGAAGCCATTTTCATGTGTTTTGTCTCGATTTTTGTATCTATTCAAAGAGAAAAAAGTTGCATTAAAATGCTGACATCATTGGTCTGGCATAATAGTCATTTCTTAATCAGAAAAAAAAATCTTTATGAATTAAAATCTATACATGTCTTGTCTTTTTTCCTGTTTTTAACCTATACATCATTACTAAATGTTTTGCCTTATTAAAAAAGGCTTTAAATGCTTGGGTTTGTGTAGTTATTCTGTTTCGAATGGCAGTAGATGATGCCTTTTTACACAGTTAAACTACTTGTTACTCATAATGCAGTACAGATGTCTATTAGGGTGAAAATATCCACTCTATGCCATGACCAGTTGGGTGTTAGGTGGAGCAGTTTTGTGGTTTTGCTGTGGACAATTTACCCTGGTTGTTTTGCAGTCTTCAAGTCAGATTGAAATTTGGGGAGTTAGCTCAGTGAGTATCCACTCAAGAGACCCGGGTTCAAGTTTTCACTTGTAAGTCTCTTTGGATAAAAGCGTCTGCCAAATGAGTAAATGTAAATACCGAGTCCAAAATTTCAATGCTTCTTTTAATCTTGGCCTTCATCGTACTGTCTGACCAATGCACCCACCCTTTTGTTTTGCAGTGCACTGATTTTTTTGTGTGTGTGTGGCCAAATGAGCTTTGTCTTCCAGCTGTTTTGAGCAAGTCAGCTTCAAGCATAAGAGCAACTATCCTGCTCTGGTGAAGTGGACCGTGCTCGTGTTGGTATAATGGCTTTTAGCAGGTGGAAAGATGATGAATTGGGCAATAAATCTTGCTGTAATGTTGGAAACCAAACCTGTCTGTCCAGCTACACACACACAAGGATCATTATTAGGATTATGCATGTCTTATTGTGTTGATATCGGTCTCATTTCACTATTAGTTCTTAAGGGAACATGCTGTAATTAGTTCTTTGTCTTTGCTTGTTTCTTCCTTTTATCTCCGTCTCGATGCATACGCAGTGCAACCAACATGTGACGAACCTTCCCATCTCTGTGACCGTTGGGAGCACAATTATAATCCCTCATCGGGAATACTGAGAGTTGTAAACAGTACTGTTCCATTTCTGGCGGTGGAGGAGGCCTCAGGACATTCAGATATACAAAAACACTCTTCACGCAGTCTTGTGATTGTCTGAAGATTTTAGTCATTGGTTTGAAATTCCAAAGCTGTGATATTGTGCATTTATTAACATTTCAAACGGTCTTTGACTATTGAGCCTTTTGGTTCACTGAATGTTCAAGTTGTTTGACAATAACTGTATGAAAATGTAAAATATTAGTATTGTTAGCAAGGGTTATTCTACGTTATATTTACTTGAATATAGAAATCGTGACGTCTGTGTTTGTTGCTGTACCTTTTAAATGTGCTGGAGGTGTCATTTATATAATATGTTGTTATTAACTAAAACTCTTTATCATGTTTCAAATAAATCTGAAATGAAAATTAGACAAAAATAAAAAATGTTGCCTTGGCAATTGACTGAAATGTAATCAAATTTAAGTAGAAGTGCTAAAATTAAATGTGAAGCTAAATGGAAATATTAAAATGACAAAAGCACATATAAAATGAGAACTGAAAATATCAAAATAAATATTAAAATAAAAAATATTAATAAATACTGTAATGGTATATTAATATTTCTATACTAACACTGATTAACAAAAGTTTCATCTCTAAATAAACAGGCTTAAATAATAATATTGCATTAAATAATTGATAATTGTCACTATATAATACACCTTCTTTTTTCAAGCATTTTAGAGATTGTGTAATCAGTTTCATTTGCTGTGATGTGTAGAGAGATACTTTAATAGAAATAAAACATCTTAATATCAGCACTGACCATTAAAGACCAAGTGAATGAATTTTAAATGTAGGCTCGTGATATGGTCGGTGAGGTGTGAGTGTGTTATTGTGTTAGTTAGCGGTTGGCTTGACTAATCTGCTTAGCTGTGTGTTACGTTCACAGCTGTTTCCTCACCTGGTTAATCCACTCCTGTGTTTACAGTGGCATGGTGAGGAAATTCGGCATTTGGATGCGTGATAAGAACTCAGTCTGGTGTGGATGGGTCA
Source organism: Opsariichthys bidens (assembly GCA_037194245.1). Lineage (NCBI taxonomy): Eukaryota > Metazoa > Chordata > Actinopteri > Cypriniformes > Xenocyprididae > Opsariichthys > Opsariichthys bidens. Next base: position 3,943,182 of record CM074296.1, read on the forward strand.
CGTCAACCCGACTCAACCAATCAGTGTGTCTGCTAATGAGCAGATTCATTGCTTCTGTAACCTTCAAAGTTCATTTGGTGAAGAAGTTGTCGGACTGATTTAAACCAACAAGTGTTGAGTGATTCATTTAAAGATTCAGCTCATGAGAGTCATTTGCATGTGACTCGAGCTACAGCTTGTTCGCTTCTCTGTTTGTTTTTGCTTTCCATAGAGGACTTTTTTCTTGCAGTGTATATAAGACGGCTTTATTGCGGGAACCCTGCTGTTTGTGTTAAAGGTTAGAGCCATTCGTAGCAGTAGGGCAAGGATCTGTTTTGTACTTTAGCCTGTGGTAATGAGGTTCTTGTTTAGTCTGTGTTTATTCTCTTAGGTGTAAAATGTTTCTCTGAAGGATCATCTTTGAGTCTTATGACAGTAGTGTGCTGATTCAGAGATATATATATATATTAGAGCTGCAACTAACGATTATTTTTTGTCAACTAATCTGACGATTATTTATTTTTTTCTCTAACTATTGTTCTTAAGGTTTTTTTTTTAAATCTAATGTTTTTTTACGTTTGAAGTTAGAACTAATTTATCATTTCATTGAGGTGTAGAAACACTGGGACGCGCCATTATGTAATAATACGATTTGATTTTGATTAAAATAAGCCACTTATGTGCGCTCGTCCAGTGGTGGACATTTGAACTTTAACATGAAGAGTGTCAAAGACTTTCTATACAGTCTTAAAGGAACTTTGATAGTGTTCAAGCCATTGAACAAACGTCTCCTGAACCGTGCGTTTTTCCTCTTGCGCTGTCTGGAATGCAGGGAGTCTTGTGATTGGTTGTCAAGCCAGCCGATCAGAATTTAGCCGCCTCATCTCTGATTGGCTGGAATTTTGGCACATTGTAACGCTGGTTTGTGTTGAGCAGGCGAGCCGTCGGCGCTTAGCGAGCGCGCAGGGCGGGAATCAGGAGCAACTGAAACATTACACGTGCGAAAGAGAACGTCCGCTCACATCCAAATAAACTTCTTTGAAATGCAAAACTGATTTTCGTTCGTTCGAAATATTTTCTTATTTGTAAGATGAAGATTTTCTCCTCAACTCGGTTCACGCGCGTGCGAAATGCCCTTTTGCGCACTCAAAATATGATTTGGTGCGTGCAAAAATTTGGCAGAGATCCAATTCCAGAGGTGGTACGCCATTTCGGTTCTGCAAAGGGAACAAAGGAGCGTTTTATTTGGCCTCCGTTTAAAGTATTCCCATACTTTTGATCATCGTGGTCTGGGTTTTTGTGATAGAATGGAACTTTCTCCGTTCCCAGGAGCAGAAGCTGCCGTTACACCAGATGAATGTAAACAGTGTGACGCTTCGACGCATTTTCGCAGTCGACGTAATCGATGACGTTGACGCGTCGTTGCAGCACTAATATACATATATAAACATATATATGCACCATAACCCCTCATTCATTCTGTCTTTGTTTCTCTCCAGGGAAAGCCGTATATGTTCGATCGGGTGTTTCAGTCTAACACTACTCAGGAGCAGGTTTACAACGCTTGTGCTCAGAAGATCGTTAAAGGTGAGGAACGAGTCATGTGTCATGGCTACCTTACTTTACAATGAAAACTCTGTCACCCTCATGTTGCCATTAATATCAAAATCATTTATATTATTTGGTATAGTAATTAAGTATCACCTAATATTGTGTTTGAGACCATGAGATCATATTCAAGTGGTATATATTGCTGTTTTTGTGCCTTGCAGATGTGCTTGAGGGGTACAACGGTACAATATTTGCTTATGGACAAACATCCTCTGGAAAAACACACACGATGGAGGTGAAAATGAATCTAGGAATAAAAATAATGAGTGTCATGAAGAATCATGATGATTTTCATATACTTAACTAACCTGGTTTAACTTGGTTTTTGCTAATCAGTGCATTTACTGTACCTTAAATCACCGCACATCATCATCATGGCGATTCAATGCGTGTCTGTGCGATTGTTTAGGGGAACCTGCACGATTCTGATGGCATGGGGATCATTCCAAGGATCGTCCAGGATATATTCAACTACATATACTCCATGGATGAAAACCTGGAATTCCATATCAAGGTTTGAAATGCTTGGCAAATCTGTGTTAGTTGTTCAAAGGGTTCCCAAGAGAAGCCATCTGAAATCGGCTTGGGATCTTCTTTGTGCTCTTGTGCTCGGATTTTTAATGGCCTTTTTGTCTGTGCAATCTCTATAAAAGGGATTTATAATGTTAGAAAAGAGTTCTAAAATGGAACTTTCTACTCATCAAAGAATCCTGAAAAAAATGTATTCTAGTTTCCTGTCAAAACTCTTAAGCAGCACAACTGTTGTAACATTGATAATAATCAGAAATGCTTCTTGAGCAACAACTCAGCATATTAGAATGATTTCCAAAGGATCATGTGAAACTTTGTCAACTTTTCCATCAAAGGAATAAATCACTTTTTAAATGTATAAAACATTGTAAATTGTTTTACTGGATGATTAAGTAAGCACAGCCTTTGTGAGCATAAGATACTTTTAAAAAGTATTTTAAAAAAATCTTACTGGCCCAAAACTTTTGAACAGTAGTGTATCTGTATTGGCAGGTCTCCTATTTTGAGATTTACCTGGACAAGATCAGGGACTTGCTGGATGGTACGTATGACAAGATGAAATCAAATATAAAAATTCAAGATTAAAATTAGAGGTTGTATATTAGTCCTCTGGTTATAATAATAATAATAGGGATTTTAATTCATTTTCTTGAGAAAGGATCAGAATTGGGTTAATTTAAAATAAGAAATTCTGTCTCTCTTTCAGTATCTAAGACCAACCTGTCTGTACATGAAGACAAGAACAGAGTTCCTTACGTAAAGGTGAGGCTTGGTGTTAGTAATTCTCTGTGGATGTATTAGTGTAGGAGTGGTTCAAACGTTTTCCTTATCTATCTCTTTCTCCATCTGCAGGGTTGTACTGAACGGTTTGTGTGTAGCCCGGAGGAAGTGATGGACACTATTGATGAAGGCAAATCCAACAGACATGTGGCTGTCACAAGTAAGCCCATGCAAATCAGTCAGACACGGTGCATAGTCTTATTTTAGCAGGCTGAACTTTTCCACACCTGTTGAGTTATATTGGCGAGAGTAGTTTCAGGACGTTCTTCCTTTATTTGACTGCTTTTTAGATTGTATAAACATTTCTAGATTTTCTTGTTGTGTGCATGTAGTCAAAGTTGAGTCGAAATGGAAACTCATGTTTTCTCTGTGGTGTGTGTGTGTGTGTCAGACATGAACGAGCACAGCTCCAGGAGTCACAGTATCTTCCTGATAAACGTCAAGCAAGAGAACACACAGACGGAGCAGAAACTGAGTGGGAAACTCTTCCTGGTGGATTTAGCAGGAAGCGAAAAGGTGATCTTTTCACTTCATCTTTCACTCGATCTCTCAATTTCTCTTTTGAAACCCAGGCACAGTTGTTCTTATCGGGTTTTCACTTCAGGTCATTTTTAACCCCTTAATACTAACTGTGATTTGAGTAGTTCCTGATTAAAGAGGACCTGTTTTGTTAAATTTTCAACATTTTAGAGTGTAATGTTGCTGTTTGAACGTGGAAAACATCTGCAAAGTTACAAAGTGCTAAGTCCATTCCAGAGGGAGTTATTCTCTATATGTGCGCACTGTTTTTGAACTCCTTGAATCGCCTCGTTTCTCACAATATTCCTCATTTAAATAATTCCTGCTCAAGGCACATGCAAATGAGGCGTGTGAGGCCTGGTTGAGATGCCTTAGTAATCTTTTGAAACTCACTGGTCCAGCCAACCAATCAGAGCACATTATGCTTTTTGGAAAGATGGGATTCATAGATACAGGACCTAAACGTTACTGACAGACTGGGAAGAAAGGTGCTGCAACAATGTTAAATGTCTTAAAAATGTTTTTTTGTGTGCGTGTTTGTTTGTAATTTTTTTTTTTTGAACATTCAAGCATGGAAACCTTTGTAAAAGGGCATAATAGGTCCTCTTTAATATTGTTTTAGTTTGTGGCAGCACTGTGTCTGATTTGATGTTTTTGACTGCAGGTCAGTAAAACGGGAGCAGAAGGTGCCGTGTTGGATGAAGCCAAAAACATTAACAAATCTCTTTCCGCTCTGGGCAACGTCATCTCTGCTCTGGCTGAAGCATCGGTGGGTCTGATGCACCTGAGTTTTACAATTATAAATGATTACCTGTTGGATGGATGGAAGGGTAATGAATGAATATTTCTTTCCCCTGTCAGACGTACGTTCCCTACAGAGACAGTAAGATGACGAGGATCTTGCAGGATTCTCTAGGTGGGAACTGCAGGACCACTATAGTGATCTGTTGCTCTCCATCCTCCTTCAATGAGGCTGAGACTAAAACTACACTCATGTTCGGACAGAGGTGATTTGACACAAGTTTAATGAGAGTTTTAATGAAAGTTTAGTGTTGAGCGTCAAGTCATTTTTCGGTTCTCACTGTCAGAGCAAAGACCATTAAGAACACAGTGTGTGTGAACGTGGAGCTGACAGCAGAGCAGTGGAAGAAGAAGTATGAAAGGGAGAAAGAGAAGAACAAGACTCTAAAGAACACCATCACCTGGTTGGAGAACGAGCTCAACCGCTGGAGGAACGGTACTGAAATGACACATTCAGCTGTATTTATGGAGAATTACACACAACTGCATTGAATTTTGCATGTTTTTAGGTGAGAACGTCCCCATTGAAGAGCAGTATGATAAGGAGAAGGCGAACGCAGAAGTTCTGGCCCTGGATAATGTGGTGAATAATGATAAACTCACCTCATCTCCCAGCATTCCCGCCCTCAAATTCACTGACGCTGAGCGTGAGAAGTGTGAGACTGAATTAGCCAAACTCTACAAACAGCTGGATGACAAGGTGAGACAAATTACTCAGCTTAAATAATGAATGAATGAAGCCTTTGGACTAAAATCGACCTTGCTGATTTTGAGATTATTGTCATTTTGTATATAGAAAATATATATAAACCGTTCTACCATTCAAAGTTTGGCGTCATTAAGAAAGTCATGCTTTTATTTAGCACGTATGCATTAAATTGATCAAAAGTGACAGTAAATGGGATTTATAATGATTTCTGTTTCAAATAATTGCTGTTCTCATGAATTTTCTTTACAACAAAGAATATGTTGAAAATGTAACATTGTACTATGAATATTATTGTTTTACTGTATTTATGATCAAATAAATACAAACTTGATGAGCGTAAGAGACTTTAAAAATCTTTTATACAGTTGTTTAACGGAGTATTATTGACCATCAGTCACCTTACTCTCTAGACATTGTTATTTCCCATAGATAAATTTGTCTGTCATTAATTTGGAGTATTAATTTGTCAACAGAATCATTCTTTCTAGATTATTATTATTATTGCAGTCTTATTACAGTACAAAACATCAGCACGATCATAAAAAAAGTATAATTTGAGACAACGTAAGATTAACATCAGCATAATGCATCAATACCATTGACATTAATGTTAATTTTCATCTGACTGACTGTTGATTGATTTATAATGATGAAAAAAGAGACGTCTGTTCATAATAATGTAAACAACATACGATTCTGTCAGAGACACATTCGTTAGAATAATTCTCTCTCTCTGTGCTGTCTACCTGTAGGATGATGAGATAAATCAGCAGTCTCAGCTGGCTGAGAAACTCAAGCAGCAGATGTTGGATCAGGAAGAGGTGAGAGTTGAACATGGATGTCAGACCTGCATTATTTCCCATTAAAAAGAACAGTGTCCTGTCTCGTAGTTGACTGAATCATTTAGAGACTTGAGAGTTGCCTTAGAGTTGCCATTTAGAACTTATATTAAAGGCGTTAAGAGCTCTAAATGTTAATTAACATTCTGGCCTAGGGGTTAGTTCACATGCTCTCTATATGTTGAGTTCTGGTGCTGATCAGGATGAAGCAGGTTTGAATCTGGACCGTGTTATGTCCCATCACAAGAATTAGACCCTAATGACCAAAAGTTGGAACAACATGCTTGATGAGCGTAATGTCACAATAAAATCTTCATTTGTATTGCAGCTGCTGGCCTCAACACGGAGGGACCACGACAACCTGCAGGCGGAGCTCACCCGTCTGCAGATGGAGAACGAGGCGTCTAAAGAGGAGGTGAAGGAGGTGCTGCAGGCTCTGGAGGAGCTCGCAGTCAACTATGATCAGAAGAGTCAGGAGGTGGAGGACAAGACCAAGGAGTTTGAAACCCTGAGTGAAGAGCTGAACCAGAAATCTGTGAGGAGAAGCTCTCATTCTTCCCTCTATAATATATATGTAATATATTACTAATAGGGCTGTCAAAATTAATGTGTTAACACGTGATATTAATGCAGCATCCATTTTTTCTGTCATAATTTGGCTAGCATTACATTATATCATCACGCTCTTATTCACGCGAATGCTTTTAAACCATTCAAGCAACACATGACAAACGAGATCATGCTGTATGTGAATGTCGTACAGAAAAATGTGATTAATAAAAAAAAAAAAATGTAACCCATTGACAGCACTAGTGACTATATAATGTTTTTCCTATAAAAGTGCCAGATCATATTTTGAAGTATGCATTGGTAGTATTTGGCTAATCTAATTTGTGTTTTTGCAGAGCGTTCTCGCATCTATTGACTCTGAGCTGCAGAAACTGAAGGAAATGACCAACCATCAGAAGAAGAGAGTCACTGAGATGATGTCATCCCTGCTTAAAGACCTGGCTGAGATCGGCATTGCCGTAGGCAGCAATGACATTAAGGTAACAAGGCAAAGAACCATGGCGTTGCATTAACTTCTCTTTTACATTGAATATTATGTTTCTTCACCCTTGCTGTTTAATTCCCTTTGCACTGTTTCAACTGCTCACCCTCCTCTCTAACCTCAATTCTTTTTCTTTCTTTATCTCTGTTTTTTTTTTTTTTTTTTTCCCTCTGTCTGTGTCTTTCTCTCAGCAGCATGAGGGTGGAGGTCTCATTGATGAAGAGTTCACAGTGGCTCGTCTGTACATCAGTAAGATGAAGTCGGAGGTGAAGACTCTGGTGAAGCGCAGCAAACAGCTGGAGAGCGCTCAGGCCGAGAGCAACAAGAAGATGGATGAGAACGAGAAAGAGCTCGCGGCCTGTCAGCTCCGTATCTCTCAGGTATAAACAGGAGCAACAAATCTTCCATCTTATTGGAGTAGCTCATCCAAAAATGAAAATGTATACTTGTAGCATTTTAAACTTGTTTGAGATTTTTCAACTGTACATAAAAGAAGAGTGTTTATAAGCTGCTCTTCTAGTAAAATGGTCTCATGTTTTATCAGATAATTCATGTCTGACTGTAGCTACATGGAAACACCACATTCTCCATTACAATAATAGCATACCACTTCAAAAGATCCTGAGATTTATTTGTGTTTCTCTACAGTATGAGGCAAAGATCAAGTCCCTGACAGAGTATCTGCAAAACATCGAACAGAAGAAGAGACAGTTAGAGGAGAACGTTGACTCTCTCAATGAGGAACTGGTCAAACTCAGCGCCCAGGGTACAAATAGACACACCATCTTCTCTTTCCTCTCATAAATCCATTTAATGGCCATTTAAACTTTGACTTATTTACGTTAACTGCCCTCTTGTGGTGAGATTGCATTGGGCATGAAAGGCTTGTTTTTGTGATGAAGTTTATTTTCCTTTGTGCAGAGAAAGTTCATGCAATGGAGAAGGAGAATGAGATGCAAAGTGCTAATGAAGTCAAGGTAAGCATGGTAAGGTAACGCTTTTGGAAATTTTTTGTGAGAATCGACCATTAAACTGTACATGTGCCATTTTTTTTTTTTGCGTTAATTTGTATCAAAAAGGTCTTTTCCTTTTATTTTAAAAGAGATATGTAAATTTTCTTTGTATATTACTGGACAGACTGCAGTCGAGCAGCAGATTCAGAACCACAGAGAAGCTCATCAGAAACAGCTAAGCAGCCTTAGAGATGAGCTGGAGACCAAGGAGAAACTCATCACTGAACTGCAGGAGTAAGACGCGTACATGCTCCTCTTCAGGCACTGAATCAGGGCCTCATTTGCTCAGGCTAATTTTTCTCGCTTTGTTTTTTGTCTGCAGTCAGAATCAGAAGATCATGTTGGAGCAGGAGCGCTTGAAGGTGGAGCACGAGAAACTCCGATCCACTGACCAGGAGAAGAGCCGCAAACTGCACGAGCTCACGTATGACACGCACCAATCATGCAGAGATTTGAGTAGTGTGTGGGAGGGAGGTTATGTCTGGTGTGTTCATGATGAAATATGTTTATAGGGTGATGCAGGACAGAAGGGAACAGGCCAGACAGGATCTCAAAGGCCTGGAGGAGACAGTGGTAGGTCATTCTGTTCTGTGCTTGAGAGATGATTCTTACATCTTTGTTTGTATGTGCGCACACTCTGATCGCTCGCTTCTCCTCAGGCCAAAGAACTGCAGACTCTTCATAATCTGAGGAAGCTCTTTGTTCAGGATCTGGCCACACGGGTGAAGAAGGTACAAACATTGTGATCATGTTATAGTGGTTTGGAGTTCAAAAGTTACTCCAGATAATGAAGTGTAGCTGTCTTTTTCTTAATTTTTTTTTTCTGTTAACTAATTTCTTATGTATTGAATTTTATTCATTTTATTTAAATTTTATATTATTTTTAAATGATTTTTTTTTGCTTTATTTTATTCTACTTTTTTTTTATTATTTCAATGTAGTCTTTAATTTTTTTTTACTTTATTTTTTATGTTTAATAATTAATATAGTAAGCTTTAAATCGCTGCCATCAAAGCTAATCAACTAGACATAATAAAACTCCAGTTAGGACTTTATCATCCACTCTCAGACAGGCCTGAATTATGTATTAACTTATTTTTCAGAGCGCTGAGATGGACTCAGATGACACTGGCGGCAGCGCAGCGCAGAAACAGAAGATCTCATTCCTTGAGAACAACCTTGAACAGCTCACTAAAGTGCACAAGCAGGTAAACGTCAGATACCATGTGCATTCTCTCACAAAACACTCACACACACACACACTCACTGTCTTTTCCTTCTCTCTGTGTAGTTGGTGCGTGATAATGCTGACCTGCGCTGTGAGCTGCCCAAACTAGAGAAGCGCCTGCGGGCGACGGCGGAGCGAGTGAAGGCTCTGGAGTCTGCGCTCAAAGAGGCCAAAGAGAATGCGGCACGTGACCGCAAACGCTACCAGCAGGAGGTGGACCGCATCAAAGAGGCCGTCAGAGCCAAGAACATGGCCCGCAGAGGACACTCTGCACAGATCGGTTAGTAGACACACACACACACACACACTAAGCTAAGTGATAGTCTTTCAACATGCTTGAAAGTTGCAAGGGACTTGGATGGGGTTGAAAATATCATTCTATCACAGAGGAAAGGGTGAGGATTTTTAAATTCTAATATCAAGCTTTTTTTAGGTATGTTAATAGATCAAAATGATAAATGATGATGATTTCTTTTAATTAAACGCAATGGCCAGTTTTGAAGCTTTTCAAGTTGTCGTCTTAAGGCTGGAATACACATGACTTTTAAAAATTGGAACAGATTTAAAAAAAAACTCGGCATCTTGCATGAAAAGTCTGCTCCTCAGTCCTTTAACGTTATTCCAAAAACAACAAATTCACACAGAAACATGCGCCTCGTTTGAAGGAGATGAAAATCATCCCTAAAAATGTTTGATATCCTCTATCAATAATATTGATAATAATTGATAATCACTCTATGTGCCCATTACACACTACGTGAATTATACTACGTGGACCTAAAACCAGCTCTCACTTTCTGCCACTAGCATTGACTGGAAATCAGGGAAAAATATGCGCAAACATCATGTAGCGTATTCTAGCCTTTTATTTGGGGTTTTTGATTGATAGTTTAGTTTTGGGTCTAACTAATTAGTCATATTACCTCCTTTCACAGCCAAGCCAATCAGACCGGGTCAGCCCCCTGTCGCCTCTCCTACCCACCCCAATGTCAACCGCTCAGGGGCGGGGCTCTTCCAGAACAACCAATCAGCGGGCATCCGTGGTGGAGGCGGAGTCAAACAGTAAAATAAGTGAGTCGATGCTGAATATTACTCGCAAATATCTCACATTATGGCGGTAAAACGGGTTGTAGATATCATTTCATTCTTCATTTTCAGTGTCTTGCTCCTTTTTTACCCTCCGTCTCTTTCTTTCTCACTCTTTCCAGCTGTTGAATGCTGAACATAACCCCAGTAGCCCCAGCTGAAGCTGATATCACCCCAAAAAGCTAAACAGGCATTCCACAGCACGGGAGGGTTCAATACTATACATATGAAAATTAATATAAGTATATATATGTGTATGAAACATGAAATACTATCCCCGTCGGGGCTGTACAGTTGTTCGTCCATTCTTATCTCTTATATCTTCCCTTTAAAAAAAATATAAAGAAAAAAAAAGACGGGCTTTTTGCACCAGTGGACACGTGTGTAACTAGCGTGTGTCTCTTCACTCTTGCACAGTCGGTTTCTGCTCACATCCTGCTCTCCACGTTCCCTCACTGTGCCAAGTTGAATGTATTACAAAATTACGGGGGGAAAAAAGACAGAAAAGAATGAAAAACGGTAAAAAGGAACAAAAAAAAAAAAACCTACTAGCTGCGTTATTTTAGCCTTATTTATAAACGTTCACATTTTGGGTTTGTTTAGAGAGTTAGCTTGTTCTCTCTTGCTTTGAGTAGTTTCTATTGAACATTTCACCTAAACGAGTAAGACAAACACTACAATTGAACTGTATATATTTATATATATAGATATATGAACCATTGAATTAGTTTTTGTGATGGACGTTCTCAGAAGAAATGATTTAAATTATGATAAAAAGTGGACAAATGAGATGCAGTTCCATGAAATGAGAATGAAAAGGCTGCTTAATGTGGACGCACCTGAGCGACAGGTATATTTAAAGCACTGTATGAACACATAACGAGTAATCATTGTTACAGCATAAAGACCTGTGTGTAATTTCGTAGCTAGGTTTAAAAACAAAAAAAAACAGGTAATACTAATGTCACTTGGTCATTTTGACATTTCAATATTTAACTTTAGTTCTCACTATTTAAACAGGTAAGAGTTTGCCATATCGATGTTGCTCCGTAGATCAGTCACTACAAATTATTAAAAATCACATGTGGATTTTTCCTTAGTTTTGCTGCATAGGCAAATTGTTTTTGACGCACGGAACCTTGCGTTTAATTTGAGAGACATTTGACCCAACAGTAACATTTATTAGTCATTTATTCACCCTCATGTTATTCCAAACCTGGTAGACTTTTTTTTTTTTTTCCTTCATGCAACACTAAAGGATATCAATGTTTCCGCCGCTTTTTGAGAAAATGAATTTCAAGCTCCAAAACGAACACCATTAAAACATAGTTCATATGACTCTTGGGTTATATTCCAAGTCGTGCAATTCTAAACAAACTGACATTTATGTCATTGATCTTTCTCTCCGAAGCACTAAAATTCTGCCGTTCATTTACAAGATATAATGGCATTTGGCGTCATTGACATTAACATCTCTTATGCACCATAGTTTCAGTGGTTGCTGTATTTTTAATGGTGTTTTTACAGCTCATTTTCACACGTTATGGAAAAGAAAAACACCTGTTTCACAGACAAAGGAAATTAAATGAACCGCATATTCATTGGGGGTGACATGAAAGTGTGTAAATGATGACAAAATATCTTTTTTTTTGGTGAACCGGGATTCTGATCACATCCCACCCGTATCCTCTTCAGAAACTCCACCTAAAGGCAATATAGTAATGTCGTTTTCTAGTTTGTTTCACACTTAAAACACTTTGTAGAGTCATTTTGTTGTTTTTGGGGAGTGAGGTTTGTGCAGTGGTCAAACAGCCATTGGAATCACAATACACCTACACTCCCGTTTTTACCTTTTTATTTGATTTTCGTTGTTTTTGGTACGGATTAGTCCATTTATAGGGTCCAGATTTCGAAGTTATGCATTTTAGAAATGATCGAATCTTCCATGAATTGAGCGTTACAAACAACCCAGGGGGAACCCACACAGCGTTTAGATCCGGCTCGTACAACCAAAATGTGATCTTGCGTTATTGTCTGCTGTGGTTTTGGTTGCCTTGTGATTTTGCGTTTGCTTAATTAGACCTGCTGATTGGCTTTCCTCAGTTTGTACGGTTCCGATGCTTTTCATTCAGCACAACGTTACTGCCTTTCATTGAGTAGTGTTAATGGGTGGGGCCTATTTAATGGTGGGAGGGGTTTATTTAAACATTTTAGGTCTGTTTTCAATTCGTTGCACTTGCAACTTGATAATATTGTTTTATTTATTTCTGTTTTATTGTAGACTAGGGATTTTGCTGTTCATTTTCTTTTGTTGATCTTTTTTTAAATCTACTAATTTTTTTTTTTTTCTTATGAGAAGTGTATGTAGATTCCAGTATACTTGGGTTTCCATTTTCCTGTTTTTCCTTACAAATTGGATCCAAATCCTGCTAGGTGTCCTGTGTAAATTACTGTAGTACTGTAGTAGCGGGGGGGAATACTGAAGATGACGTTTCGAGACCTTTTGTGTGCAATATGAATCTGGCGTAGTGCAAGTTTCGCAGTACTGAAGAAAAGTGATGGAAGAGGAAATGAAAACCGCACTCAACAGTCCTCTGATTTTATTTCATTGTTCGATCATTTGTCTAACGCTTGTCGTCTTTAACGAATTTAAACTTATAAAAGCACTTTAAAATGTTACCATCTCAATTGAAAAACGCACTTGTTGAAAACTGAAAATTTGCATCTCAAACGTTGAATTTCTCGCTGAATTTTATAATTGTTATTGAGGAGCTTCTGCAGGAGGTCATGTGTTTTGAAGACTGTCAATGTTGTTGTTTTTTTTTTTTGTATTTTATTTTGCATTGAATCTGCATTTTTAACAGTTACTGGGGAAAACACTCCATCTAAATGGCTCTAATGGAAAGATGTAATGGTGATCAGATTGTGTGTACAGTTGGTTCTTCAGAGTGTGTAGACTGAATTGCTGTGTATATTTCCTTCAGTTGCTTACTGTAGGCAAGTTTTCACCCCTTGACATGAAACGCAAATAAAGTATAGGGTTAAAACACCTGAGTATGTTTGTATTTATTCTTGAGTTGCATGCGAAGCTGTATTTATTATTGCTACAGTAATTATATATATATATATATATATATATATATATAAACTCTGTTCTTACATATTAAATATAGTTAAAAATGATATTTCTCATGTCTTTGTAGTAAAACTGCAGCTTTTAATACATTGCGAGGAAATGCAAACAACACTTTTGTGTTACTAAGGAAACATACACAGTATGTGCCTGAAAGGTTCACCCAAAAATGAAAATTCCTCACCCTCATGTCGTTCTACACCCTTAAGACCTTCGTTCACATTCAGAACACAAATTAAGAAATCTTTTGATTAAATCCGATGGCTCAGTGAGGCTTTAAGATGCTCAGAAGAGTACTAAAACTTATAAAACAGTTCATGTGAGTAGTGTTTGAACCTTAAAATTATAAAGCGACGAGAATACTTTTTGTGCGCCAATAAACGACAAAATCACGTCTTTTCAACAATATCTATTGATGGCCGATTTCAAAACACTGCTTCATGAAGCTTTACGAATCTTTTGTTTTGAATCATGTGATTTCCGTAAAGGGAGACTTCGTTACGTCATAAGTGATTCGAACCACTGATTCAAAACCAAAAGATTTGTAAAGCTTCATGAAGCAGTGTTTTGAAATCGGCCATCAATAGACATTGTTGAAAAGTCGTTTTTTGGCGCACAAAAATTATTCTCGTCACTTTATAATATTGAGGTTAAACATGTTTTAGTATCTTTCTGGGCATCTGAATGTGTTAATTGTCAATAGAAGAATCACTGATGGGATTTCATCAAAAATATCTTAGTGTTTCGTTCATCTTCGAATGTTTTATGGGTGTAGAACGACGTGAGGAATTAATGACAGAATTTAGATTTTTGGGTGAACTAACCTTTTAAAATGCATAACAATGCAAAGGTACAAAGATCTCGTGCATAATACAGTGCAGCGCTTGAATTAAAAGAGTTCATACTCATGAATAATAAGAATTAAGCTTTTTTCGGTGAATAAATGCAGAGAAGCGCTCAGAAACGGTTGATGTCAGCTCAGTAGTCCAGCTCTGACTCAGTAGAATCGCCACTGCAGATCTCGCCAGTATTATGCATTGACTAAATTTTTGCATCAGTGCACATGAAAGTGATTTAGTTTCGACTCATATTAGAGCACTTGAGGAAAGTGGTATCACTTTACTCTTTAATGCCAGAGAGGACAAACACACACACACACACACACATAGTGACTCAGCAACACACTCTTGCCCAATGATCTGCTGTAAGCGAAACTGTCCACACAGACACGATTGCATATAAACAGCTAAGAGAGCATGCTTCAAAATAACTCTCGTATAAATAGACCACCGACCATCCAAACGGGGATTTCCTTTGATACCCAGAGCACAGCAGTGATTGTGTAATAAGCAGAGCTGCAGACCAGACGTTGAGCGAGGAAGGACATTTAGAAGACAACAACATCCACAAAACTACCAGACCGTCACAATGTCAGACGATCGACCCTCTTCGCCTTCCAGCAACTCCTTGTGCCCTGGATGCCAGGGTGAAGGGTCGCTCATCCTGCCCTGCGGACACAGTCTGTGCCAGGCTTGCCTTCAGTTGTGCCAGCAGGAGCTCGGGCAGGACCAGCCGGGCTGCACGGAGTGTTACGGCCGCGAGCTGTTGGACAGCGTGCTGAAGGGGCTGCTCGACTCGCTGTTCGAAGGACAGCCGCGCCGAGTGGGAAACGCCATGGAGGGCGCAGAGACGGCAGAAGATGGAGGTTTGTGTAGACAGCATCGAGAGAGACTGACTCAGTACTGTATGGAGGACGAGGAACTGATCTGTGATCAGTGTCAGGGCGAGGAACATGAGGATCACGAGTGCAGCTCCATAGAAGAGGCCACACAAGAGTGTAAGGTGAGAAACAGGTGCATTAATTTCAGCTATTATTAAAAGGGCTTTGTTTCTTCTTCGATTTCATATGATGCTTGGAGGAACTGTCATAAAGACTCGGCATGATTCTAGATGTGATTGACCATATATTTTGGCCAATATATATAATTATGGATATAATTGGCCAATATTTGGCAGGATTTTTTTTTTTTTTTTTTTTTTTTTTTAAATGTCTTTATGGCTTTTAAGTTTTCGTTTTTAGTCTTAGTTTATTATTTTAGTACTTCAACTCAAAGGGCCAGTTCACCCAAAAATGAAAATTATCCCTTGATTTAGGCCATCTTCTTTCAGATGAACACAATCAGAGATATAGTTCAAAATATCCTGGCTCTTCCAAGCTATGTAACAGGAAAAAAAGCATCCATCCATCATAAATTTAATCCAGGAGGATAATAAAGGCCTTCTGAAAGGAAGCCATTGGGATTTTGTATGAAAAATATGCATATTTAAAACTTTATTAAGTATAATAAGTCGCTTCCGCCAGACGACTGTACATATATTGCGCAAATCAACTTGGTCCGAATGAGTAACCCCCCGACACGATGCATGACGCGCTTCAGAAGGGCTTTATTAATCTCCTGGAGCCATATGGATTTATGACGAATGGATGCATTATAAAGTTTGGTAGAGCCAGGTATTTTGAAATATATTTCCGATTGTGTTCATCTGAAAGAGGATAGTCATATACACCTAGGATGGCTTGAGGATGAATAAATCAAGGGATAATTTTCATTTCTGGGTGAACTATCCCAGTAATATAAACTAAGACTTAACTTAAAAGCCATATTGACATAAAAAAAAAAAAAAAAATTACAAAAAGAAACATCTGCCAAATATTGGCCATTATTAATTCCCCCAAGCATCAAATATTTGAGTTGTAATGTTTACATAAATATTTAAAAAAATAAATAAATAAATAAAAGTAAAGCAATGAACATGTTTTATGATTTTAGTTTTATTTCAAAATAATAACCCTGGCTAAAACGGGCTAAATAATACACTTCTTTTGAATTCTAAATTCATCATGGAGTTAAGTTCTAGTTTTGTTATATCAAAATGCATGAAAAATAGTTTCAGATGAACTGACAATAATTCACTTTCTTCACAGAGGGAGTTGAGAACGGCTCTCAGACCTCTGCAGGAGAAACTGGATACGTTAAACACAGCCAAGCAAACCTGCCAGGAAACTTCAGAGCACATCAGGGTAACATAATCAATGCAAGCCAAGTTTAACAGGATATTCAGGCTGTTTTGGGGGCTTTTGCATGTTTTAACAGAGGTAGGACTCTAGTTCCACTGGAGCCAAGAGCATTTAAGATCTAAAATGATTAGTTATTTAATCCCTAAGACATTTTTTACACAGTAAATATGAACACTTTAAGATGGCAATAATTTATGAAAGTCTCTCCACCCTCTGGACAGAGACAGGCACAGAACACGGTGCGTCTGATAAAGGAGAACTTTGAAATGCTCCATCAGTTCCTGCATGATGAGGAGATCTCCATGCTGAGAGCTCTGAGTGAGGAAGAGGAGCAGAAGAGCCAGAACATGAAGGAGAAGATGGACAGGCTAACAGATGAGATAATGACATTAAGAGAAGCCATTAGTTCAACCGAAGAGACCATGAGTGCTGATGATATGGTATTCTTGAAGGTAAGGAAACGTATCAAGAATATTTACTTGTATTTTAGTAGTATTGATTATGAGAAACAAAAAACATATTTTGTTAAGAAGTTAGATATAACATGCATTAGCTCAGTCTAAGAAGCACATTTTCTGAAAACTCTGATCTTTTTGTTACAGAACTACAAGAAGGCATCAGAACGGTAATTTGTAAAATATATATATATATTTTATATTTTTGTTACAGAGTGTAAATTAAGTGTAATTTTACAGCTCATCATTTTTGGACTGCTTGCTAAATAAAAACAAATCGACGTGAAATAATAATTTGAGTTTGTTGAATGACGCTCATTGTCAATTTCCAATGAACCTCTGCAGTTACTTTGAAGCTTCTCTCTCTTTCTGACACAGGATGAACTGCAGTGTGCAGGATCCTGGGGAAATCTCAGAAGCTTTGATTGATGTGGCCAAACACATCGGCTCGCTCAAGTTCAGAGTGTGGGAGAAGATGCAGACCGTAGTCACATACAGTAAGATCATACAGGCCATAACTCTCACCATTAACAATGCGGAAAAAAATAAAAAATAAAAATAAAGAAAAAAATCAAAGGTCTAGTTTTTTTGGGTTGAATATTTAGATAAATATCTAAATATTTAGATATAACAAGCATATCAAACTCTGATCTTGTGGTTACAGAACTACAAGAAGTTATCAGACTTCTTTAAATCTTTTCTCACTCTTTAGGGGTTGGTAAATCTGTAATTTATGATATGAAATCAAATAAAAAATAATGAACTCAAAGTCAAATATCTTTGGTTAAATATTTACTGTACATTTTTTGTTACAGAACTACAAGAAGACCTCAGAACAGTCTTGATACACCAATTAATAATAAATAATAAAATAACAAAAGTAATCCATTATAAATTAATAATAAACTAATAATTACTAAATAATTATTTATTTATTTTAAAATAATAAATTAATAATAAAAATAATTAACTCAGTCAAATTTCTTTGTATAAATATTTAGATCTTTCCATTACAGAACTACAAGAATTCATCAGAATGGTTTTTACTTGCTCTTTAG
This sequence comes from Opsariichthys bidens, assembly GCA_037194245.1. Classification (NCBI taxonomy): domain Eukaryota; kingdom Metazoa; phylum Chordata; class Actinopteri; order Cypriniformes; family Xenocyprididae; genus Opsariichthys; species Opsariichthys bidens. The sequence continues at coordinate 3,961,054 of CM074296.1, forward strand.
GGGCAGATAAATCTGTAATTTATGATATAAAATAAAATAGTAAAAGTAAAATTTATTTAACATGTAAAAATTGATTAATTAAATAAATATATTGGTTAAATATTTAGATATTACAAGAATATCAACTTGGTTACAAAACTACAAGTAATCAGACTTAAATCTTTACTCCGTCTTTAGGGGTATAGAGTGTGGAAATCTGTAATTTATGATATGAAATCAAATAAAAAATAATGAACTCAAAGTCAAATTTCTTTGGTTAAATATTTACTGTACATTTTTTGTTACAGAACTACAAGAAGACCTCAGAAGAGTCTTTATACACCAATTAATAATAAATCATAAAATAATAAAAGTATCTAATAAATAAATAATAAACTAATAATTACTAAATAATTATGTATTTATTTTAAAATAATAAATGAATAATAAAAATAATTAACTCAGTCAAATTTCTTTGGATAAATATATAGATCTTTTGGTTACAGAACTACAAGAAGTCATTAGAACGGTCTTTAGTCACTCTTTACGGCCAGGTACATCTGTAATATATGATATAAAAGAAAATAAAAGTCAAATTTATTTGATTAAATATTTAGATATTACAAGTATATCAACTTGGTTACAGAACTACAAGAAGTCATTAGACTTAAGTCTTTACTCATTACTTAGGTGTAAAGAGTGAGTAAATCTGTAATTTATGATATAAAATAAAATAGTAAAAGTAAAATTTATTTAACATATAAAAATTAAATAAATATATTGGTTAAATATTTAGATATTACAAGAATATCAACTTGGTTACAAAACTACAAGTAATCGGACTTAAATCTTTACTCCGTTTTTAGGGGTATAGAGTGAGTAAATCTGTAATTTATGATAAAAATAAATAAATAATGTACTCAAAGTAAAATTACTTTGGCTAAATATTTAGATCTTTCCGTTACAGAACTACAAGAAGTCTTCAGAACGGTTTTTACTCGCTCTTCAGGGGCAGATAAATGAATGATATAAAATAAAATAGTAAAAGTAAAATTTATTTAACATATAAAATTGATTAATTAAATAAATATATTGGTTAAATATATAGATATTACAAGCATATCAACTTGGTTACAAAACTACAAGTAATCGGACTTAAATCTTTACTCCGTCTTTAGGGGTATACAGTGAGTAAATCTGTAATTTATGATAAAAATAAATAAATAATGTACTCAAAGTAAAATTACTTTGGCTAAATATTTAGATCTTTCCGTTACAGAACTACAAGAAGTCATCAGAACAGTTTTTACTCGCTCTTCAGGGGCAGATAAATGAATGATATAAAATAAAATAGTAAAAGTAAAATTTATTTAACATATAAAAATTGATTAATTAAATAAATATATTGGTTAAATATATAGATATTACAAGCATATCAACTTGGTTACAAAACTACAAGTAATCGGACTTAAATCTTTACTCCGTCTTTAGGGGTATACAGTGAGTAAATCTGTAATTTATGATATAAATAAATAATGTACTCAAAGTAAAATTACTTTGGCTAAATATTTAGATCTTTCCGTTACAGAACTACAAGAAGTCATCAGAACAGTTTTTACTCGCTCTTCAGGGGCAGATAAATGAATGATATAAAATAAAATGGTAAAAGTAAAATTTATTTAACATATAAAATTGATTAATTAAATAAATATATTGGTTAAATATATAGATATTACAAGCATATCAACTTGGTTACAAAACTACAAGTAATCGGACTTAAATCTTTACTCCGTCTATAGGGGTATACAGTGAGTAAATCTGTAATTTATGATAAAAATAAATAAATAATGTACTCAAAGTAAAATTACTTTGGCTAAATATTTAGATCTTTCCGTTACAGAACTACAAGAAGTCATCAGAAGGGTTTTTACTCGCTCTTCAGGGGCAGATAAATGAATGATATAAAATAAAATAGTAAAAGTAAAATTTATTTAACATATAAAAATTGATTAATTAAATAAATATATTGGTTAAATATATAGATATTACAAGCATATCAACTTGGTTACAAAACTACAAGTAATCGGAGTTAAATCTTTACTCCGTCTTTAGGGGTATACAGTGAGGAAATCTGTAATTTATGATAAAAATAATTAAATAATGTACTCAAAGTAAAATTACTTTGGCTAAATATTCAGATCTTTCCGTTACAGAACTACAAGAAGTCATCAGAAGGGTTTTTACTCGCTCTTCAGGGGCAGATAAATGAATGATATAAAATAAAATAGTAATAATAAAGTTTATTTAACATATACAAATTCATTAATTAAATAAATATATTGGTTAAATATATAGATATTACAAGCATATCAACTTGGTTACAAAACTACAAGTAATCGGACTTAAATCTTTACTCCGTCTTTAAGGGTATACAGTGAGGAAATCTGTCATTTGTGATATAAAATAAACGTGACTGGAAAAAAAAGAGATTTTGTTGTAACCAGTACTGATTATTTCACAAACTCAGAAAATAATATATAAATGACATTTTTGTTTATGAATATCTAGTTTAATAGCTTGCAACTGCCTCCAGACTAAACTCTGAACCTCTCAAACATCAGCTCCTGTCGTCCTTGATCCCAACACCGCAGACATCTGCGTCACTCTGTCTGATGACCTCACCACCATCCGCTACAGCGAAGAAGACCAACAGGTCCCGGACAACCCTGAGCGCTTCTGCTTCTACGAGTGTGTCCTGGGCTCCGAGGGTTTCAGCTCTGGTCGCCACAGCTGGGACGTGGAGGTGGGAGACAACAGCGAATGGGCACTTGGAGTGGTTAAAGAAAGCGTCCAGCGGAAAGAGTGGTTTCCCCCGAGCCCCGAGCGCGGCATGTGGATCATCTGTCTGTACGGAGGAGAGTATCGCGCGCGGACGTCCACCAGCGCTCCTCTGACACTGAAGAAGAAACCTCAGAAGATCCGAGTTCAGTTCGACTGGGAGGGCGGCAGAGTGATGTTCTCCGATGCCAGCGACAACACACTGCTATACAAGTATAAGCACAAGTTTACGGAAAAGATGTATCCGTATTTCTCCAATACATGTAAAAGACAACCACTGCATATTTTAGCTGAGAAGGTGTCTGTGTACACAGAGTAACTCAAGACACTCAGCTTGAGATCACTGGACTGAACTAGCACAAGAATTCATTTGAGGTGCGCTAAGTCGTTTTTTTGTCCGCTAGGGGGCGCTAAACAATTCAAAACAATAACAAAGGCGTAGATTGATGACATAGTGAATATGGAATCATGGAACTTGTCGTCATGCCGATGGATCTAATAATGTTTATGTGTAAATAATGTTTATTGATGAGTGAATGCATGTTTTTAACATGACTGTGGCGTGAAGCAGGGCGGGGCCGAGAATCGCGGACGCGATTGCTAATGAGAGACAGATATCAGTGTCACACATGAGTCCCGGCGGATATAAAGAAACGAGGACGTTTCATTCTAGCGAACTACTCACAAGTGCTGAAATACTCCTCATACAGGTCAGTTTATTTGATGAATTAAAACTGTGAGGTAACGCAGCGCTGTTTCACTTGGTCTAACGTTACAATATCACACTAAACTGCATTTGAGTGTGTTGAAAGTTGTAATGTTTAGTATTAGTTTGTTGTCTGAATGAGACTGAACAGTAAGCTAGATCAACATACTGATGATATTCCAACACTTCGTCATGTTGAGTTATAAAACAATGATTAGTCTTATATAGCCTACATTTGCTCACCTCGTCTAATGACGTGCAAGAGCTCGTCTCTGTCGAGTCAAAGTTTGTCGCATATTTCTCGCCATCTCGGAAACGACACGCCGATATTGATCCTCGTTTTTATTTCTCCCTTTGTCCCAAAGTTTGCTTGCCACGGTCCATTACAATGCAGTACAAGCGGAAACCAGGGATAACGCAAATATTACGTCATTGACGGGCGGAAGTGACGAGAGGGACGGGCACTATTTAAAATTGTGATTTTTCTCTGAATTTACAAATTCTTAGAAACGTTTAGGATAATGCACAGCTGAACGAAATGTATAACACCATGCAAGTGGTTTTTGGATATTTTAATATAAAAATTTTACATATTGTACCTTTAAGATTTTTTAAATGGTAATCTGTGTGTGTGTGTGTGTGTGTGTATAGGGTCAACCTTTTTGTTGAATAATTAATAATAAATAATAAATAACAATTTAGCAAGGATGCATTCAATTGATTAGTGACAGTACAGTTACAAAAGATTTTTTATTTTAAATGTTTTGAACGTTCTATTCGTCAAATTATTAAATGATGTTATTTAAATTGTGAATTTTTCATTATAAGAAAGTCACTTTGGCTTATACATTCCTGTTCAAAAGTTTGGGGGTGGTAAGATTTTTAAAATGTGTTTGAGAGAAGTCTCTCATGCTCAGTAAAGGCTGCATTTATTTGATCAAAAATACATTAATATTGAAACATTACTGCAATTTTAAAATAATTGTTTTCTATTTGAATATGCTTTCAATTTTGCTTCATTCCTGTGATCAAAGCTGAATTTCTATCTTCAGTGTCACATGATCCTTCAGAAATCATGCTGATTTGCTGCTCAAGAAACATTTCTGATTATTATCAGTTGAAAACAGTTGTGCTGCCTAATTTTTTGTGGAATCCATGGCACAGGTTTTTTTTTTTTTACTGTCACTTTTATGCATTATTGCTAAATAAAAGTATTAATTTCTTTAAAAAAAACAAACAAAAAAAAACATTTGTACTGACCCCATTTTGAATGGTAGTGAATCTGATAAATTACTCATTCGTTTAAGGTTTGAGAAAATTCAAAACTGTTAACAGTTGATGTAACTGGCAATATAACATGGAGTTTGAGCTTCAAATGTTGTTGTTCATGTGGTCTTTGTGCTAACAGTGCTCTCAATAAAGCTCTGATGACATCTCCACCTGTCCAGCCTCATCAACCCCAGCGGATAACACGTGTTTCGGGAGAAAGCAGACACTCTCTCCCCCTCGCCTGAGCTTTAGCACACTGAAGAGTCTTTAACCTTTTGTGATCATGACTTTGCAAACTTTATTAGAGCCGATACAGTGAGGCATGAATGAACAAAGGAGAACCTTGAAAGAGCCATTTGCAGCAGCAACTTAAATGTACATTATACATACACTCACCTAAAGGATTATTAGGAACACTGTACTAATACTGTGTTTGACCCCCTTTCACCTTCAGAACTGCCTTAATTCTACGTGGCATTGATTCAACAAGGTGCTGAAAGCATTCTTTAGAAATGTTGGCCCATATTGATAGGAGAGCATCTTGCAGTTGATGGAGATTTGTGGGATGCACATCCAGGCCACGAAGCTCCCGTTCCACCACATCCCAAAGATGCTCTATTGGGTTGAGATCTGGTGACTGTGGGGGCCATTTTAGTACAGTGAACTCATTGCCATGTTCAAGAAACCAATTTGAAATGATTCGAGCTCGAGCTATCCTGCTGGAAGTAGCCATCAGAGGATGGGTACATGCTGGTCAGGAAGGGATGGACACAGTCAGAAACAATGCTCAGGTAGGCCGTGGCATTTAAACGATGCCCAATTGGTACTAAGGGGCCTAAACTGTGCCAAGAAAACATCCCCACACCATTACACCACCACCACCAGCCTGCACAGTGGTAACAAGGCATGATGGATCTATGTTCTCATTCTGTTTACGCCAAATTCTGACTCGAAATCTGAACCAACAGAAATCGAGATTCATCAGACCAGTCAACATTTTTCCAGTCTTCAACTGTCCAATTTTGGTGAGCTCGTGCAAATTGTAGCCTCTTTATCCTATTTGTAGTGGAGATGAGTGGTACCCGGTGGGGGTAGCCCTGCTGTTGTAGCCCATCCGCCTCAAGGTTGTGTGTGTTGTAGCTTCACAAATGCTTTGCTGCAGACCTCGGCTGTAACGAGTGGTTATTTCAGTCAAAGTTGCTCTTCTATCAGCTTGAATCAGTCGGCCCATTCTCCTCTGACTTCTAGCATCAACAAGGCATTTTCGCCCACAGGACTGCCGCATACTGGATGTTTTTCCCTTTTCACACCATTCTTTGTAAACCCTAGAAATGGTTGTACGTGAAAATCCCAGTAACTGAGCAGATTGTGAAATACTCAGACCGGCCCGTCTGGCACCAAAAACCATGCAAGACACCTGTAAGACCTTTGTTCATCTTCAGAACACAAATGAAGATATTTTTGATGAAATCAGAGGTTTTTGTCTCGCACAGAAAGCAACGAAATTACAAAATTCATGGTCCAGAGTAGTAAAAACATCATAAAAGTAGTCAACATGACTACAGTGGTTCAACCTTAATGTTATGAAGTGACAATGAAGCAACGAAGATAATACTTTTTTTTTCTAAGTTGACTATTTTAATGATGTTATACATGAATGTGGTAATTTCATTGCTTTCTATTTTTAACTTCTTCCAGAGTCTCTCCATCAGTGTCGTCTCCGGTTTGAACAATGTAAAGCTGAACACGTTACTAACAATCCTCATTTGGTCTGCGTGAGATTCTCCAGCTTTGTTGTTGAGCTGTAAAAGCTCCACCCTCTTCTGGCAAGGGGGCGGGAGCAGCAGTCATTTGCATTTAAAGGGACACACACACAAAAAAATCTAATTTGACAAGCTATAATAAATGATCTGTGGGGTATTTTGAGATGAAACTTCAGACACATTCTGGAGACACCTGAGACTGATATTACATCTTGTGAAAAGGGCTTTATAGGACCCCTTTAAAAGGTCTTTAGTCTACTTTTTTTTATTAAATAGAAAGTGAACATTAGACTAAATCTTTCTCTGTTCTGAGTGCAGTAATCAATGTCTATATATTTTTTTTAAATATATTTTCTATGTCATATATAAAGTACAATGTGTATGTATAAAGATCTTTAGTCACTTTTGAACAATTTAATGCATTTTGCTAGCTGAATAAACGTAATTTAAAAAAAAAAATCTTACTGACCTTAATATAAACATGAATATTACCAACCCTTGAATGTGTCCGTGATGACTAAACCATACTTTGAAACAAAACAACAGAAGCACTGTTGTGAAATGATCACGAAATGCAATTTTCTTTAGCCATTTTTTTATTATTATTGAGGACATGCAAACCATGCACAAAAATGAAAAACAAAAAATATATATTTTTTACAGAATGAACACAAGAAGGTAGAAAAGACAATCCACTGATCGCTTTCTCTCAGCTTCACTGACCTTCACCTTCAACTCTGAAATATCTCACGAAAATTACAGTACATCTAATATGGAGAATTCCAGCAAATACTGGTTAAGACTACAAAAGACTGGGAATATAAAACTCAAAAGAATTAAAAACTTTCATCTGGGTTCAAAAAGTGACTGTTCCTCACAGCATGTTTGATCTATAGATTGAGAGCACCAAATGTTGTCTTAGAAACATACAAAAAAATGCATTGATTGCTGTATCCGTGTGATGAGCCTCGGCTCCAAGACGCCTTACTTTCCAAAACTAACTGCAAATCGTAAAGGCAGTTAGAAGCAGAAGTCTACAATCCATTTTTTTGCTCTATTCTCAGATACGACATTGACAAACCTATCGTTTTTATTATCTTAGCACTAAAACCATCAGAAGGTAGTTCTTGATTTTTTTAAAGCACAATGACAGAGCACAGCTTCTTAAAAGGTGAAGTATGTCATTTTTGCATCTACTAGTGCAGAAAACACACTTGCCCTTTAAACGTCTCGTCGCAGGAGGAAAGCACTGGTTCAAAGGCAGCACTAGAATGAGATCCATTCAGTGGTTCACAAACACACAACAATCACTAGCCGTCTTTACGCCATCAATGCTACGCTAAAGCAGAATGGATTCTGGGTGACTCTGATCGAGGAGCATGCTACAATATGAGTGAGTCTGACCAGAGGACGAGGCAGATTACATAGTGAATATGAATTCATGGTAAGCTATATTGAGTTGCTGCATAGCCTATTGGGTCAAGGCGAGTGTATGGATTTATTGGGTTAAGTATTTCGCGTGATGCGGGTAATATAAAACTGGAAGCCGGAGGAGGCGGAACTGTTGCTGTTGGATCCCCTGGTGGACGAGGTTCACGAGAGGGATGTGATATTGGAACGGCCTCCGGGAGGCGCTACGATCCTCTGAGCCGTACGCCGAGGGATGTGGTCATCCATTTGAGTGCCTGTGAGTGGAAACAACAAAAGAAGGTTGAAACTCGGTTGTTTTAGTTGGCTAATGAAAGCACATCTGCATGAGCTCCAAATGATGTCCGCTTGATTTAGGTCACAGAGATTATCCCTCGAGGGATTTTTCAGCAGCGTTTGTGCTGGAATTTCCATAAAGATTTTTTGAAAATCTTCCATAAAAGCCATGAATGAAAGCAAGGTCAAAGATGAATCATTATATTTAAGGTTAGTTCACACAAAAATGAAAATCCAGACATTAATTCCTCTCCCTCATGTCGTTCTACACCTGTAACACCTTCGTTCGTCTTCAGAACACAAATGAAGATATTTTTGATGAAATCCGATGGTTCAGTGAGTCTCTATTGACAGCAAGATAATGAACACTTTCAGATGACCAGAAAGACGCTAAAACATATTTAAAACAGGTCATGTGAGTACAGTCGTTCAACATTAATATTATAAAGCGACGAGAATACTTTTTGTGCGCCAAATAACAAAAATAGCAACTTTTCAACAATATATAGTGATGGAGGATTTCAAAACACTGATTCGTGAAGCTTTTCACTGGTTCGGAGCACTAAAGTCACATGATTTCAGTAAACGAGGCTCATAAGTGATTCGAAACTTCAATAGT
>CM074296.1:3974931-4142431 GCA_037194245.1 Opsariichthys bidens
ATTGGTCAATCTCATGTGAGTGACAGGTTGCCCCGCCCTCGCACCAGTAAAAGAGTCAGAGAAGAGTTATTTGGATGAAAGTTTCACACGAATTTTAAAAACATAATGATGTTTACAGATAAATCATTTATAATAAAGACCACAATATTCCATTAAAAAAAAAAAATTGATTTGATGCTGACTAAGACTAACCTCCTCCGGGTGGCTCAGTACGTGTCCCTCTGGGCCAGTGATTCCCAGATCCAAAAACTTCTTCTGTTCCTAAGATTACAAACAAAACCGACAATGCATCTAAGTATGGAGGAAAAGACAATCGAAGACATCTAGACGAATGGTGGCAATTCATAGTTACCTCATCAATGATATCACCGTTTTCAGCATGAACCTGTGCAATGGCGCCCAGTTCTCTCATGGCACTAAACATCTCATAGATCTACAGACAGAGAGGGTTAGGTCTTGGAAATAGGATCGATAAACATACATTGCGATTCAAAAGTTTGTGTCAGTAAGATTTTTTTAAATAATTTAATAGTTTTATTCAGCAAGGGTGCATTAAATTGATCAAAAGTAACAGTAAATACATTTATAATGCTACAACTGAAATGTGTCGCTGTAGCTCCTTCAACCGATCATCTCTTCATTCTAGATCACAGGGTTGGAGAGTAACGAAATACATGTAGCGTATTTAAAATACAAAATTTGAGTAACTGTATTTCATTACAGTTACATTTTAAATGGGTGGTAATCAGATTACAGTTACATCTGAAAAGTGTTTTAGATTACCAAAGTGATTACTTTAATGTCATTTATTTCATTTAAACATCAATGACTCTGACAGGTTGCAAAAACATCCTAAGCTACAGTTCTGCTCATAAGTTTCATACTCCTTGGAGAACCACATTTTTTTATTTTAATGTCCAACATTTTGATAATTTTAGCAAAATAAGAGGGATCATAAAAATTGCATGTCATTTTCTTTTTATCTCACATTTTTCCTCATAATTGCGAGTTTGCATCTCACAATACTGACTTTTTTCTCAGATATAAACTCACAATTGCAAGTTATAAAGTCAGAATTAGTTGATAACTTGCAAGTCTGACTTCTTTTCGCGCAATTCTGACTTTTCTAGAAAATTGCGAGTTTATATCTCACAATTCTGACTTTTGCGATTTCTCGATTTTTTTCTCAAAATTGAGTTAATGTCTAAGAATTCTGACTTCTTTTGTCAATATTGCGAGTTATATCCCTTTACTCGAGACTTTATAACTCGCAATTGTAACTTTATATCACGCAATTCAGAAAAAAAAATTCTCAGCTTACCTTTTTTGTGTTACATGCTTATTAGTATTCCATAGTATTCTAAAGTATTTAGATTAAGTTAAAAATCTTGAGTAATGTAACAAAATACATTATAAATTACTTTTTAAAGCATGAATTTTGTAATCTGTAGCGAAATACATTTTAAAAGTAACCTACCCAGCCCTGCTAGTTCATTCATTGCATCAAATAAACATGAATGAACATCAGAAGGAATGTTGTTTCAAGCGCGGAAAGATGTGAGGACACACAATTATTCAAGTTCAAGTTCACCAACGTTAATCTACTAACTCCCCTGACTGCTTTGACGGACAAAATTGCGGATTCGGGGTTGTGATTGGTTAGATCGCCTGTCAATCAAACTGCCAGCGAAGGGTCAGTTGGACTTCTAAGTGAACTAAATGCTGTTTTATTGTATGTTTGATCAAATAAATGCAGCCTTGGTAAGTAAGCATAAAAAACATCTTACCCATCCCAAACTTTTGAACGCTATTGTAAATATTGTTCTTTTCATCAGGACTGTGCATGTGACTAATTAAAGTTGGACTAAAAATTCAAAAAGGCAGACAAACCTGCGTATCAGAGCTCTGATACTTGTCCTTATAAGCCATGAAGATGAGGAATGAGTTGACCCCTAAAACGAAAAACAGATTTGTGTTTTTATAATGTACAATATCTTTCTAGAGCCGAATGCTAAATGTGTTTTTATTCGTGTAAAACAATCAAAAAAAGAGCCTAATAACACAGAAAGCAAAAATATCAAAGTCACACCTGAAATCTCACATCACCTTTATCTTTGACCAGAGACTCCAGCTCCTCAAACAGACCGTCGTGCCAGCGAGTGATGTCGATGTGCAGGGAGTAATCGCAGCACGACCTCTTGTCTGCCGTATCCCTCCACTGGTCATACGCTGCCAGTAAACTAGATCCCGGTTCAGGCACAACATGGTCAACTAAAGGAAGTGAGCAAGACGAGCAGAGCGTACGGATGAAAAACGCAAGCTTAAAATGCTGAGAAATAGATTCCTGAGTTAAAGTCACCAACATGGCCACTTTTTAAAATTATATTCATAATAAATTATTTTTTCGTGCACATCCTTTTTTTTTCATATATGTGTCCTCGTAATCTTTAACCAAAACAACCACTCCCTTTTGTAGCAACTTCTAGCCAACCATGCAAGGGCGGGACAACTTGTCACTCACACGAGATTGACCAATAGCAAACCACAATTGTTTCCCAATAGACAAAATCAAATCAACATTTTTTTCTTGTTCTAGAAGCTGTTTCACTCACAACAGGGACGACAAGGCTATCACAACCTCAGTTTCATACTGATTTTAAAGGGGTCATGACATGAGACATCAAATTTGTTGATCTTTTGACATGTAAAAGGATCATCAAAACATATTGCAAGGTATATGGATAAAAACATGCTCCTCATTATAAAATGATGCATTTATTTAATCAAGCTCCAAAAACGGGATCTGTGAGGTCACATGGGCAAATACATTTGCATATGACTGCCTCCAGAGAAAGAATACATCATTGCATTATAGGCCCCGCCCACTTAACGGCTGACATTTGCCTACGCGTTGCGTCACTTCAAATGCAAATACGTGCAGTTTTTGACGTACTCAACACATTTGAGTCTGTCGACAACAGGACAAATGGAAGAGTTTGATCTGGCGCGTCCTGTTTAAACGGCTCATTTCTGTAGAGACTTCCGAAGGATACCAGTGTCAGGAACAAGAGGATGGTTCATTTTTAATGGCCTCATGGATCGAGTCGAAGGACTATATGTTTGCTCTGAGAATTTGACTGTAGATTGTGTTGTAAATGAGGCACAGTGTAATGGAGAGACACTTTTTGTTTGGATCTGACAGCAGCTGCACCATAACCCATAAGTTTGTAAATGATGGTTTTAATATTTTCAAAACACCTACTCATGTGCAATAGCATTAGGACGTTAATGCTGTTTCCGATGCAATGACATTAGCCAATCATGACAGAGGACGTTTATTGACGAGCCTTAAAGGACCTGCGCCTTAAAACAGACCATTTCAGACAGAGGGGCAGAATAATTATATATATATATATATATATATAGATAGATAGATAGAGATTCCCAGACTTCCCTCTCCCCAGACACTTCCTCCAGCTCTTCCGGGGGGACACCGAGGTGTTCCCAGGCCAGCCGAGAGACATAGTCTCTCCGGCGTGTCCTAGGTCTTCCCCGGGCCTTTTCCCGGTGGGACATGCCCGGAACACCTCCCTAGGGAGGCGTCCGGGAGGCATCCGAAACAGATGCCCGAGCCACCTCAGCTGACTCCTCTCGATGTGAAGGAGCAACGGATCTACTTTGAGCTCCTCACCCTATCTCTAAGAGAGCGCCCCGCCCCCCTGTGGAAAAAGCTCATTTCGGCCGCCTGTATCCAGGATCTCATTCTTTCGGTCATGACCCAAAGCTCATGACCACAGGTGAGAGTAGGAACGTAGATTGAGCGGTAAATCGAGAGCTTCGCCTTGCAGCTCAGCTCCTTCTTCACCACGACAGACCGGTACATCGACCGCATTACTGCAGAAGCTGCACCGATCCGTCTGTCAACCTCACGCTCCTTCCTTCCCTCACTCGTGAACAAGACCCCAAGATACTTGAACTCCTCCACTTGAGGCAGGAGCTCTCCACCAACCTGAAGAGGACAAGCCACCCTTTTCTGACTGACAACCATATATATATATGATTTTTGTGTGTGTGTGTGTGTGTGTGTGTGTGTGCAAAAACTTTATTAACATTATAAATGAACATCAAGGAGCATATTAAAGTAATAAAAATGACCCCTTTAAACGCTTGTGGTCATACGACAATATTTTAAGCAAGGACAGCAGTCTGAGATGCTAAATACAGCAAAGACTTTTTCTAATTCTTATATAATTATGCATTCCAATTTTATGAGCTGCTTAAAATTGAGTAACTACATGGATTATTTGTGTCAATTTATCTTACGGTTGTTAATTTAGTCTTTTTGAAGCATCAGAGTGAAGAGACTTTCAATGGAAAAATCCTCAAAAAAATATCTTCCGGAGACGAACGACAGAATTTTCAACTTTGGGTGAACTATCCCTTTAAATACAATTCAAATGCTTGTAGAGACATTTCTCTGTCCTAAATGACTTCATAACAGTACAGTGGCTTGTCTGAGGAAAGTTGAGCAGAGGAGAAGAGAACAGACAGTGACAGCGCTGTGACCCTAATTTAACTGATTTTATGAGACTCGACAAGCTCTTATGCCCTAATACTGTACAACACGCACACTTTTTCTTCTTCTTTTTTTTTACCAGAGACCCTCCTTTCTGTCCGCAGTAATGACGTACTGCTTCCACTCTGAGTTTAATGATCTGATAACTACTGTAGGTCTTCTGCTCTCTGTATATTTAAGATGTTGATGTAATGACGTACTGATCATGGTGGTTCCTCCTGCCAGAGCAGCACTGGTGCCGTGATAGAAGTCGTCTGCCGGGGTCATGCCCAGGTGAGAAGCCTGGAGACAGGTGTTCACATCGATGCCTCCTGGGATCACAATGTGCCCATAGGCATCCACTGTCTTCACACCAGAAGGTACGATGAGGTTCTCGCCAATCTGCCTGCCGGTCAGAAGAATAAAAAAACAAATCATTTCTTGTGATGTTCCTCACTTCGGATTAAAGCATCCGCTAAATGAAATGAATGTAAAAATACGCTGCTGTTCAAAAGTATGGGATCGGTGGGAAGGCTACATTTCTTTGATTAAAAATGCAGTAATATTGTGAAATATTATTACAATTTAAAATAACTGTGTTGTTTTTGAATATATTACCAAATGTAATTTATTCCTGTGATTAAAGCTGAATTTTCAGCATCTTCAGTGTCACATGATCCTTCAGAAATCATTCTAATATGATGATTTGCTGCTCAATAAACAATTATTATTATTATTATTATTAATGTTAAAAACAGTGGTGTACAATTTCTTTCAGGATTCTTTGATGAGTAGAAAGTTCAAAAACAGCATTTATCTGAAACAGAAAGCAGCACAAGAATAAATTACATTTTAAAAAATATTCAAATAGTATAATATTTCACAATATTACTGTTTTTTTAATCAAATAAATGCAGCTTTGGTGACTTTTTAAAATCGTGTCGATCCCAAACTTTTGAACGGCAGTGTATCGATATGCAATACACTAGATTTTTTTAAATAATGAAATCTTACTTGATGGTTCCATCTTCAATGTAAATGTCGGCATAAAATGACTGGTCATCATTTACGATTTTTCCACCTTTAATGATGAGTTTGTCGCTCTGTGAAGAAAAAGAAGACTTCGTTGATTGTGATGTTTTGATGCAACTTTAAAGAGATCGTGAACATTCTGAAATCACTCGCCCTTCCATGGAACATAAAAGAGACCAAAACCATTTGCATGTGGACATATTTTAACAAGTTTGATAACACTGATCCCAAAAAGGAGAGTGTCAAGATACCAAAAAACATCCTTATATTTAACTTGAATTTCACTGAATCTGTGCTGACCCACTTCCAGAGAGCTCTGGTTCCAATGCACTAGAGCACAAAGAGCGGTATAATGCATGCAAATCCTCCTATGCAGAATATGCAGCGCTCTTTAAGGAGCTAATCACATAGATTATATCACTGAAAAACCCAGACAGAAGTAGAGAACACAAAAGAAAGATAACAGGCAACTCCATTCATCTGTAACAACACTTTTCTGTTTACTCCATTATTCATGCTTGACTGCTGTGGTTTGCATAGTGAGGAATGGTACTGATGCTTTTCTTTTTGCACCTTTTCTGATAGTCTAAATCATAAGCCCAGTTACAGGAGAGCACAGCGATGCCTGTTCACTCACCCCTGCCATGAAACTATGCCAGGCTTGTTAGGGCACCCAGGCATGAGACATCATTCCCGGCGCTGTTAGACAATGCCAAGCTCAACCCATGGCAAAAACCGAACTCTCACACAGGGAAAGTCTAAACAGACAGGGTGGTGTGCAACCCACAGAGTTGTATTGTAATGCAATGTGACACTTCCATGGGCGGCACATCACTGGCACTGCCAAAATCCCTGCCGAGTATTTCCGATTCTGGGCCACAATGTTGCTCGAGGAGAGGCGAGACAGACAGCGAGGGGTTTAGGATGTAGCGTGCACCACCAGGACGACCCTTCATGTTACAGAATTGAATATGCAGGGATTTTAGTAATGAATGAACGAATATGCAATTATGCTCAGTTATTTGCAGCATTTTGAAAACAAAACAAATGTTTGCAAAAGTCATGCTGAGTAGACATGTTTCACTGTGAATGTGGGTCAGACTGGGGACTTTAGGGGTCAGGCTGCAACGCCAAATTGTGCGGAAGGGAATTGGATCCAATTTGGCCGAGTTAACAGCGCTCTTTCCCGGGTTCTCGCTCCTACAGTGCACATGGATGAATCCTCGCTTATTAACCCTTTTATTGTCTATAAAGTCATTATATTTGCTAAAGAACGCAGTATAAAAGAATACCACTATTTGTTACTGGAGCCAGACATGTTCAAAAAAAAAAAAAAATTCTATCTGTAGTAAAAGGGCCCTTTCTCCTAAAAAAAAAATAAAAAGAAAAAAGAAAAGAAAAAAGTACACCATACTGACTGTTACACACGGTAAAGAATGTAGGAGAATGTATTAAATTAAAAATGCTGGTTTAAAAACAACCCAAGTTGGGTTGAAAGTGGACAAACCCAGCGATTGGGTTCTTTTAGCCCAGCATTAGGGTGCCAACATGCTGGGTGGTTTTATTTAACCCAACTATTGTTTAAAAAATGCTGTTTGTTCTTGTTCTTGTTCTTAAAATGAACCCAAAATAGGTTGGAAATTAAAAATCAGACACATAATTACTAGAGGCAGCAACAACAATCAAACGGCGAACATTTATTAATTAGCAATTTAATAAGTGTGTATTGTTTAATTATTATTCACTAAGCTTATTAATAAATGTGCATTTATTAAACATGTTAATATATGTTAATTTACAGCATATTTTAGGTTCAGTTTAAGCAAGAAATACAGTCATTTTTAAACAGTATTTGAGTTAAATAAAACTACCCAGCAGGTTAGGCAAACATTTAACCCAACTGTTGGGTTAAATCAACCCAATTGCCGGGTTTGTCCATTTTTTAAGCATGTACAATGAAAACATTTTTATTAAAACACATTTTATGACAATACACGTAATTTTACTGTAAAATAATGTAATGAACCTGTATAAATAAATAAAGCTTATTTACTGAGAATACATTATGCTTAACAAGGCAATATATATACATTCAAGGAATTTCATTTGTTTAGATTTAGATAAAAAAAAAGAAAATCTTACCGTTTTCCCTCTCAGTAATATACTCTGCACTATTACTTTTAATGTAATGTGTGTTATGGTGTTTTGTGCTTATGTGCATTAAGTCTTAATGTAATTATTGACCACAATTGCAGGAGAGGCCAAGTCATTATGGCCTTTCATTTGTGCAGTCTGTATTATTATAAGCATATTTTACAGCAACAAGCATATTTTAACGAGTGGGACCACTGACATATAGTCGTTAGAAGTGTAAAATAGGTTTTAAATGCAGCCAAAATGCTTCCAGGGGCCAGGGCTCATGGGCAGGGCCCCACCACACGTCTACAGGCCAGAGAGAAGAGATATGGACGCTGCGTTAATTCTGACATTTTGCGCAACGTGCGGAAATGGAGCAGCGGTTCTATTACTGAACATTTAAAGCCAAAATGCGTATTTTCTATTCACGAAGAAGACCGGCACCGATATGAGCCGACATGAATGAATGAAAGACACAATGGACACGAGAAAGCGCGTTTTAAACACAGACCCCTGCACAGCGTTTCCATCTACACTGCATTTGTCACATCATTATTGTTTTTGAGCAGTGTTTCCGAGGACAGCATGTTGTTGCCGGCGGCGGCTCATCCATGACTGCACAATAAAACCACCATCCTCCTCCTCCTCATCATCACTAGATCTCTGTTATGCAGCAGCAAACATTCACCGGTGGCCTCAGGTTTTAATCGCTAACATTTCTTACCGTCACGCGAGGGTTGTTCTTCTTGCCTGGGAAAGACATGGCACCGGTCTGGGAGCGGCTTGGATTTCCGAGGACGCGAGCGATGGTGGTGATGATGATCGAATCTGTGCTCACGTCAGAATAAAGGCGCAGCGGCGGCGCGCGTGGACGGGTGTCAGTATTCGGGGTGTAATTTAGTTCAAGATAAACGGGGTTCAATAGTCACACAGTAGACAAAAGCCCTCCAGACCCCCCACCCCCTGTGTGTGTCTGCTCACCATCTGCTGCTTTAGTATTCACACCCCATCCTGCACACTGAGGGCGAGGCGGAACCGACAGTGTCCAGTCTCGACAGCTCTTCTTAAAAAAAAAATCAATCTTTTTGGACTTTCACACATTAAGTAGTAAGAGAGTGTGTATACATATATATGCATTTTACTATTTGGACAACTCAAAGACACAATGCATAAATAAAAGTTTGAAAGAACATGTTGGTCGCAATCTCAGAAAATTGTTTAGTATTAGGGTAAATTTAACTCATTTATGCTCAAATTACATCACGGGGACAACATTAAAAAAAATTAGAATAATGGCATTAGAAATGAAAGATTTCAGTCTCGTGTTTTGCCTTGTACTGTATTTTATTTTATGGTCAAAATGTGACTGAAGAAATCGGTGTTATTAATGTAATGCTGTGCTTCTGTTACATATCAACCTTCTAAAAAAAGCAATAAAAAAAAGAAATAAAATATGTAAAATAAATTAAAATAGTTTAGAATTATGCATGCAATTTGATGCAAGTCGAATGGTGTTATTTGACACCATTTTTAAAAAGTACATTTTAAACTTTTGTAATTTGATATGACTATGTATATATATATATATATATATATATATATATATATATATATATATATATATATATATATATATATATATATATATATATATATTAGGCTATATATTCGCTTTTTTCAGCTACAATAAGCGTCTGAGTCTGATTTATATAAGCCATATTTTTAGTGCACTAAAAAGATTACTAAATTCTTACTAAATTCACTTGTTGTTGAAAAAGCTTTGATGCAAACACATGATGCACACTTTAAACTGCAGTGAGAGCTCCATGATCTACACATGAACAGAGACAGTCGAAGTATTACCTCTCGTCGCCCGTTCTGCACGCGACTGGGTCCGGTCGGGTAAACGAGTGTCTGACCCTGTGAACTGCAGGACGGGGCGGACTGCGTTCGGTTCGGAGGTGTTTGACTCACGCTGGTGAAATCGCTCATGCACGACGTGTCGCTGAAATTGTCCCTCTGATCGTCCACTCGTCCCCGGGGGTTTCTCCTGGCAGAACTGGGGCTGTACGACTCGAAGTTCAGGGTTTTATTCTCATAAGCTCCTTCGATGTTACAGAACATCCCCCCGAACTTCACCCGGGGTTTAGGGCTGTCGGTGCCCAGTCTGGACAACAGGGAACCCTGGTCATCATCCGGTGGAAGGAGTCTTCTCTCAGCCATGGCTCACAGAACAAATGGGAAGCTTGTTTGAAGAATCTTGGGACTAGTATTCCATGAGTGTCAGAGGCTGGAGAGCGACTGTCATCCGCGCAGGTGCTGTTATAGGAGCTGTCCAGAGAGGCGTGGTGCTGAAATCCTCCAGTCACTGGATTAGGAAAGACATGAGCGCTCCCTCGGGATTAAGGTACATCGATTGCTTTTCAAACAGTCAGATAGAATCGATACAAAATCCTGCTTCTGAATCTGAGTCTTTAGATAATCTCATTCACAAGAGTGTGAGAAGAGAAAGTACAACATTCCTCTCCTGCAAACGAGTGAAAATCAAAAGTCAACAAGTTTCACGGGTGAAATTCATATCTATCTATCTATCTATCTATCTATCTATCTATCTATCTATCTATCTATCTATCTATCTATCTATCTATCTATCTATCTATCTATCTATCTATCTATCTATCTATCTATCTATCTGTCTGTCTGTCTGTCTGTCTGTCTATCTATCTATCTATCTATCTATCCAGCCATCCATCCATCCATCCATCCATCCATCCATCCATCCATCCATCCATCCACCTATCTATCTATCTATCTATCTATCTATCTATCTATCTATCTATCTATCTATCTATCTATCTATCTATCTATCTATCTATCTATCTATCTATCTATCTATCTATCTATCTATCTATCCATCCATCCACCCACCCACCCACCCACCCACCCATCTATCTATCTATCTATCTATCTATCTATCTATCTATCTATCTATCTATCTATCTATCTATCTATCTATCTATCTATCTATCTATCCAGCCATCCATCCATCCATCCACCCACCCACCCATCCATCCATCCATCCATCCATCCATCCATCCATCCATCCATCCATCCATCCATCCATCCATCCATCTATCTATCTATCTATCTATCTATCTATCTATCTATCTATCTATCTATCTATCTATCTATCTAGCTAACTATCTATCTATCTATCTATCTATCCAGCCATCCATCCATCCATCCATCCATCCATCCATCCATCCATCCATCCATCCATCCATCCATCCATCCATCCATCCATCCATCTATCTATCTATCTATCTATCTATCTATCTATCTATCTATCTATCTATCTATCTATCTATCTATCTATCTATCTATCTATCTATCCATCCATCCACCCACCCACCCACCCACCCACCCATCCATCCATCCATCCATCCATCCATCCATCCATCCATCCATCCATCTATCTATCTATCTATCTATCTATCTATCTATCTATCTATCTATCTATCTATCTATCTATCTATCTATCCGTCTGTCCCCCTCTATCTATCTGTCCATCCATCTGTCTCCCTCTTTCTATCTAAGAATTAGAAAAATGTTGTTTGTTTTAAATGACACTCTTAACACTAACATGTTGTTAGTTAATATGAATTAATAATGAACGGATACTCTACCAACTGTTTTTATGAAAAGCAACAGCTTCAACAGTAAGTTTTAATAAGAGTTATTCATCTATTCTGATCCTCCATCAGTGATTTGTCAGCTCATGGGTTGCATTAGAAAAATGTGTTGCAAATCATGTTAAACAGACAGATGCTAAATCTACCAAGTGCACGCAGATGTCGTTTACAGTGTCTGGTCTCATCTGTGCGTGTGGAGATCTGGGAAAGTCCATCTGGAGGGTTGACGATGTGCCCAAAGGACAAGGATTCCTGGCCCATATGCTGAATGCCTCTGGGAGTGAATGCGTCAAAACTTAAGACAGAATGGGTCCTATAAAAGCACAATAGCTGAAGTCTAAGAATAGCCTGAGGAAAGAGGGTTTGCATTTCATCTAAATCGAACAGATGCATGATTCATCTCTATTCATACCTGACCGAAGAGATGATCTCATCACTTTTTACATGCACATGTGGAATCTAAATGAATCCATAAAATACATTGTCAAAAACTGTGTAATATCTCAATTGTGAAAACAATAAAAAAGTAAGAGACACAATCAATCATAAATTCATAACACGTTTTACTAGGAAAGTGCATGAGTGAATAAACTAAACATGCTGTTTATTTCCGTATGAAAACTCTTTCTAAATTCACAACATGTTTTTCTGCATGTTTTCTAGTTAAGAAGCTTCAAAGGCCGTGATAGTAAAATACATCTACTTCTCATTTCCTTATTTCTGAAAACACAAAGGACTCCTGGGTATCTGTGAGCCACAGCCCATATTCCGGAGCATTCCGCTTCCTGGGATTCTCTTTGATTGTAAGGCAGTGGCATTTCTTAAGTCGCAGATGTAACAGAGTGAGATGGAAGAACCAGCCCGAGGCAGAAAACCTAGATTTTACCACTATCTCTCTCGTCCATTCCAGAGCTGAATTTTAGCAGACAGAAAAGTATAGGAGCTCAGCAACATGGCAGGTTCATAAAACACTGATTAGTTTCTAAAGTCGATTAGTTTAGTTTCTAAAGCAGCAAACTCAGCTGATCAAGTGTGTGCTAGAGCGTGTACACTATTGCTGTAGTTAGTAATCATTTTAATAAGTTAGACACTCTAAAAAAAATGCTGGGTAGTTTCAACCCATGTTTGGGTCACATTAAACACAATAAAGATACTATATACAACAAAATACATACATATATGCATACATACATACATACATATATATATATATATATATATATATATATATATATATATATGTGTGTGTGTGTGTGTGTGTGTGATAAATATATATATAACTATAAATAGCTGTTGCTTTTCATAAAAATAGTTGGTATCAGTTAGTATCAGTTCATTGTTAATTCATGTTAAGTAACGTCATGTTAATCACCAGTGTCCTGCAATGTCATCAAAAACAAACATTTATTTAATTCATAATAATTAATATATATTATCATTATTATTAAAAAATAAAAATGCATGCTATTTTTGAGTAAAAAATATTTAGCCTGCATTTTTTCTATGTATTTATATTCCCCAACTCTTAATTACTTTGAATTACTGTCTGTATTTGACAGAGGTAGTATAATACAATATACTAGTTGCAAAATAAATAACAATACTATTTATTTATTTTTTTATAATTCTCATCCTGGCATCTCCATAGACATATACATATATATATATATATATATATATATATATATATATATATATATATATATATATATATATATATATATTTTTTTTTTTTTTTTAATCATACATGGACTTAAATCGACGCATATTCAAGAGTATAATATATGTGTGAATCAAGCTTACCTTGAGTTTGAGGCTGTTCAGAGGCACTTTTTTACCTCAGAATCCACTGTGGCACTTTATTTTCAATGAACAGAAAAAGATGCAGAACGTTTTTCTGTCTTCCTCTGAGACATTTATTGGAAACACTGCTCCTTTACGCTAAAAATAACAGATATAATTTTAATTCCAGGATTAAACTTTCAGCTCCATTTCTAACAATGCACAGGAGGGGGGGCTAGTGCCACCACGCAAACACCAGACGTGCCACCGGGAACCAAAGCAGAGTGAGTGTAAACAGTGGGAGGAAGGGTTTTAACGTAACATCTCTCAATCCATCAGGCTTCCAAAAGGAAGCAGCCTCCAGCACCACCTGCTTAGCAGGGAAAGGACAGAGCGTTTCAATTTAAGAGTCCTTAAATTCCACACGCAAAAAGGTCACACAAAGCATAGTTCAAAAGGTCAGGAGGATAAAAATAGTTTTAAGTCCACAAGATAGACAGCACCATATTCCATTTTCATGTTCCAGAGTTGATGTGAACAGTTTGAAGTCTCGTATCAGCACAGAGGAGATTGCTGGGACCCTGATGGCACGTGTGTCACTCCTCCTCTGATCAGAAGAACACTTGAGTGAGGCCTGAGATATCAAGAAAAACACAATATTGACAGTTTCAACCTATCTGTCCATCCATCCATCAGTCCATCCACCAGCCCATCCATTCATCCATACAGTCCATCCATCCATCCATCCATACATCAATCAGCCCATCCATCCATCCATCCATTCATCAGTCCATTCACCAGCCCATCCATCCATCCATCTATCAATCAGTCCATCTGTCCATCCATCCATCAGTTCATAAGTCCATCCATCCATCAGCCCATATATCTATCCATCAATCCATCAGTCCATCCATCTGTCAGTCAATCCATCCATCCATCCATCCATCCATCCATCAGTCCATCCATCCATCCATCCATCCATCAGTTCATCCATCCATCCATCAGTCCACCAGTCCATCCATCCATCCATCCATCAGTTAATCCATCCATCAGTCAATTCATCCATCCATCCATCAGTCAATCCATCCATCCATCCATCCACCAGTGCATCCATCCATCAGTTCATCCATCCACCAGTCCATCCATCCATCCATCCATCCATCCATCCATCAGTTCATCCATCCATCAGTCAATCCATCCATCCATCCATCCATCCATCAGTTCATCCATCCATCCATCCATCCATCCATCCATCCATCAGTTCATCCATCCATCCATCAGTTCATCCATCCATCAGTCAATCCATCCATCCATCCATCCATCCATCCATCCATCAGTTCATCCATCAATCAGTCAATCCATCCATCAGTTCATCCATCCACCAGTCAATCCATCCATCCATCCATCCATCAGTCAATCCATCCATCCATCCATCCATCCATCCATCCATCCATCAGTCCATCCATCCATCCATCCATCCATCAGTTCATCCATCCATCCATCAGTCCACCAGTCCATCCATCCATCCATCCATCAGTTAATCCATCCATCAGTCAATTCATCCATCCATCCATCAGTCAATCCATCCATCCATCCATCCACCAGTGCATCCATCCATCAGTTCATCCATCCACCAGTCCATCCATCCATCCATCCATCCATCCATCCATCAGTTCATCCATCCATCAGTCAATCCATCCATCCATCCATCCATCCATCAGTTCATCCATCCATCCATCCATCCATCCATCCATCAGTTCATCCATCCATCCATCAGTTCATCCATCCATCAGTCAATCCATCCATCCATCCATCCATCCATCCATCCATCAGTTCATCCATCAATCAGTCAATCCATCCATCAGTTCATCCATCCACCAGTCAATCCATCCATCCATCCATCCATCAGTCAATCCATCCATCCATCCATCCATCCATCCATCCATCCATTAATCAGTCCATCTGTCCATCTATCCATCAGTTCACAAGTCCATCCATCCATCAGTCCATTTATCTATCCATCAATCCATCAGTCCATCCATCCATCAGTCAATCCATCCATCCATCCATCCATCCATCCATCCATCAGTCAATCCATCCATCCATCCATCCATCCATCCATCCATCAGTTCATCCATCCATCCATCCATCAGTCCACCAGTCCATCCATTCATCCATCCATCCATCCATCCATCCATCCATCCATCCATCAGTTCATCCATCCATCAGTCAATCCATCCATCAGTCAATCCATCCATCAGTCAATCCATCCATCAGTCAATCCATCCATCCATCCATCCATCAGTCAATCCATCCATCCATCAGTTCATCCATCCATCCATCCATCCATCCATCCATCCATCCATCCATCCATCAGTCCATCCATCCATCAGTTCATCCATCCACCAGTCCATCCATCCATCAGTTCATCCATCCATCAGTCAATCCATCCATCCATCCATCCATCAGTCAATCCATCCATCCATCCATCAGTTCATCCATCCATCAGTCAATCCATCCACCCATCCATCAGTTCATCCATCCATCCATCCATCAGTCCATCCATCCATAAGTTCATCCATCCATCCATCCATCCATCCATCCATCCATCCATCCATCAGTCATCCGATTATCTTCATCCATCCGTCCAATGCATCACGACCGAAACATGGGATTTTTTTGTCAACAATGAATTATATTGAATTATCAGCTTTGTTGTTATTATAATGTATATTCAAACTAATGAATCCATAACTTTGAAGTAAATATGATCAACTTTATGGCTTTTACAAAGGAAACCTGGATGCAAAATACAACAAATCTCATATATTACACTCGAAATATTGTTAAAATTGGTATTGTTACTGATTTGGTATTGTCCAAATTTGGGGACAGGACACATATTCCAAAATGTTCTGAAAATACAATATGAAAATTAACTGCACAATTACTAGAAATGTGTACCTTGGATATTATACAATTTGCATATATACAAAATTTGTGGAAAAAGACTCTGAATGGCCCATACAGAATATAGAACATAAATTCTGTCCCATAGTCTGTTATCTAGTGTTATATATGAAGCTGTCATGTATTACCAGGATCCACTGATCTGATGACACCATTTCCTGCTTTCTGGAAGAGCTACGACCAAAGAATGAAGGCTAAAGAAAAAAATAAAAATAAAAATAAAAACTGAACACGGAAACAAAAACGAAAGACAAAAAACAACACAACGGAACAAACAGGAGAGAATAAACATTACATTTAGACAGAGACAGAAATATTACTGGTGCTGATTTTTTGAAAGAAAATGATAGATGAGTGGTGTATATGATTACCTTTTCTTCTAATTCCTTTATCTGTCGTTTCTGTGTCTCTATCCACTCTTCCAGCTCTTTTATCCTCTGTTGAGACAGGGAAATCAGTAGCTAACAAATAGACAACACTAAAGACCGAAGCTTTATATTTCTAAGGTGTTCGCTGTGGTTTTAAAAGGGGTTTTATATACCGGTCAAAAGAGCAAATATACACTTTTAAAATGTACATAATGCAGAGACCATATTTACCAGTCTACTATTTTAGAAATAAAGCATGATCTCTTCCACTTATAATGTATGGATGTACACAGACAGGTACCGCTTGAGCATGTTGTAGCATCTCCATCCTCTCTCTGAGTATCTGCGCATCTCGCTCTCGTAATTCACTCAAGACCTGCCTCTTCCACTGATCGACAGCTTCCCTGAGCGAATCACGGTCCTGCTCGGTCAGCATTTCGGACACCTTACCGCCCCTCTCTTCCCGCTGCAAAGCGTCAAACAGCATCGCCTCCAACTCGAGGATACGCTGAGAGAGAAACACAGAGGGGTGTGGGCCACAGATGACAGCATTCACCACCAGGGGGCACAGGAAGACAGAACTGAACCTCATATTAGAGTAACACTCCTCTGCAGTGATCGAGAGTAAACCATATGGATTATTAGCCATGTGTGATCTCGAAAGCATAATGCACAGTTCTTACCTTGTGTGCTTGGTCCAAAGACTGCTTTCTGTAGTCTAATTCCTCATCTAAATATCCCTTTTGGTTGCTAAAGTGCTCCTTCGGTGGAAATTGACAAGAGGAAATAACCATTTTGATATAAAACATTGCTTTAACAAAATAACATCCTGTTATTGAGTAATCTGATGAAGATTATAAAGCACGTGTCAGGGTCATATTCACCCAAAATCAACATAACATTTTAAAAATACATAGAATTGATTATAAATATATTAAAAATTATATCTTGCTTATTAAAAAAAAGACCTGTTTTTTTTTAAATCCTGAAAGTAATTATATATATATATATATATATATAATATATATATTATATATATATATATATATATATAATATATATATATATATATATATATATATATAAATTATTTTCAGGATTTTTATCATTAAAAAACAGGTCTATTTTTTAAAAAAAAGCAAGATAAATATTTTTTTATATTATTATTTAAATATTATATGTATGTATGTATATATATATATATATATATATATATATATATATATATATATATATATATATATTATTATTATTATTATTATTATAAAAATGTCACAAAATCGAAAAATAGGTTTAATTTTCTATTTTCTATTTTTTTAATTATAATTTATTTTTAAATAATGTTTTTTTTGTCATTCACACTTTAGATTAGGGTCAATTTCTCACTATTAATCATGATTTTGCCTCAATAAACTCCTAATTATTGATCAATAGTTATATATTAGGTAGGATTATGGGATGTAGAATATGTTCATGCAGAATAAGGCATTAATACGTGCTTTATAAGTACTAATAAGAAGCCAGTATCCTAGTAATGTGCATGCTAATAAGCAACTTTTCAGAATAGTGATAATTGGACCCTAAACTAAAGTGTTACAGTTTTTTTCAATCAATTCCTTTATTTTGGGGTGAAATAAGAGGAACTTCTGGAAAGTAAAGCATGTAATGAATTTGGATGCATTTACCTTTTCACTTTCAATGTCCATCATTTTCTGCTGTAATGCTGATTTGGTGACTTCGATTTGCTCTAACCACTGGACACAGCAGAGATGTCAAAACATTCGTGAAACGATCTTTAAAACAGCACGCAAGAAATTCACAAGAAATGAAATAATTTTAAAGAAAACGCACCTTCTCTGCTAAAGTTAATACCGTTCTGGCATGAATAACCACCACCTGCTCCTCATTGGTCAGATTCTGCGCGTGTCATCCAATGGAAAGACGAGACATCAGTGACAGAAATGTGCATGTAGTCCAGACACACCCAGGCATGTGTAAACACGCACATTTACATATGAAATCAACATACACTTACGGCGTTATCCCCCAGAATGTCGAGCTTCTTCATCAGCTCTGTGATCGCAATGTCCTGCAGTGTGAGAAAGACTTTAATTGAGAGATATTAAGCGATGAATCCTCCGCCAGACATCAGCAGATTAGCTCTGATCTGGATCACTGATCTGATTTCAGTTCCACCTGAAAAACTAAACTGAAAACTGTGCGAAAACAATGATTTCTCAGCTGACATGTGCTACAAACATCAACAACAACCGTAAAAGAATTTAAACCTTGTGTTGTTATCTGTGGAAGTTTCTTCAGTCTCTGGATGTTCAGACAATTGCTTTTTTCTGAATAATAATATACTGTGTGAAGTAAAAAGGCCCAACATATCTGTATTGTATGCAGTATAGCATTACATACATATATATTTAAAAGGTTTAATGAGTAAAAATGATGAAAAAGTAATAGATTAATAAGGTAACACTATTAAATCAACAAAAAAATGAACGAATACATAAATATTGCATGTAAAAATGAATCTTCCGCCATTGTGACAACTTGCCCCAACCTGATCGTTCATTATTAAAACCTTATACAGTTGTTACTCCTGTGTGACAACTTGCCCCGGTCTCATATTGTTCAGAATAACTCACAGTAACACCCTCGGCCTCACAGTAGATCTGTAGGGGACTCATGCCTTCGGCAAAATGAATGTTCTGGAAGTTTATGGCTGGAGATCTTCTCTCTCTTTCCTGGAGGAAAAAAAAAGAGCATTGTTACCATCCTCCCACATGATCTACGGTTCTGTTCCTGGAGCTATCCTATGGCAACCATGGACATGGTTTAATTTCAACACTTCAACGTTAAGTCAAGAATTAAGAAAAGACGTTTTTGTATTAGTCTCTTAAATCTGTGTCTGAAATACAGACTCTGGAGTAGAAAGATCTTCAGTCAGACTCACTTCAAGCTCAAGAATTCTGAACTCCAAGAGTTCGTTTTGGTCTTTTGCATCCTGAATTTCATTTTTCAGTCGCGTCTCCTCCGTCTCCATATTTTTAATCTTGGAACCAAAAAAACATACAATGTTGGTTACAAAAAAGCAGAAAAACTG
This sequence comes from Opsariichthys bidens, assembly GCA_037194245.1. Classification (NCBI taxonomy): domain Eukaryota; kingdom Metazoa; phylum Chordata; class Actinopteri; order Cypriniformes; family Xenocyprididae; genus Opsariichthys; species Opsariichthys bidens. Next base: position 3,994,579 of record CM074296.1, read on the forward strand.
TCAGAGATACTCTAACAAATGAGCTGCATTCAGAGCCTGAAAGAGGCTTGGAGAAACTAATTAACGCCATTGTTAAACTACTGAAAGAGGGTCATTTTTGGGTCCTTCCTATAATTTGGTGGCGGTTTGGAATTGGAACAAAGAAGCAGTTTTTTTGTCTCTTCACACCAAATTTTCCAAAGTCATACAACTTTGAAAACTTAAAGGGATAGTCCACCCAAAAATGTATTCGCCCTCTTATCGTTCCAAAACTGTATTTCTGTCATGATAGCTCTTGGAATGTTTGGCACGGTACTGGATATGACATGTTATTATATTTGATCTTGGCAGATTCGATCTGCTGCACTGCTGCTGCAGAGCAAGTACGGGACTATTGCCAAAGCACAAACACGCTGCCGTGAGAAAATAAGACGTGCTGCTACTGTACAATATAGCATAGCAGATCTATACAGGTGGAGCTGGGGAAGTGGAGGGTTTCTAAAAGTGTGCAGCAAACTGCTACAGCAAACGCTGACCAAAGTTGAGCAGCGAGCTCATTGGCTACTGATATAGCAGGAACCAATCAGCTGTGCCCTATAGAGAATTATGATTGCAAGCAGAGTCCATGATTTATCATCATAGGTGTATATGACTATATTTTTTCAGACGAATACAATCGGAGATATTTTAAAAAATATCCTTGCCCTTAATAAAGGCCTTCTGAAGTGAAGCGATGGGTTTTGTAAGAAAACTATCCATATTTAAAACTTACAGTATGGACTTCCGATTCATGACCGGTGTTTAGTTTTGCTCTATCCTCTGCGCTTCCACATTCATCAATACATCATGCATCAGGTCAGAGGTCAATCTTCCACTGCAAATCAATGTTAAGTTTTATTCGTTCTTGCAAAAACCCATCGCTTCACTTCAGAAGGCCTTTAATAACCTCCCGGAGCTGTGTGGATTACTTTTAGGATTTTTTTATTTATTTTTTTTGGGGGGGGGGGGGGGGGGGGGGGGGCTTTAAAATGCATCCCCCCTTCACAACCATTATATAGCTTGGAGGAGCAAGGATGTTTTTAAATATATCTCTGATTGCGTTCGTCTGAAAGAAGAGAGTCATATACAGCTGGGATGGCTTGAGGGTGAGTAAATCTTGGGATAACTTTCATTTTTGGGTGAACTATCCCTTTAAGGAACTATCAGCCTGTGCAGGGAAGATAAAAGAAGATTTTTCTTATAAACCAAAACTGGTTTCCAACATTCTTCAAAATATCTTCTTTCGTGTTCCACTTATTCACACTTATTAGAACGACATGAGTGTGAGTAAATCATGACAGAAATGTTCATTTTTGGGTGAACCGTCCTTTTAAACAGTGTTATTAATAGACACATTTTAAACAAATGACCAATGAGATTTACTGCACTGCTTGTGATGTTCATCTTTCTTTGTTCTGACGAACAAAAACTGCACGCACCTTTTCTACAAGCTCTTGGTTGCGTTTGTACAAAGCTTGTTTCTCTTCAATCCACTTCATGTCCTGAAAAAAAGCACATAATTCGAATACAAATTATTTGAATGAACTGATGTTAGCAGATCTTGTCGTCTCAAACTCTCTCGCAGAATCATTCTCCTTCAGTGGCATCTCAGATCCCAGAGCAATTTCAGCAAAGTGCGTAACGCTCACAGCCCAGACTGATGTATGACCAGCGCTGCTCTCTAATCAGCTTTCTCATTCTCTACACTTAGGGAATACTTTTAGGTTGCCATCATATGTGTGTGTTTGTGTGTGTGAGAGAGAGAGTGTTTATTGCCACAAAACCCTTTAACTTACACTATAAGAGGCCCCCAGGTGGGAAAAAAAATTAAAATCTTATATTAAAAATCTAAGCAGGGAGTTTAACGCCAAAGACAGCTGGAAAGACACCGAATATGGCAAGCCGTTTTGACTTTTATTCATTTTCAGGATATGAACTTGTGATATCAACAATTACATTTCCAATAGTATAAACTATAATTCTTGATTTCTGTAATTGTATTTTTACTAGTGAAATCTCGCCATAGGCTGCCATTCAAATTCAATTGTTGATATCAAGAATTAATTTCTTACTAGTTGAAATTCCAATTTCATATATCAGGAATACAATTCTTACTAGTAAAAATGTTCATTTCTGAAATATCTGAAAATGAATTCCTGATATCAACATAATTTCTGATTTCTAAAACGGCTTTCTTACTAGTAACAATCACATTCATGATATCAGAGATTAGCATTTTTACTAGTAAGAATTGTATTCCTGATGTGTGAAACTGGAATTTCAACTAGTAAGAAATTAATTCTTGATATCAACAATTGAATTTGAATGGCAGCCTATGGTGAGATTTCACTAGTGAAAATACAATTACAGATATCAAGAATTATAGTTTATACAAGTGGAAACTGAATTCTTGATATCAAAAATTGCCATTGTTACTAGTGGAAATCTAATGCCAGATATCAAGAATTAACATTTTAACTAGTGCAAATGTAATTGCTGATATCACAAGTTTATATCCTGAGAATGAATAAAAGTCAAAACGGCTTGCCATATAAGAAAGCTGTTTTAGATATCAGAAATTATATTGATATCAAGAATTAATTTCAGATATCAGAAATGAATATTTTTACTAGTAGAAATTCAATTGTTGATTTCAAGAATAGACATTTTCACAAGTAACAATGTAATTGTTGACATCAGAAATTTGCATTTTTACTAGTAAGAATTGTATTCCTGAAATGTGAAATTGGAATTTCAACTAGTAAGAAATTAATTCTTGATATCAACAATTGAATTTGAATGGCAGCCTATGGCGAGATTTCACTAGTAAAAATACAATTACAGATATCAAGAATTATAGTTTATACAAGTGGAAACTGAATTCTTGATATCAAAAATTGCCATTGTTACTAGTGGAAATCTAATTGCTGATATCAAGAATTAACATTTTAACTAGTGAAAATGTAATTTTTGATATCACAAGTATTTCATGTCCTGAAAATGAATAAAAGTCAAAACGGCTTGCCATATAAGAAAGCTGTTTTAGATATCAGAAATTATATTGATATCAAGAATTAATTTCAGATATCAGAAATGAATATTTTTACTAGTGGAAATTCAATTGTTGATTTCAAGAATAGACATTTGCACTAGTAACAATGTAATTGTTGATACCAGAAATTAGCATTTTTACTAGTAAGAATTGTATTCCTGATGTGTGAAACTGGAATTTCAACTAGTAAGAAATGAATTCTTGATATCAACAATTGAATCTGAATGGAAGCCCATGGCGAGATTTCACTAGTAAAAATACAATTACAGAAATCAAGAATTATAGTTCATACTAATGGAAACTGAATTCTTGATATCAAAAATTGCCATTGTTACTAGTGGAAATCTAATTGCTGATATCAAGAATGAACATTTTAACTAGTGCAAATGTAATTGTTGATATCACAAGCATTTCATGTCCTGAAAATGAATAAAAGTCAAAACGGCTTGCCATACACCGAAGACATATTTATCGTCTCTGATAGAAACACCAAAAGCTCCACAGCAAAAGTTTCTGTTTGTCTTGTATTATACTCATTGATGTAACTACTGTGTTTCCAAATGCAACCAAACAGTAACAAAAAGTGTTTAAACTATTTTTATCCCATCTTTAGTGGAACCGATTGTGCTTCACACATCCTGAAAAGTGAAGCCAAAAGATTTTGATCATCACTGCAGTATAGTTCATAAACCCTGGCCATGTAATCAAATGGGATGCAAGGAAACCAATAAACAAAAAAAATCCAATTATAATCCAAAGATTCTTTTTTTGAAGATGGTTTCTGCACATGGATTGGTTAAATACAGAGCACCAATTTTGAGTATGGGTTCCCACACTTGACAATACGTCACGACTTAACTTAACTTATGTTAAAGTGTTTGTTTTTCCTATACTTTTAGTTTTATTTGATGCAATAAAACAATGTTATGATTGACAGCTGTGCTTTCTATTGAGTCTGTGGGAGCAATAGTATGGGCGGGACCTGTATACCAGGGTTCGACCTCAGCAGACTCGGGCTCCAAATAACGTCATCGGCAACGACCGTTTCTGGGATATTTTGACTGCATTTTTCTACAGAGGAAGGAAGTGGAGATGCGTCGTCCATCTTTTTTTAAAGTCTATAAGCGGAACTGTACAAATACAGTGTTTTACCTGTCCCTGATGACTCAGAACACACTCCAGATCCGCAATTCTGGTCTGGTACCGAATCAGTTCGGACTGAAGCTGCTCTCGAGTCTAAATCAGAAAACAAAGAGCAGAGACGTGACATGAAGGTAAGATCGATTGTAAGGTGAGATTGTCATAAATTTTTTTTTTTGCATATTTGAAAGAAAATAAATAAATAAAAGCCATTTATGACCCATTTTACTTTTGCATATTACGGAGTAAAACAAAATATTCAGGGTAAAGCTTTACATTTAGGCTCATTAGTTAAACATTAGTTAATGTATTAACTAACAATTTGTAACAGTATTTAGTAATCTTCGTTAACGATAGTTAATAAAAATACAGCAGTTCATTGTTTATTCATGCTAGTTCACGGTGCGTTAACTAATTAAGTAACAAATACAACTCTGTATTTTAATAAATGTTAAAATTAACATTAACAAAGATTAATAAATGCTGTAAAAGTGCAGTTCATTGTGAGTTCATGTTAACTAATGCACTTTATTGTAAAGTATTACCATATTCACTAAAAACAAATGTTATTCACCAGGAATTGTGAAAAATGGACGTGATTGGAGGTTGAAAAATTATTTATGATGTCGCCCGAAAAGGAACATTTCAGAAGCATTTCAGTTCGTTACAAACACTTACATTTTCTGCTGCATGAATCATTTCACAATGAGATCAAGCACATGCATTACAAAAGTAAATTGGAGTGTATTTTGATTTCAAAATTGATTTTTTTGAAGCCGGATTTTGTATCAAAAAGAGTTTCCCAGCTCAACCTGTCTCTCATCGTGGTCAAAATCGCTTTTAGAGCTTGACACTGTATTACATTGTGCTTTGTTATGACACAGTGTAACACTCATATTCTTGCGATGAACTATTCAGCCGTCTGCTACGAGCTGAGATGTTGTTGTTGTTGTTAAGAGAGTGAATATATACATATTTTATGGCTGAGATGCGTAAACGACTTACCTTGACCTCTTTCTCTGCATCAAACGTCCCTCCCACCTGCTCCTGCAGGAGGGCGTAAGCGCGCTGAAGAGCCTGATACTCCATCGTCAGCTGACGGAATCGCAGCTCCGTCTCCTCCTTCAGCATTCCCTAAGCACAGGAAGATGGCAAGTTTACGGGTATAGTTTAGAGACACGCAAATACACCGAACACACACGCACCTCTTCAAGGTCATCGTCTGGTGTGCAGGGCGTTCGGTCTGTGTGGTAGGAAATGGAGGAGCCGTCCGAGTCTATAGAGCCTTCCTCGTCATAGCCAAAAAACGTCTCCACCACCGGCTACGGAGAGAGAGAGAGAGCGAGAGAGAGAGAGGATTTTTGTTTTAAAAACCTTTTTGACTCAAAGTTTAAATATATAGAAGCAAAAAAAAAAATTAACAATATATGTATGTGTGTGTGTACAGTCAAACCAAAATTTATTCAGACACCTTCAACATTTCACACATTATCTCAGTTTATTCGCTATGGTTTAAAAAAAAATGGTAATAAAAATGACAAGAACTCACAGAAAAAAATAATCTTGATAATGTCAGATAACACTTAAGTAAAGCATGGTCAGGTCAAAGTGTCTGAATAATTTTGGGGTACAATATGTCACAGTTTACTTTATTTTGCTGTTCTCACTTACATAAATGAATATATATATATATATATACACATACATATATACACACACAAAAAAAACTCCTGGGTCAAAAATTACCCATAATGGGTTATTTTGGACCCAAATCCTGGGTTAAAAAGGGACCAACTAATTTCTGGGTTATTTCAATCCAGAAAAATGGATTATTCTTTTTGACCCAAATTCTGGGTTAAATACCTGACCCAAATGTTGGGTTAAAATAACCCAACATTGTAGTTAATATAATCCAACTTCTGGGTCAAAAGAACAACCCCAATATCTGGGTTGAAATAAGTTCAAAAACTTCAAAATCAAATTGTCAAATTCCAAAACAACAGCGGGGGGCACGGCGTGAACCCAGAACACGGGTTACTCTTTGAAAAATAACCCAGAAACCCAAACAACCCAGGAATTGGGTCAAAATATTAGCCCTATAACCCAGAAAATGGTTACTCTCTGAAAAAATAACCCATAATTTTAACCCAACACAAATAACCCAGAAAATGTGTTGACGAAATAACCCAGGAGTTTTTAGAGTGTATATATATATATATATATATATATATATATATATATATACACACAAGATACACACACACACACACAGTCATATTCTTTATAGAAAAAATAATCTAAATAAAGACTTACTGTTTACTTATTAATATATTTAAAAAAGAGACATAAATCAATCATTTCCAGCCTTAATCAATGCAGTGATACTAAATCAATGAAATGAATCATTGTGTACAAAGTAAATCATTTATATTAATATAAAAATAAGTACATAATCAATGCATTATTAAATGACAATAAATGAACAAAACATAAAAATACTTTAAGTAAACATTTTATGAATAAAATAATATTTTAAAGGCCTAAATGCATAATTAAAAGTACATCACTATGTAAACAAAAATAATAATATTTACAAGTAAATAATTTATACAAACGATGATTATACAAATAAATGCATAACCAAGAATAATATTACAGTATTCATAACATCGGTATGCAAGAATAAGATTGAATGTTTTACAAATGTAGAATGTATTACAAAATTATCAGGTACAATAATGTATTTTCTGACTGGAAATTACTTTATAATAACGCTTATTTTTTTTATTTTTTTTTTTTTTTTTCATTTCTATGCTTGTATAGAAGTGTGTTGGACAACGACATATTCATGCGTACCCTACAGGTTCTGAAGGGCTTCTTCCTGCGCAGGCTGTCCTGTCTCCTGTATCTCAGCAGCATATCTCTCTCCTGAGGAACAAGATTAAAATAACAGTTATTTTTTTATAATGAGTTAATAAAAGGTGCATTAAACAACAGTTTCCACAAGACTACATTTCCAGTTGTGTTGGTAAAATTCAAGCTTTATCCATAAATTCACGACACGTGCATTTAGATTCTGACTGAACGTCACATACAGTACACTATCATTTCAGTTGCTAATTTCATTCACACTTACAGATATTTTCATCTGGGGTTTGTAAGGTAACATGCACTGCGTTCATATGCAAAAAACATATTTTAGCGTTTTACAGTGTGAATATTTCCCAGACTCACTATCACACTCTTCACATATCCAGCGGTTTCCAGCGCCTGGAAAAATTAAAAAAACACTGATCAGAAAATAATGAGACAGTTTGCATGTATAATTCGTTCGTGGCTTTTCATGTCGGCTTTTAAAACGCGTTTGTGCGTCCCTGTGAGAAGAAATGCTGATACCCTGGACAGATCGTCGATTATGTTCTGTTGTTCCAGCACTTGTAGTCTCAGAAACTCAATCTCTCGCTCCTCTTGACTCAGATCCAGATCGTTCAGAGAACTGGGCCGACGGATCGTCCCGGCCTTCTCCCGCTGCAAAATCAAAACTCACATCAAGAGGCCGGATGTGTGCACAGAGACCGCTGACAGATAATTACTCATGCCTGATGAGTTGCCATAATGATCAGATCATTCAGACACGAGCGATAACAAGGTTGCGCGCTTGCCGGATGCTGAACGGCTCAACCGATAAATGTGTTTACATGAAAACATGGCCATGTTACATAGAGATGCATCAGTATTCAAAGCCAATGTTTTATGCAGTTGGTGTGAACTTGAACCTGAAAAGACAAACATATATGGTTTATGCTTGAATTTACAGATGGATGCTTCTTTTGTCAAGGGAATAAATCAAAATAATAGTAATGCGTCTAAGCTGGAAATGGCCAATTATGTCTGATGACGGTTGAGCGGTTGGTGAATATAAATTGGCTCTGTCAGCCTCCACATCACCATCAGGGAAAGTGTGTTTTCTAAAATAACTAGCAGTGTATAATAAGCAGGAATCATTTCTATCTGTTCATTTGCACAAAAGCTTTTTTAAAGACAACATACGGATGTCTTCTGGAAAGTTTGTCCGATTGTTTTTGGAAGGATTTATACTTTTGTAATGTAGAAATACTTATTATTAATACTTTTATTTTATTATACAATTATTAATACTTTTATAAAAGTAATAATAATCATCATTACTTGATGAATTCAACTTTGAAAGTGACATTTAACACATTTAACACACACAAACAATTCACATTTTTTAAGCATTAACCTAATTAAAGCTGAATGAACACTGTACGATTTTGGCCACAATTTTATGATTTCCAAAAAATGCTTTTCTTTTGAATTAACTTAAAAATGTATCATATTTTTCATAAAAAACATGAAACAGTTGTTTCATTATAGCAATAATAATTTTTAAGGATCATGTGACACTAAAGACTGGAGTAATGATGCTGAAAATTCAGCTAAAATTAAACACAAATTTGAAAATATTGAATATAATTTCAAATAGTAATAATATTTCAAATTTAGAATACTGTTTTTAATTTATTTTTGATCACATAAATGCAGCTTTGGTTTGCATAAGAGACTCCTTCTTCATAAAGACTTCTAAACAGTGTATAATCAATCGATTATCTTTTTTTTTTTTTTTTTATAAACATCAATATTTTTAAGCGCTTTAAGTGGTCACCATTTGACTATGTAATATTTAAATTTTATACATATTTTTTCAAAACATGTAATCACTCTGTTGCCTTCACTAAATGGCTCTGTGGTATAATAATGAATCTTTCTCTCAATTAATATGAGCTCACACGGTGCAAATACATTTATGTTCACAGTTGTTTTCTGCATCATTACCATTTCAATGTTCTCCTGAGTGACGAAGTGCAGTTTGTTCTCCATGCGTCTCAACGCATGAGCCAGCTCCTCATTTTTCCGGCTGAGACGTTTGTTCTTGTCCAGCAACGGCTTATACTGGCTCTCAGCTTCACGGAGACGCTTTAACTGGGCGCACAGACATAAACAGATCATTACAAAAGTGTTGTGGTGGCAAAATTATGAAATAATATTTGGGGGCCGCTGTATGTACTGGAACTGATTTTTTAGAAAATACAAATAAAATCAGTGAAGTTATGCATTTTGAACACTAACGCGTACTTTCAGAACTTGTTTTTTTTTTTTTTTTGCAAAACTAAATGATTTAAACTGTACTTTGAAGAGCTGAGCGACAGCAAATTTACTACAATGCAAATACAACCTGTACTTGCCTATATGAGACATGAAATCTAAAACATCAGAGAAGCCGACTGGACTATTGCAGATTGAGTTCTGAGTGGTAAATTGAGTCTGAACCCTTGCTGAAGGTTTCAGCTGCCATGTTTAAATCACTGTGTCTCTGTATCGATCTTTAAGCCTGTCTGAGCTGAGCGGAGGAAACACTGAAGTCATTCATCACTGTTCAGATACTTACCACCATTACTGAGATCATTTACACCACCACATAACACTTAGAAAGGCAAAGGCACTCTTTACTATGCAATGGTATTACAGTAAACATGATACAGAAGACATACACATATACTGTATGCACAGAAACACACTGAATATGTGCATATGTCTGTATGTACTGTGTATACATAGTTGGCATGTGAATGTATAGGAATGTTAAGTTTATTTGTGTATTCATGTTTGCTCGTATGTACGTATAAACATGTATAATCGCAGAAGTAACTATAACTTTGGTTAGATAGGGGAATTTCGGAAGAACTTCTGATTTGAATTTTTTTAACTTATCTGTACTCTATATTTTATATATATATATATATATACATATATAGACAGAAAAAATAAAGCTCAATACATGTTAACAGAACATTAAAATTATTTATAGGCAAGAAGGCTGAATTATTTTCTGGACATAGTTAGGATATATGTAACAAAAAAAAGTGATTTTTTTCTCTCCATGATATAAATACAAACCCCTTTTTTACCACGATAATAAAATGATGCCAATAATATATATATATATATTAAAAAAAAGAATAAATAAATAAATACATAAATAAATAAATAAATAAATATATATTTTAAATATATATATATATATATATATATATATATATATTTTTTTTTTTTTTTTTAAATATATATATATATTTTTTTTATTTATTTATGTATTTATTTATTTATTTTTTCCTAACACTAGCACAGACTCACCAATTCATTGCGTTCCTCTGACAGAAGTGCGTTGCGGTCCTCTAGTTTGCGGGTAATAGCACTCAGTTCTGCAATTTTCAGTTGGAAACGTCGCACGTCCTTCTCATCCAACTGCTGCATCTGGAAAACAAACCAACTGCAGGTAACTGGAAAAAAAAACACGGTTCACTCGTAACATGACAAAATATTTTCTGTCTGTCTGTATATGTATGTGTGTGTGTGTATATATATATATATATATATATATATATATATTCTTTGTATAGTTGACTATATTTATATAGTCAAAATTTGCTAAGGGGTAATAATGGAACAACAGTTTTAAAGATTTTTAAATTATTATTTACAACAGGACCTGCATTTTCATGGTTTTAAATAAAAGACTTTTGTCTGTGTGCGTCAAACCCCTCAATATCCGGTTTTATTTTGTAGAAACCATGGAAACACCAAAGACGCTTTAATATATTATGTTTTATTAAACAAGGTTTTATTAAACATTATAGTTGTTTTATTACACAACTGTTTGGACACATTTATAGGCAGAAAACTAATTATTGTTATATGGCTCAACATGTTCAGTCTTATTGTTTGAATCTCGTTTTGTTGATTATATTAATATGATATTCTAATCATATTCGATCTTGCTTACTGCAGTGTGCAACAAGTGTCTCATACGAACGCACACAGTAACATCATTTTCAACACACTCAAATGTATCTAATATGATAAACAGCGCAGCGGCGTGTCGCGCTCGTCTCTCATTACAATCTCTCTAGCGGCTTCATTCAGCATTCGGTCCTGCTCTGCTTTAATATGCTTTAGTTAATAATCTCATCCATGAACATGATTTCTGCCCAGCTGTGAGGTGAAGACGACAACTCCCACGATTCCACGCTCAAACTCGGCGTCATCAAGCTACACCTTTGTTTTGAATAGCCGACCTCTAGTGGTGCAAAATTACATAATCTGCCTTTAAGCTACAAAATAAACTTCATTCCGTCAAATAATTATAATGAACTAAGCAAAAAGCATTTAGAACATCTCCAGCACGTTTTATAATGACTCAAACATCAAACATAAATCACCCTCACACACGTTATCACGTCCGTCAAAAACTTTTCGGCTGGAAGACTAAAAACATCGACACACTCATGGACATCAATCACTTCACTGAATAGTTGCCGGGTAAGAAATAAACCATTTTCTTAGAAAACCATGCGATCCATTGGTTTTCAAAGAAAATTCAGTGAAAACATTTGAATATCACGACATCGATGTCTGTCAAAAAAATAACATGCACAATACACGGCAGTATTTATGATGTCCAGCATGAGTTCACGCACTTCCTAAAAGTGAAGTTCTCACTACGACATCGCTTTCCGAGAAGAGGGTGAAAATGGCAGCTTGAGTGGCTTCAACATGATGTCTGTCAGAGACAATGTACGTAATCCATAACGCACATGAGTATGAATTTGTTCTTCGCTGAAATTGAATAGCAATAATCAGGGAACTGAGTGAAATACTTCACACTGCAAGATAAAGGGAATAAACACCATTCCAGTGGAAAAAACTTTGCTGGGTTAGTGAACATCATTCAAAGTATTAGTTTTGACTGACATTTTTATGCACAAACTATGCATATACGCATTTACATGATTTGTTACATTTAATTACCCCTTAGCAGATTGTGAATATATATATATATATATATATATATATATATATATATATATATATATATATATAAATAAAATGCTTTTTTTTTTTTTTGAAAATATTCCATTATGTCAGGTAACCGTAGAAACAGAAGTAGGAGGGGAAAACACACATCTGACAAAAAATCCTGAAAGGTCACGGATCAAATCCATCTTTTCTCCTGTAGAGAAAATGAAAGCAGCAGCCCCACCACAGCTGAAGCTGATATCAAACCGACAGCAGCACAAATACAGCCAGAGACGCGGATGTTCTTCTGCTGGGAAACGAGCCTCAGATATGAAAATGCAAGAATACACCACAGGTGTGAATACAAAGTGTGTGAGTGTGTTCATCAATGAGATTCCTAACAGCCTTGAGAAGGTGATATGTGGGAAAGATCACACTCACACACTCACATTCAGCCGTCTACCCACTGCTGACAGAGTGAAAATGCACATGGGAGGCCCTTCTAACAGATACATCTATTTTTATATGTATATATTTATACGATTATATATTTGACTGAACAACGGGCAACCCAGGAAGAGTTCTTGTTGGAAAAGGGTCATCATTTTTGATGCATCTGTTTTTTGATGCCATACAAATGGCACACAGAAGCTTTAAAGTTAACACTGCTTCTCTCAGAATAGTTAATGATACACCACACCGCTGGAAAAAGTTTGTTATACAGCTCTAAAACTATATGAAAAAAAAAAACACTGAAATAAACAAGACAAAAAGCATGTGCATCAATTTCTATGCAATCTGTTAATTTGCTATTCAATGGCAAGGTCATATTGTCGTTTTCCAAGAAACACAAATACTTAAATTGGATAAACCATCTGCAAATACATCAATTTAAATGCACTGTAAAGAAGACAAGTGTTAGATTGCAGAGAACGTAAAAATCTATGGCGAATTAAATGGGCCCTTTTTCAAGTCGCAGCAGGAGACACTGCAAAAAAAAAAAAAAGCTGTAATAATTGTTTTAGATCATGTGTGCAAGGAAATAAAAGATGAGCGCAAAGCCAAAACAGCCAAACTATACAGACACATGCTGCTGTGAATGGTTTGTTTGAAGCATAATATTAAATTAAAGGGGTCATGAATTGATAAATCAAATTTTCCTTGAGCTTTTGACATAGAACAGATCATCACACTACAAGAATATCCTGTAAGTTTCAGAACTAAAAACTTCCTTGTACAGGAACAGCTTTATTGAAACCAAGCCCATATGACGACTCGTTGGGGAACGTGCCTCTTTATTTCGTCATAGAGAGGAAAAAGACCGCCTCTACAGAATTAGATCAACGCCTATTTCTACACCGTTACCACTGTCACCCCGCCCACCAATTCGAGCACGACAAGTAGTAGTAGGTAAATAACAGACGTGACACTAACACTGGCTCGAGTAACTAAGCGATCAACATGCCTTTGAAGAGTCCAAAATGTTGTGCAGTGCCAGATTGTGGAAATACACAGTAGCTGCATTGGATTCGCAGAGCCTGAAGTTAAAAAACGATGCCGTGCCATCTATATAGGATCCTACAGGAACGGCGCAACACACTTATGTGAATAAAAAAGCTTTTACTGTGCCACTATTGCTTTGTTAGAGATATGCACGGATTATGTGTGCATGTCTAACCAAAATCCCCAGTGATTTCATGATGGCCAACAGTAAGATGTTTTTGTCTCAAAATCATTTATTGTTAGTAAATCAAACCAGTAGCTAATCTGTCAATTTCACATTGTTTCTCTTAGTAGGATAAAAATAAACTGATATTTAAACCGTGATTAAATTATACACAGAAACGATCAATAAACGCTCCCTTTACTGTCACAGGAGCTGTCAATCAAACAACGCAAGCTCTCTGGATTCTCACCAAAACTCCCCTAGAATCAAATCTCTTATTTACATTGTGTTTGCACTGTTAGTCATGATGAAAGCATTCGTTAGTGTGCAGAAAACGAGTTACAATGACGAGACCCCTGCATTCGTGCGCTCAACAACATGATCTGTGATCGGCTACATGCTCATCACTGCAACCTTTCACGCCTCGATCTAAAAATAATGCTATAAATCAATACTTTTCACGATTAGTAAACCCTGCGAACTGTTATAGCAAAAACGTGCTGCAAGTTTTTAAGAGAGTAATACTTGATGAAGATGTTAGCCAATCACAGCAATGGGCGTTTACACTGAAGTCTCACAGCAGACACGCCCCTTTAAACAGAGCGTTCAAATCAAAGGGCTAAAATCAGGGTAGGAAAAAGGCCTTTTATTTCAAAATAATGACCTTTTTTGATGTAAAATATCATACCAGCATTATAAATGCACCCCAGGAAATATATATATATATATATATAAAATAATTCAGTTCAGGACCCCTTTAAATCAAAACATGATGATGGCCAAATTAATGTTTTGTTTACTTTGGTTGTTTTGATGATCATCCTGAAGTTACTTGATTAGAAACACTTTTATTGTATTAGTATTGAAAAAGCTACTGCTGTTAATGAAAATCTGTCCCTGATGTCTATTGATAAGAGGTGTGATCTTAAAGGCACAGTCTGTATTTTTCACCACTAGGGGTCGCTAAAATCTTCAAAACGTAGATTGATGATGCAGTGAATGAGCGTGGAATCTTGAATCTAATAATGTTTATTGATGAGTGAATGCATGTTTTTAACATGACTGTGGCGTGAAGCAGGGCGGGGCCGAGAATCGCGGACGCGATTGCTAATGAGAGACAGGTATCAGGTTACACACGCGAGTCCCGGGGGATATAAAGAAACGAGGACGTTTCATTCTACCGAACTACTCACTAGTGCTGAAATACTCCTCATACAGGTCAGTTTATTTGATTAAAACTGTGAATGAGACTGAACAGTAGCTAGATCAACATTCTGATGATATTCTACCACTTCGTCATGTTGAGTTATATAACATTGATTAGTCTTATGTACATTTGCTCACCTCGTCTAATGACGTGCAAGAGCTCGTCTCTGTCGAGTCAAAGTTTGTCGCAAAGCTCTCGCCATCTCGGAAACGCCACGCCGATATTGATCCTCGTTTTTATTTTTCCTTTTGTCCCAAAGTTTGCTTGCCATGATCCGTAATGTTTGAACGAAACAATAGCAGCGTGCCGCTAGTCGTTACACAGCTGCCTGCGTCTGTTGCCATGGTTCCAATGCAGTACAAGCGGAAACCAGGGATAACGCAGATATTACGTCATTGAAAGGCAAGAGACAATGGAGGGACGGGCACTATTTAAAATGAGGAATTTCTCTGAATTTACAAATTCTTGGAAACATTTAGGATAATGCACAGATGAACGAAATATATAACACTGTGCAAGTGTTTTTTGGATATTTTAATATAAAAATCGTACATATTGTGGCTTTAATGCTTTAATTTGTGATGAAGAATAGGACAATAAAGTCATGCAGTGAAGCGTGAGAATCCAGGGAAAGCTCTGTGTGTTTCCTCAAACAGATGAAACCATCAGCTATCTGTATAAACTGGACCGGCAATATCTTCCTCAAACCCAGACCTGTTAAAATCCTCGAGAACCTCCTCACAGAATTTTCTTTTCAATACCAACTTGTCAATGATGATAAAATTAATAGCAAAGGTGCATTAATGACCGTTTTGATGATCATGTACATGAATGTTCTTGCTCTTTTACAGGATCTTCTGAACTGAAAAGCACCATCATTAATAAACGAAGCAAAAAAGTGCACAGACACTACTTTTTCCATCCGTTTTGTTTTTGTTTCCCATTCATTTTCTTCATTTTAAAGACGGTTTTTGATACAAAATGATACAAGTATTATTACAATATAAAATAACTGTTTTCCATTTTAATTTATAAAATGTAATTTTTTTTTTAATTTTCTGTATCATTACTCCAGTCTCGAGTGTCACATGATCCTTCAGAAATCATTCTGACATGCTGATTTGCTGCTCAAGAAACATTTATTATTATTATCAGCTATGCTGATTAACATTATTAAAAAATATTCCCTTTTTTCAGGATTCTTTAGATCTATTTGACGCATCCATGATGAATAACATTCATTTCTTTCCAAAGACGAAGGTACAAAACTGTATATTTAACAAATTTTATAAGAGAATGAACTACTCATCCCGTGATCTCATGAAACAAAACACAAAATGACTGTACAGGATAAAACTTTTTGAAGATCATATATTTTAAGTGTATTACATAATAACCAAACATACAGATTTCATAAGTAATTTGTGGTATAGTTTTTCACTAGGAAATTGCCTTTTAAAATTGACTTTTTAAAACAAACATGAACTACTTTTAAAGAAGCACAAATCTTCATTTAATAACTCGTAAACTGCGATAAACTGCGTTTCATTATGGAGAATATGAATGGGATATATATTTATAAAGCAAATCTGGGTTGAGGAAAACTGATCTGAGCATGTGAGCACAGTAAGAGCAGAAGTGCAGCAAGCGGCGAGGTTTAGTAATGAAGGAGATGTGCTTACAGGGTTAGCTGTGTTCTCTGCTGCGTCTCCTGCAGCGGGTGAAAAAGGGCCCTCTCGTCTGGGGCTGGAGTCTCGCAGCAGGGCCAGCTGAGTGTCTACTGCCTGTTTCTGCTGCTGCAGTTTCCACGTGTGGCCCGCCTGAGCGCTCAGCTCTCTCTCCAGCCCACAGACAGCGCGCTCCTTTAGTTTAATCTCATCCATCTACAGGACAGAACACAGCACAGTCACATATGCACACACTCACACGTTCGTTCGGCCTTAAATAGGACACAGTTGTGAGTATACATAAAACATGACCGGGAGGAAACGCACACAGCTCCCACGCGTCCTCTCCGGACGGGAAACGGAGCACGCATGCACAACAGTTGCCATGACAAGCGTA
This sequence comes from Opsariichthys bidens, assembly GCA_037194245.1. Classification (NCBI taxonomy): domain Eukaryota; kingdom Metazoa; phylum Chordata; class Actinopteri; order Cypriniformes; family Xenocyprididae; genus Opsariichthys; species Opsariichthys bidens. The sequence continues at coordinate 4,011,604 of CM074296.1, forward strand.
CAGCGATGAGCCACACCCCATTTCCCACGCCACTTAATATTCAGCAAAATTATGGTTTTGACTGCACTGACACTATTGGATGAGAACTGAACTGAGCTGGATGATGACATCTCTGTCTTCACCAGAGCTGCTTTATAGAACTATAAAACTCATTCCATAATTGATGAACTCTACACTGTTATACAACGGAACTGAATCAACACTGAACTTCAGGTGAACGATGACACTGTTTTCTTTTTAGAGCTGCTATACAGCATCATTGAATTCTGTTTGCATAATTGAATCATCATTTTCTGGTATATCACTGCAACGCTTCTTTGAAAAAATCTCTATTGTATAAAGAGTTTTATAAATATATATCTGTCTGGGTCCGTCAGTCTGTCCGTCTGTCAATCAATCAATCAATCAATCTATCTATCTATCTATCTATCTATCTATCTATCTATCTATCTATCTATCTATCTATCTATCTATCTATCTATCTATCTATCTATCTATCTATCTATCTATCAATCTATCAATCTGTCCACCAATACATCCAACGTCCCTCTATCTAGGTCCATCCATCTGTCCACCCGTCTATCTATCTATCTATCTATCTATCTATCTATCTATCTATCTATCTATCTATCTATCTATCTATCTATCTATCTATCTATCTATCTATCTATCTCTATCATTCTATCTATCTATCTATCTATCTATCTATCTATCTATCTATCTATCCATCTATCCATCCATCCATCTATCTATCTATCTATCTATCTATCTATCTATCTATCTATCTATCTATCTATCTATCTATCTATCTATCGCTCTATCACTCTATCTATCTATCTATCTATCTATCTATCTATCTATCTATCTATCTATCTATCTATCTATCTATCTATCTATCTATCTATCTATCTATCTATCTATCAATCTATCAATCTATCAATCTGTCCACCAATACATCCAACGTCCCTCTATCTAGGTCCATCCATCTGTCCACCCGTCTATCTATCTATCTATCTATCTATCTATCTATCTATCTATCTATCTATCTATCTATCTATCTATCTATCTATCTATCTATCTCTATCATTCTATCTATCTATCTATCTATCTATCTATCTATCTATCTATCTATCTATCTATCTATCTATCCATCTATCCATCCATCCATCCATCTATCTATCTATCTATCTATCTATCTATCTATCTATCTATCTATCTATCTATCTATCTATCTATCTATCTATCTATCTATCTATCTATCTATCGCTCTATCACTCTATCTATCTATCTATCTATCTATCTATCTATCTATCTATCTATCTATCTATCTATCTATCTATCTATCTATCTATCTATCTATATATCTATCTATCTATCTATCTATCTATCTATCTATCTATCTATCTATCCACCAATCCATCCAACGTCCCTCTGTCTGTCTGTCTGTCTGTCTGTCTGTCTGTCTATCTATCTATCTATCTATCTATCTATCTATCTATCTATATATCTATCTATCTATCTATCTATCTATCTATCTATCTATCTATCTATCTATCTATCTATCTATCCACCAATCCATCCAACGTCCCTCTGTCTGTCTGTCTGTCTGTCTGTCTATCTATCTATCTATCTATCTATCTATCTATCTATCTATCTATCTATCTATCTATCTATCTATCTATCTATCTATCTATCTATATATCTATCTATCTATCTATCTATCTATCTATCTATCTATCTATCTATCTATCCACCAATCCATCCAACGTCCCTCTGTCTGTCTGTCTGTCTGTCTGTCTGTCTGTCTATCTATCTATCTATCTATCTATCTATCTATCTATCTATCGCTCTATCACTCTATCTATCTATCTATCTATCTATCTATCTATCTATCTATCTATCTATCTATCTTTCTATCTATCTATCTATCTATCTATCTATCTATCTATCTATCTATCTATCTATCTATCTATCGCTCTATCACTCTATCACTCTATCTATCTATCTATCTATCTATCTATCTATCTATCTATCTATCTATCTATCTATCTATCTATCTATCTATCTATCTATCTATCTATCTATCGCTCTATCACTCTATCTATCTATCTATCTATCTATCTATCTATCTATCTATCTATCTATCTATCTATCTATCTATCTATCTATCTATCTATCTATCTATCTGCCATCCCTCCATCCATCCGTTAGTCTATCTGTCTATCATTTGCATTTCATTTCTCAAAATCCATAAAAAAAGCCTTCACAGACTTCAGCAGCTCAGAAAAAAAAGTTATTATTCTCTAATAATGCACCGATTCAAACACTGCAGAAGATTCATAAATCTCAGCTGTACACTTTCTAAAACCTGCATGGAAACGGTAATTAGCTGATTATCCTTGAGAGTTAAGAACAAAGTGTGAACTTATGACTTAAAATTCTCTCAGTGACAAGGGAGAGATTGAAGCAAGTTGTCACTTTTTACTCCAGTAATTATTTCTCAGGTTCATTTTTGAAAGTCAACTTCTATACAGACACATACGTTAAAGTTTCGGTTACAAAAAGATCTATTTAATATTTCCACGGTTATAGCCCGGGACAAAGGTGCAGTTCACTGAACACACACTGAACTCTCATGACAACCTCTGCTGAAGCACTCTGTGAGCTATTCTTTAACCTACTGAAGAAGAGACAATTATTTAGTGAATGAAAGTACACCTCTCTTTTTATTTCTCTCTTTGTATCTCCCTAGTGTAAAAATAACTCATTCTCTCTGTTTATCAGGTGACTCATTCCGGAACGCCCCATGTAGGCGTTACCACGGTGATCAGAGCATCTCGTAGGAAATCTCAGTGTGCGTCTATGTTTATCTGCGTTATATAAAGCACTGCATGGTGGGAAAAACTAGGTCCTGTTCTCTTATACGGCATCGCTGCGACTAGAGGAAGTCACTTATTCAGCATAAATGCACATTATGAGACACATTAGCATTTTAAATTTTCATGAGCTTCATGAATACATTGATTATGATGTGTGCCATTACACACGCCTCACTGTTTCCTTGGTGATTTATGTGCATGATAAATTAATTTAATCGAAAAACACCAGCCGCGGACATTTAGTATCCGGGCTCCAGGCCAGACCGCGGGCCTCCAGACCCATGAGGGATGCTGCTATGCAGCTTAACATGGAGGTGAGTACAACAAGCTCTGCTGCTCCACGGAAATGTCCTAATTTTTCAATTTTCCTTTATTAAAAAAACATTGGACCGTGCTTTGAATGTCAAGCCAACCAACTTTTTGCTCAGCATGGATATGCATACAAATATTAGACATCATGCCTACTGCTCACTAGTCTATGTGCACTGCAATAATTGATTCTGATTGGTCAGCTGATTCTGTTTGGATTCTGATTGGCAGCATAGAGTTCCCGCCCCTTTTTTCAGCAGTGCTGGTATTTTTTTTTTAAAGTGTTATTTCCATGAACCAAGCCAATCAGCTACGAGGTGAATCATAACATTACAAACGTTGATTTGAAGCAAAAAAACAGACAAAATGAACAAAACACAAACATTTTAAAAGCATAGAAAGATCAACTCATCATTTGCAGTGCTTCATGGGAGTGGGCGGAGCTAAAGAGCTCTTTTGGCATGTGTTGCTTAATTCAAAACGCTGATTGGTATAAATTTCCATGGATTAAGATTTAAAAATCGTCGTTCAAAATCAACTTCCCTACGGAGAAAATGACTGTTCTATTCTGCAGCCTATATGGCATTGTACCGGCTGGTTCGGCATCCTGTCAACTGGTGCTGATGTCATCACTGTAGCTGACCAATCAGGAAACATCTTGTGTGATTCCGCTATTCCATTCTTTTAATGCCAGCTCCTTATTCAAACTTTCTGACACCTTTTTCTTCCCTTTATTTATCCATATTTGTTGCTATGAGGTTGCAAGGGCTCTCTAGGTGGTTGCTAGGGTGTTGCTAGGCAAATACTGGGGTGTTCTAGTGTATTATAATTCATTATAATAATTGATGAATTACAATTAATACACTTTTAATGACCAGATGGCACTTAATTAACTAGCAATTATCAACCTAAAAACCTGAAGTAGCTCACATTTTCGGGGAATATATAATAAAGCAAAGCCTTTCCACAAACAATACACCAGGCTGATCCGAACTCCCTGAACCAGTCAAGTCACGGCTATCTCTGCAGAAAAGGCGGGACAGCTGTAATCCACCCTCCCTCGTGAGCGTCTGAGCTCGTCTTTAATTGACATCTCAACGCCTCAGACGACCGAGTCTCGCTTTCATGTATCAGACAGCGTCTCCTTCGCTGAAACTAATCCTGTTACGCCCCTTATCCATGGACTCGACATTATTTACCCAGCCTTCATACAAGACCTATTCATGCTTAATCAACTTACAGTCTGTCTGCGTGCAGAGGTCTCACTCGTCTGAACTATAAAGAGCATCTAATTCCAAGTTTTCCAGGCAAATATTGCTATTAATTATTAAAGGTGATGCGTGCCATACTTAATATACACAAGTATTGTTTCCGTTCCATATGATGATGCTAGTGACAGAGATATTACACCTTTATCAAATTCACAAACAATATATAACAAAAAAAAAAACATAAAATGAGACTAGAGAAGCAAGGTGGCTGGAACTACTGAGCGTGACATTTTATACTTTTTACCATTTATATTATATATAATTGTTAACTCAATTTTCCTGAGTATGAGTGATGTTCGCAAATGTAAATTTCACCGCCACAATGCTAAAGTTTTATGCGTGTTTGACGTTATTGCCATGTGGCTGCATAGGTGTTCCAGAATGTTTTTGCTATGAGGTTGCTAGGGTGTTCTTAGTGGTTACAAAGTTTCTGTTTATATGTAATATGATTATAAAAAAAAGTTTAAAAATATATATATTTGACATATATAACATACGTAAACTTTAAAGACTCCATAAAGGTCATTTTTACTTCTCAGTGTCCATCATTCCCGTGTGAATTGCATCAGTTGGCCTCAAATGATTTCAGGATTCACTGTGTTCTTCACTTCTCACAACACTTGTCTCAGACTCAGTAGCGCATATAAATGCACTTACAGCAAGACCTTCCACATTCGTATAATATGAGAAAATGGCTTTGATTGACGTTTCGCTTCAGCCCAAACCGTAATATATATCCATTTATTCAATTTAACCGAGATCCGAACGTCTCTTTCATTTAAAATCTCTCCCTCCCATCAGCTGTTTTAACTCTAGCTGGTTTGGCATCACTTGTCATCACTGTAGCCGACCAATCAGGAAATGTCTTAATCGTTCCACTATTTCATTCTTATAATCAACTCGTTCATTATTCAAACTTTCCAACATCAGGTTCTCTTTTTCTTCCATTTATCTATATATATTTGTTATTATGAGGTTGCTGCTAGGTGGATAATCGGGTGTTTAGTCCTCAGTTGGGTGGTTGCTTGCTTGCTGAAAATAATAATAAAATAAAAAAAAAAAGAAAGAAAAAGGCCTCTTGCACATTTGAGGCATATTTCATGTCCGTAGCACAAACAGTGCTTGCCTCAGCAAGAATCACGAATGGTGGGCTGGCTTTGTTGTTTTGGTTGGTTGATCTGTCCCGTCCGCAAAGGACAGTCGTGCACTTTTATCAGCAAACATGCACACACACACACACACAAACTGTGTTCACCTTGGCATATCCTGCCACCCTTCTTGATAAACGTGATTAGATCCCCAGCCGGCCCTCCAATACGATAAATAATCCAAAGATCAATACCTCCTCAACACAACAACAATGACACCGGCTTCTAATCACAGACCTCCTTCGCTCACAACGCACCAGAGAACACATCAGAAACATTTATTCAATAGCTCCGCAATGAGTTACAAGAACGCAATAAGATTAGGGTCAGACAGAAACAAGAGGATGTTTATCACCATAATCTTATATAAGGGTACAAGTAATTGTATAATCCTGGTATTATGCACTAGAGCCTTATAAAAAGAAATAATAGGTCTATGTAAAGCACATTTCTAATTTGTACATTAAGTAAAATCATATACTAACCCCTGATAAAAACAAAAACAAACAAATCTATGACTATAAATATCTGTTTTTTTGTTCATGCTTTATTGAATACAAAATGAGTGTGTGAATCTATATATATATATATATATATATAGGATGGCATATATATACAGCATATATACACTTTCATATAATACGTAATAGATAGCAGTACAGTCAATATGCATTGTATTTTTAATCTCACACTAATAATTTACATGAAAAAAATACTAAAAAAGCACTTTTTTGCTGGTTAAATTCAACAAAGTCATGCTTTATATATTAAACATGTGATATAGGCTTTTTTTTTAAAGATGTTTTGCATTTTTTTCCTTTTAAAAATGCCATCATTTTATATGACCCTTCGCAAACAGTTTGATTGACAGGCGATCTGGCCAATCATAATCCTGAATCGGCCATTTGTCCGACAAAGCAGTCAGAGGAGTTAGTAGATTGACGTTGGTGAACTTTAACTTGAATAATTGTGTGTCCTCACGTCTTTCCGCGCTTGAAACAACATTCCTTCTGATGTTCATTCGTGTTTATTTGATGCTATAAATGAACTAGTATGAAGAGATGATCGCTTCACGAGGAGCTACAGCGATCTGTCACGACACATTAAAGACACAATAGACGCTATTTATTGATTAAACTTCTTTAAAAATTATGATATATTAAATATGAAACTGTTTCATATGTCTGTCTGTCGATGTATCTTCGTGAGAACATGATGTGTGGCGTGAGCGCGCATGGCTTGTCGGACATAGCAACCGTAACTAAAGGGGCGGGCTTTGCGAACGGTCAATTTCATTTGCTTACTTTCTTGAAAACTATATAATAATAAAAACATTATTCACATTATGTAACACTTGACATACAATCGAGTGTTACTCGATGTTTTGTTGCTCTCTCATATAAATAACAACCCAACCGATAGCCATGCAAATATCTACCGAGACATTGCACAGTCCTAATTATAAATGCTTCTCAGAAGAGAGTGAAGCTTCCTGTATATTTTCCATCACTCTGGTCATATCATTCAGAGACTCAACCCTGTTTTCCACAGTATTTATCGCATTCAGTAAGTCCTGAAGCAATATAGTAAGAGATCGATACCAGTAGGGATATTTTCATACTCCAGTAAAAACGGATGGCAAAAAGCCCAGAACAAGAGAGACTCTGAAGAGATGAAAGCAGATTTAAAGTGTAGTACACAAAGACACACACTGCCATTTGGAGATACACACATATGGCTAAATATAAAACGTGAACCAACTTATATAGAACCTCGAAGCTTTAGTAGAGGATCTGGAGGGAAAGTCTTCACTAAACCACACCTTTAAAACATTACTGACCAATACTACCTTGGCAACCGTTGCCGTCCTCCATATCAGACAAGCTCTTTTGTGATACATGTCTATGGAAATCTTGTTGAGTGTTTGAATCATTTAGAATGGAATTTACCGAAATTTTCCAAAAATACAGTAATGCCTTGTCGCTGGAGCACTTATAATTGCCGGAAAGCAATTAAGAGATAATATGAGTGGCAATTTGATCCCCTTGTGCAAATCTTTGAGTGTTTTTTCAAAATAACACACAATGCAGTTTAAGTTGCTTTGGATAAAAGCGTCTGCTAAATGATGAAAAAGCAAAAATGAATGAGCAAAACACCTACATTTGCTGCAAGATAAATAAATATTTTCTCTTTGTTCCAGTTTTGCAGTTCCTGCTGTTTTTAATTCACATTACTGATTAATTTATTTAAAGACAAAATGGATAGGAATGTAAGAATTCATTCCAGCCCGCATTAGAATAACATCCGATCAATTTATAAAACTTTACGAGCCCATTTCACATTAAAATAAAGCTTTGCAATAAAACTCTCTAGTTTACTCGAATGGAATGGTTTATAACGCTTGTCTAAGTGAGCAACAATAACCTTTTTTACTATTATAAACTGACTCACAAACAACTATCACAGTGGAAAACATGAAACTTAACTCCACTTTTTCAGACTGTCAGAGTCAGAGAATCACCAATTGCTGAAAGTATCAAAGTAATCACTTTGGTAATCTAAAATACTTTTCAGATGTAACTGTAATCTGATTACCACCCATTTAAAATGTCACTGTAATGAAACACACTTACTCAAATTTTGCATTTTAAATACGTAACTAAGTTACCTGTATTCGTTACTCCCCAACCCTGGTGCTTAATAAGTACTAATAAATAGCCAATTTTCTAGTTCTTAATAAGCAACTAGTTAAAAGACCTTTAGATAAAGTGCCACCAAATATCTTCTTTTGTGTTCAGCAGATGAAAGAAGCATTGCACAGGTTTGGAAAACGTGAGGGTGAGTAAATGTTGACAGTATTTTGGCTGAACGATCCCTTTAAGAGGTAAGTATTCATTCGTATTCAGAGCAATTGAGTCATTTACTGACAGATTAACACAGTGAGTATTGAAACTGTATTACGCACCAGTCTGCGGATCTCTCTTTCACACTCTCTCTTGATGCGGTTGATTTCCTCCTGGTGAAGATGGTAGACACTGCGGATCTCGGCGGCTTTGATCTTGTCGGCTTGCACAGCCACGCTTAATGCCTCCTCCATTTGCCTTTTCACCCCCTTCAGCTCTGAGATCTCCTGCTGCATTCGCATGCGCTCCACTTCGAAACTCCTCCTGGACTCTTCTCGCGCCTCCACCATCAGCGCAGACTTCACCTGCGGCGGCAGAGAAACCACATGGGATTTATATTTGATGCGAACATTTTCACAAAACATCTTTTTTAACTCAGTTATAAGTTCTTTAACTAATAATGGAACCATTTGGTGGGACTCAAAAAATCAGCACCCAAACATGCCAAGATTAATCAACTTTTTTAAAATGGGAAATGTTTAGCTTAATAATTAATCCAAATGAAAGATGAAAATAAAATTGCAACCATCTAGATTGCAAAATAATTTTGAATTAATATATTATAATTTAGTTTTATAGTATCATTTATTAATCGGACACTGACAACTTTAAGTAAATTATAACCACTGAATACGTAAAAAGGACTACTTTTATTTTCATCCCAGTCCATTTAATTTTCACCCCATTCCATACATTTTTAGTCATTTAGCAGACGCTTTTATCCGAAGAAACTTACAAGTGAAGCAATTAGGGGTTAGGTGTCTTGCTCAAGGGCACTTTAGTCATGGTATCGAATCCCCACTTTCAATTCCTTCCAACGTGGGAATCGAACCGGCAGCCTTCAGGCTACAAGCCCAATTCCCTCACCATTAGGCCACCCACGACTAAGGCCATACCTTATCGGTGGATCCATCTCTGAGGGCACCGACGAGCGCCTGGAGTCTCTGGATCTCTCCGTCTTTGATCTTAATGACCCGTACCAGTTCGCACTCGTGCTGACGCAGGAGTGTTTCCCGAACGCCGTGCAGCTCTCGAAGTTTCTCCTCGTGTAGTTTGGCTTTTAACTCGGTCACCACCACTGTGGATTTGTGCTGCTCGTGACGGACCTCCTGAGACTTTTCCCTTTCCAGCTTACTGACCTGAGAAAATAAATATAGAGTCAGATGTGACAAATTGAAGAAATCAAGATTTTCAATATTCTATCAAACAAATCATATATTTAATGGGCAATAAATCGCATGATGCTATACGTTATTAAAATAAAAGTGTGTGTGTGCATATATAACAATAATAGGTTATAAATATGTATATGTTGATGATATTTATAATGGTTAAGGGATATTTTACCTCTGAAAAGTAACAATTAAAATGAAGTGCAGGGCTGGGTAGGTTACTTTTAAAAAGTATTTTAAAAAGTAAAATACATGCTTTAAAAAGTAATTTGTAACGTATTTTGCTACATTACTCAAGTTTAGTAACTTAATCTAAATACTTTAGAATACTTTTGAATACTAATAAGTGTGGAACAAACACAAAAAAGGCAATTGTAAGTTTTTATCTCACAATTCTGACTTTTTCCCTCAGAAATGTGAGATATAAAGTTGCAATTGTGAGTTATAAAGTCAGAATTATGAGATATAAACTCGGAATATTGAGAAAATTCATAATTATGAGATATAAACTGACAATATTGAGAAAAGTCAAAATTGTGAGATATAAACTCGGAATATTGAGAAAATTCATAATTATGAGATATAAACTGACAATATTGAGAAAAGTCAAAATTGTGAGATATAAACTCTCATACTAAATTCAAGAAAATTGCAAGAAAAAAAGTCAGTATTGCAAGTTTATATCTCCCAATTCTGACTTTATAACTTGCAATTGTGAGTTTAAATCTCGCAATTCTGAGAAAAAGAAGTCAGAATTGTGAAATACAAACTCACAATTGTAGGGAAAAAAACGAGTGAATTATAAAATGACTCACAAAACATGAAAACAGTCGTGGATCATCAGGTCATGACAGGACAGTTAAGTTGACAGTTGGGCAATTTTTTTTATATAAATTCAGTCATTTTGTCTGGTTCAGGACAGTACTAAATAAAAATAACAACATTTTTATGATCCCTCTTAAAAGTATTAAAATGTTGATGAAACTTATCTCCGCTTTTTCAGACTGTCAGAGTCAGAGAATCACCAATTGCTGTTTAAATGACATTAAAACTCAAAGTAATCACTTTGGTAATCTAAAACACTTTTCAGATGTAACTGTAATCTGATTACCACCCATTTCAAATGTAACTGTAATGAAATACAGTTACTCAAATTTTGTATTTTAAATACATAACTAAGTTACTTGTATTTCGTTACTCCTCAACCCTGATGAAGTGTCATATAATGCATAACGAACATTAAGATGTTGTTTATGCAGAACAATGCTGCACTACAGCTGTGGGCAATGTTCCATAATTCAGCGCAGTGCAGAATATATTGAGCGTGCCCTAAATATAAGAGAGTTAGTGTGTCAGGACACGACCCCACGACAGGGTTACATCAGGACACGTCCTCTCTGTTCTGACACAATCTGACACATGCTGCCACAGGCAAGCGATAAACAACAACACTAACGTAACAAAGAGATCCCATCTTGAAATCCAGCCATAAAACAAAGACAACACTTGAGGAAGCTAAAAAATACCGCAGAATATTGTTATGCCCGTACCTTTTATGAAACAGACATGCGCTCTCACGCCACACATCATGTTGTCACGCAGTGAAAAATACATGACCGAGCAAAGAGGACACTGATAACGTATGAAACAGTTTCATTTACATTTACATTTAGTCATTTAGCAGACGCTTTTATCCAAAGCGACTTACGAGTGAGGAATACAAACAAGCGATTCTTCAAGAATTGGCAAATAACACAGGAAGTGCTCACAATACAAGTTTCATACATTGCTCAGTACCATAAGCTAGAGTAGGAAGGGAAAAAGGGAAGGAAAGGGTTTTTTTTTTATGAGGGGATCAAGTGTTCATGGAAGAGATGAGTTTTCTGCTGTCTCTTGAATATTGCCAGGGATTCTGCGTTCCTGATGAAAGTAGGGAGATCATTCCACCAGCAGGGAGCAGTGAAGGAGAATGTTCTGGAGAGTGATTTTGTGCCTCTCTGTGACGGCACCACAAGTTTCATATTTAAAATATTCTAATTTTTCATATTACAAGTTTAAACAATAAATAGCGTCTAGTGTGTCTTTAATGTGTCGTGACTTTAATGCGTCATCTCTTCATACTAGTTCATTTATAGCATCAAATGAACATGAATGAATATCAGAAGGAATGTTCGTCGCTTCAGAAGGCCTTTATTATTCCTTCCGGAGCCGTGTGGAATACGTTTATGATGGATGGAGACACTTTCTTCAACTCATATTCGTTTGGTAGCGCATTACTGCCATTATAAAGCTCGAATGCGTCAGGATATTGATTAATATATCTCTGATTGCCTTTGTCAGAAACAAGAAAGTCATATAGATGGCTCGAGGGTGAGTAAAGTTTGGGGTCATTTTCATTTGAAAGTGAACTAATCCTTTAACTAGATATTTACAGAAGAAAGGCATTATTAGACACACCCCCTTTTCATGAGAACTGCAGTATTTTGCTAATTTCTACAAGTCTAGAATAGTAAATATGACCACTTTGATCACCTCTAGTCTATAAACCACATGATTTGAGGAATCATTCAAGTCTTGCGTGCGATTTCAAGTCTTGCGAGCAACAATAGAGATTATCAAACACCACTAAATAAACGCCTTAAATGTTGCGAGAGGAGTAAAAGTCTCTGCTTTGCACCCTGTAGGTCTAACTAGATGTATAGATCTAACTCTGACTGCTGGCATTCAGATGGAGAGAGTAACTTTTTTGGCTGACACCACACCAGTCTAGACCAAAACTGGGTCAGACGGTCACTGGACAGTTTTCATAGAGGAATAAAACTGCAGAGGAGAAGTAATTTTGGGCCTACAGGGAGTTTGCATTTTAAAGCAGCGTAAGAGAACATGCAGAGACGAGGTTTAGAGTCCAGCGAGTCAGCAGGGCTGATGTCCCATTAGCCTCTGCTAAAGACCCAGCCATCTGTGACGTTAAATATGTGTTCAGGGTTCAATATCAGTTCAGAGGTATATTGACAGCGTTTGTGGCATAATGTTGATTACCACAGAAAATAATTTAGACTCCTTTTGATTAATTATTTTAAATATATATTTTATGACTTACAAAGCAAGTATTTGAAAGTTTTTACTTCATTTTTTCCTCTAATGATAAGTATTTATTATCATCAAGCTATCCTACTAATCATTAAACACATATTTGGCGTTTTTACTTTTATTATTTATTCTTTTTTATATTTAATTTAATTGTATTTTATTTCATTTCATGAGTAAAGCAAAGGTTGTAACACTAGTGGCAAATTTTCAATAAAATATGACTAAAATCAATATATTTATACCATAGTTTTACATAATATGAACATTAAATAATATAATTTGAGATGCCTAAATAAAAATAAAAAACGTATAACCTTGCCATGAGATTGGAAGTTTTTTTTAATGAAATTTTATACATTTTAAAAACTGGGGAGGACCTTTTATGCACCATTTCACAAAATGTAATATGTAAAAGTTTCGGGTGTCCCCAGAATATTAGTTTCAGCTCAAAATCCCCCACAGATCATTTATTATAGCTTGTCAAATTTGCCCTTATTTGGGTTTGAGCAAAAACACATGGTTTTTGTGTGTGTCGCTTTAAATGCAAATGAGCTGCATTTCCAGAAGAGGGCGGAGCTTTAACAACAACAACAACAAAGCTGGAGAATCTCACGCAGCCAAAATGAGAAAAGTGTTCATCCTTACATTGTTCAAACCGGAGTCGGACACTGATGGGATGAGATAATTTTCAGTGATAATCAATATTATACCAATATTCAATAATGTAACTATTATTGAACTCAGAAGAGTCCTTTAATTAAATTAATGTTAAATAACACAAAGTGGGTTAGCAAAACAAACTCTGGCACACTATATGACCTCTCTATCACAGCAAGATAAAGTACGATATTGCACTCTTAAAAAAAGGATCCACAAATGTTTGTTCAGCGTGACGGAGTTGGAAAAGACTTTTATGCCGTTCTTTGATGTTTGGAGGAAACAAGAAACAATCGTGTAGGAAAAACATCAAAACCCTCCAAATATCAGTCTTCCTTTCCCTGGCAGACCTGATCTTGACATTTTGATCTGAGGGGGACTGAACCAACGGTCAGGAAATAGGACTGAAACGGTCCAAAAATGCCATTTCCTCATCCTCAATACACATTCAGATGTAGACATACTCTATAATGCAAAATTCCAACCACAGTCCATGAAAAACATTTAAGATGCAAAAACGGCTTGTTCAGTATTGACATCAAAACCATGAGCAAATTAAAGGGATAGTTCACCCAGAAATGAAACTTTTGTCATCATTTACTCATCATATGTTGTTCCAAACCTGAATGAACATCTTTCTTCTGCTGAACACAAAAGAATATATTTTAAAGAATGTTGGTGCCATTGATGGAAGCCATTGACTTCAGAATCAGAATCAGAATGAGAAAGAGCTTTATTGCCAGGTATGTTTACACACACTAGGAATTTGTTTTGCTCCACAGTGCAACAGAGTGACAGTGACAAGACACAAGTAATAAAAAGAATAAAACAATTATATACAAATATACCAAATAGACACTTGTATGTACAGTTATGATGTAGACAGAATAGTATGGAGAGAAAATACTACAGCTACCGCCAACCGTTTAATCGCCAACATTCTTTAAATGATCTTCTTGTGTGTTCAGCAGAAGAAAGACACTCATACGGGTTTGGAACAACTTGTCGGTGAGAAAATGATGATAGAATTTTCATTTCTGCTTGAACTATCCCTTTAAAATATGACCGCCCACGTTTGCACATCAACACCAATTCAGTATTTAACAATGTGTGCGGAGGTTAACCAATCAATCTTCGTTTGTATAGAATCTTTAAAGGTTCAATAGCAAAAACAGACATGATTATAAGTGGACTTTTCAAAAAAAGGCCATATTATAGAATAAAGTACCATGTCTCAAAACCCCAAACAAACCTCTCCTTTCTGCAGTGGCACAAACTTGCGACTATACGGTTGAGAGACATGCCGTATGAGACACCAGCCCCATCTATTTCCATCATACATGATGAGTATTGTTCATTCAGGCCTAACAACAGTAGAGACAGCTCCAATGTCCCCTCTTACTGTCAGTCTAAAGAAGCCCATCACAATAGCTGCATTGATGCAAGCAGGCTGACAGCACATCTGTGACTCGTATCTGACAGTCTCACACAGTGGTGTGCTGTCACTGCACTCACCAAGAGAACATCTTCATTTTCATGGGTGTGTATTCGGACTGCCTGAAAACCTGCCTGCACGTTCATGGTTAATCTCTGAATCTGATGCTAAGAGACTGTTTTGTGCTTAAAGTGCAGTGTGGCATTTATATAAGGGCACTTAAATTGAATCACATCTCACGGCATCTTAAAGGGATAGTCAGGGTTATTCAATGCATTACAAAAACAAAAAGCATTACAAACATTTTTGGTAGTTGATATATATATATATACACACACTATATATATATATATATATATATATATATATATATATATATATATATATATACACACACATACACACACACAAGTAGTGTTGTCAACAATTAATCGTGATTAATCGCATCAATAAAAAAGTTTCTTTACATAATATATGTATATATTTAACAAAAATATATTATAAATTATATATAAATATACATGTATACATGTAACTATTTCTTAAATAAACACATGTGTGAATTTATATATACATAAATATACACAGCACACACAGTATATTATGTAAACACAAACTTATTTTGGATGCGATTAACTGTGATTAATCGTTTGACAGCACAGATATACTGTATATGGGTGTGTGTGATATATATATATATATATATATATATATATGCATATATAAGATCAAATTTAAACTAAATAAAAATGATAAATGTTGCTTAAATCTAAATAGTACTGCTATTTAAAACTGCTAATTCAAAAATATTAATAACTATTTATACTATTTTAACAGTATATAAATAATGATAAAATAACGCTTTGGATAGTTCGCCCATAAATGAAAATTCATTATTTTTACACATATACATGTCATCTAAAACTCATGACTTCAGATCCCAAATGTAGGAGTTCTAAAGATTTTATTGTTCCATCTTTTCTATAAAAAAAAAAAAAAAAATCAATGAATGAGGACTTTTAAAGTAAGTAAAGTAAGTTACCATAAAATTGTCCTACTAATTTTGCGCTATTCCAAGCTTTGAACTTATTGTGAGAAAAGGATTTTACAGCGTTATTCATGAAAAATCTCCGGTGAGTTGATGACTCAGTGAGTTGAACTTGAGAAGTGAATCAATCTGATTCATGAATAAATCATTCATTTGAGGTTAACTGATTCACTAAACGAGCTGACTCAAAAGAATCTGTTCACAAAACAGACTATCTTTCTGAATCTTGAAGACTTTAGCTCCCATTGACTGTAATTCCAAGGAAAAGTGCCAACAAAACAGTATCAAAACCCCTCATTTTATGTTCTGCAGAAAGAAAGTGTTTGGTACAGCATGAAGGTGAGTAAATAACAGCAATTTCCTTTATGGGTGAACTCTAAAATCACTTCCTTAACCATGCATCTTTCTCTCCAGGGTCTCTGTTAGTCTACCATGATTCTCAGAGACATCAGTCATTCACAGGCAGGACAGGACTCGAGATTTGCTTTTGGCTATTTGACAAAAACGTATCCTTATTTCCCTGCAGGTGTCGACATTGAAACACAGAACACTCTTTGTTTATCTCAAATTATAAAGAATCAATTTGCTCTCGCTTTCTTCCTTTATCCACAATACCGATGCCCTGAATCGTTCCTGAACATTGCATTTCATGTCCCTGCAATCAGAAAAGCAATTTTACAGAAAACGAGGTATAGCAGCGTGTTTGACTTTCAGGCACCGGTAATTGGCCTGTTAGAGTGTTTTCTCAGTCCTGAAGTACATAGTTCAGAATATTAAAATAAAACTCTCCCATTGCTGAAGGATGTGCACAAGGAAAAAATGCATTATATTCCAGATCCTTTACACTTTGCTTTTGAATCAAAGATCGTACTGCATCAGCAAGGAGATTCAGATGAAAGGTAAAGGACACACACACGTTGTGTTTTCATGTTTTATGGGGACATTCCATAGGCGTAATGGTTTTTATACTGTACAAACTGTATATTCTGTCCCCTTACACTACCTCTACCCCTAAACCTATCCATCACAGAAAATGTTCTGCTATTTTAGATTTTCAAAAAAGATCATTCTGTATGATTTATAAGCTTGTTTCCTCATGGGGACCAAAAAAATGTCCCCACAAGGTCCCCCATTTGGTCCCCATAATGTAGGTAATACTCTCACACACACACAGGTTTGTTTTGCTATCTTAGTGAGGACATTCAATAGGCGTAATGGTTTTTATACTGTACAAACTGTACATTTTCTCCCCCGACTCCTAAACCTACCCATCACACCCATTCTACATTTTTACATTTTTAATAAAACATGGTTTTAGTATGATTTTAAAGATATTTTAAATATGAGGACTCATGAAATGTCATACTTCATGTTTACGTCATAATACCCATGTCATTATACAAATTTGTGACCTCATAAATCACAAAAACGCACACACACACACACACGACCCCTGTCAGATAATTGAACCTCATTACTATATTGGCTATACATTGTCTGATCGCACTTATTAAAATTAACCGGACGTTTTCTTAATGGTAGCATTACTATAACTGTGGCTGTTACGATGATTAATTAGCGTAATAATGATGTCCCCTGTGACTGCTTTAAACGATTCAGATGATGAAAGGGTCAAGCTAAAGGGCTGAACACTAATATCCTCTGTGATATTTGAATGGAAAGTATATAGAAATCTTTCTGAGGATTAATGCTTGTTGGTGGCGATCAGTACTTTCTGGTGGGCTTTCTTACAGAATTCGCCATCATTTACTTTCACCCTGAGATGTGTGTATTGATCTTGGACAGCCACTGCAGTATGTGCACAGACACCCAATGAGCGGACACACAAAACACACACACACACACACACGTGCAGGATAGGGTATAGGTGAGACATACATTAGCTATTTTAGTCATAAATTCCATATTTAAAAAAATATATATTAGTGTTCAAAAGTTTGGGTTTGTAAGACTGTTTTAAATATTTAAAATAATAATAATAATAATAATAATAAAAAAAAAATATATATATATATATATATTTTATATATTAATATATATATATATATATATATATATATATATATATATATATATATAAATTAAATAAATATATAATAATATTTAAAACAGCTGTTTGATATTTTAATATTTTAAAATGTAATTCATTCTTGTAATCAAAGTTGAATTTTCAGCATCATTACTCCAGTCTTCAGTGTCACATGATCTTTCAGAAATAATTCTAATATGCTGATTTGCTGCTCAAGGAACATTTCTTTACAAAAACAAAAGTGAAAATTGATTGTTAGACTCAAATCTGATGGAATTAGTCACATTCAAAGCCAACTTAAATCAAACACAGTACATAAAAGCTGTAAAATAGCTACACTTAAAAAAAGGGTTATATTACCCTAGAATTAAATTGTGTTCAACCTCGATCAAATCAAATGAAGTGTTCGTCATACTGACAGTGAACAGAGGTTCACAGTCATCAGTCAATCATCAGGACATGAAATAGATGGTTTAGATCGTCTCACGGCTCTTAAAGACCATCTTCTCCCCTTGAGAACAACAAGACACAAATGTACCGGACTAAGCCAAACCATTAACCCCTGACCTGCTGTCAGTCACAAGCTAGCCTGGCATTGAACCAGCTTTGACAGAATGCCTATAGTTGTTTCACCCTCATTTAACACTGTTTCCCAGTGCTAATGAACCCATAAAGCAGATATTACAGTAACATAGTCACAAAATAAGCCCAATCCATAAAACATAAGAGGTTCATGACATGGCCGTTAATGGAGAGGCCATCAAACTTGTTGTGTACGCCTGAAATTGAGGGAGTGAATTTCTCAAAGGCTTCTTACATGGAGTCTCCAGGGTGAACTGCTTAATAACACTTCAATTTTTGATTTAAAGGTATAATTCAGCCCTTAAATAAAATTCTGTCATAATTTACCGTCGTGTCGTTCTTTTCCTAACCCTAAATTACTGTTTTGGAACAACCTGGAGGCAAGTAAAGAAAATAATATGCGTTTAAATCAAATGAATGTTTGCTTTATTAGAATTATGAGCTTTTTCTTTATAAGACTAAATGCTATAAATAACAAAATTCTCATTCTTAAAATATACAGTAGAGTTGAAAGGTTTGGGAGATTTTTAAAATGTTTTTGAGTTATGCTCACTAAATATGCATTTATTTGATAAAACACAGTTAATAATATTGTGAAATATGATGATGTAACGACAAAAGACTGAACTCTAGAGAAAATAAATCTTTCAAATAGACAGAAGGAAATTAGGTCAGTATTAAAAGCAATGCAGCAGATGAGAAGCCATTTTCTAATCAAACTATATAATATAGAAACGGAGTCAAGACATATGTTTTCCAGAACCAACTATAAGTAGTAGAGTCTAACCTTGGTTTTCTCCTGCTGCAGTTCAATTTGGATTTCCGTGAGTTTGGCCCTCAGCTCCTCATTGGCTGCTTGCAGTGCTGCCATGGCGTCAGGCCGCTCCCCTTTGCCCCGCCCACTGTGGGCTTTCTTGGACATATTGGGCTGTACTCCACAGGCCACGCCCCTTTCAGGGATGACCTGAGCTTTTGAACGGTCAAGATTTGCTTCTGTTTGTTCCTCAGCTACATCTTTCCATCCACCTGCAGATCGCAAAGGAAACAAGTATTCACAGAGGTCAACGAGACCCAGTTTATTTCGTTTTATTGTTTTAATGAAAGAAAATGAACTCGAAATACAAATAAAAAGCCCATGAAATGGTTTACAGAAGTTTCTTTTCTGCTGACGCATTTCCAATTAAAACAGTAAGTTTGGATGGCATCTTCTCAGAAGAGAAAAACATGATTTTTTTTTTTTAATATCTTTTAGTACAATACCAGATGACATTAAAGTTGTGTACCAAAACATTTGTTTGCACGACTTTCATTCAAATACAATAAAACATTGAAATCTGACACTTCTCTTTATCATTTTTTATCATTTTGCAGGTTCCTGAACAAATTGTCTGTCTGATTTTATTGATTCATTCATGGTGCTCAAACAGGTCATAATATTTCTTAAAGGGGTCCTTATGATTTCACTTTTTTAACTTTAGTTTGTGTGTCTGATCATAAACAACATCTGCAAAGTTACGACACTGAAAGTTCAATGCAAAGGGAGAGATTTTATTTTACAGAAAAGAAATTAATCTCACTATTATGATGGAACGCTATTAACCAATGACGAATTAAATGAAGGAATTAATCAGTATTGGCCAACAGATTAGCATGTGTGTGACATCACAGTAATTATTGCTGTGGTTACCAATGCTTGGAAACATTATCTAATATAGTTAAGATGTACTTCACATGTGTAAAAACCTTTTCTGACAGGTCTGATAAATGGACCAAATTACAGTTCAATTTGACTGAAATGTAAGACATTTATGTTAAAGGTGACCTATAAAGCCCCTTTTCACAAGATGTAATATCTGTCTCTGGTGTCCTCAGAATGTGTCTGTGACGTTTCAGCTCAAAATCCCCCACAGATCATTTATTATAGCTCGTCAGATTTGTCCCTGTTTGGGTTTGAGCAAAGACACGCCGTTTTTGTGTGTGTCCCTTTAAATGCAAATGAGCTGCTGCTGCCCGCCCCCTTTCCAGAAGAGGCTTTAACAGCTCAACAACAACAAAGCTGGAGAATCTCACGCAGCCAAAATGACGAAAGTGTTCATCCTTACATTGTTCAAACCAGAGTCGACACTGATGGAGAGACTCAGGAAGAAGTTACAACTTTTAGACGTTTCTGAACGGTTAGTGGATAAATGTATATAAACACCAGATAATGCCCCAATTGGAATTTATTGTCTTTTTTCAAGAGTTTAACTCTTTATTGGCAGTATGAGCACTTGAGTTATTCTCCCTTTGAAATAAAGTGCCGGTTTTGTTTTCTGATGAGACAACCTGACTCCATTTTAATCAATACATGATCTCAAATCACATCTCAAGTGACAGAAATTAGATAAAGTGAAGAGCAAATGGAGCAAAAGTCTTACACTTTTCTATTTTGTTTTTCTAGAAAAAAAATACCCCAGTAATCTCACATCTTCTTTATAGATTCAGAAGAGATCTCAGTGTCTCAAACTGTGCTCAAATTTGCCGATAAATCTGAAATCAAAAGGCCTTTCGACGTGAAACATATGAGAATCTACATAATAGCAACAGCTTTATATTAAATAGATGCTGTTGTTATTATAATACTAGCAGTAGCAATTCTGGTAAGAGAATCCATACGTTTTTCTCTGCTTACCAGTACTGGAAATATTTAATACTTTGACAAATCCCAAATCCACATTCAATCCCCACAGAAACCAGCTGTGTGTTTGACCGATCCATTCAGCAGTCTAAAGATAAGAAGAATCTAACAACATGCCAACTGGTTTATGACAGATAATCGGAAAAGAATAAACTAGGGCAAAAAAAAAAAAAAAAAAAAAAAAAAACTAAAATTCTTAGATTGAAATCTCTAAATTTATCCCATTTAAAAGGGACTGTAGATTTCAGAAAACGTTATTAGTGACACCTGTGGCCGTTACGTGAACTGCAGCCAACAATTTATTGCTCGGACTTGTGCTCACGTGATTGAATCCCCTAAATTTAAGTTCTTTTTCGTTCTTCACTTAGGGGTAAAAAGTTACAGTATGTAAATATTAAAATTACATTTATGATAGATTGATTATAAAGTATATTTCAGACTATATAGATCTGGATATGTATATACAGATGAGCACTTTCGTCATCCTAAATTTTCGCTGCCTTTACCTGCTATCGGAAATTTGATAATTCCCACTTCTGATGTCGTGATTAGGAGCTCATCGCGTTCAAGTTTCGAAATGGGAGGGCTTTCATGTTCCATTTTTAACTCGTACTTTCCATAATTCACGACTTCAGAAAAAGGAGCATCCGTTAGAACGTGAGAAGCTCTCGGGAGCGCGAGATCTTTTCGATTTTCCCGGTAAAAACGACCCGAGTCCTTCGCATACAATTCTACAGGGAATTATCGTTTAAGCTGTTCACACACTAGGAATTACAAAGCGATGAACACATGAAAATTCTTACACATTGCCCCGTTATAATTTTGACAACTTTCACAATGACAAAACAGCAATTACTTAATGAATTCACCCGCTCCATTTATCCCGTTTTTATTGAACACGCAATTAGAAATGCACTTTGCAAGTGTCTCTATCAAATTCACAAATTTCCCAGGGTGCTCTTTTGGCTTGCCTTGAGGAGTTTCAGTATCCTTTTTGCACTTTTGAACTTTGTGGCTCTATTCTAGAAATACTATAGTGGTGCAGTAGATAAAATGTCTACCTCACTTCTTTACATTTCAAAAACAATATATTTATTATTGTTTTTTCAAAGAACACCATACTATTATAGCTGACTAAATGCTTAAATACTAAACTGAATTATATCTTAACTTTAAAAGATAAGCCTTCTGTGTTGTTTTCAGTAATAGTTGTGTCAAAACAATTCAATTTAATTTAAATTTAATTTTAAATTCATACTAATACAACTATATAGTATCGTATATATATATATACACACATACACACTTTTTACAAAAATAAGTGTAATTTTGCACCTCTCTATATAGTGGTATTAGTATGAACCTATTTCCATTATTAAGTATGATAGACACTGAAAGCAAGTATGTACTGTATGTACTGCATCACTAACTCTACAAACACAATCTCACTTAAGAAGTGATGAAAGACACCCTTCAGCTTTGCCCAGTTGCACTGAATACATTATGTGGATCATTGGGTAAGATAACTGCACTTTTCATATACACAACAGCTAAACCGACAGTCAGGTACAGCTCAGCTCCAGATCCCTACATCACAAGTTTCCTGGATACGGATCAGCCATGGTCTAATGATAATTCAACCATAGCCTTTGTAAAGATCATATACGAGCACTATGTGAGCACAACATGACAGCAAGTAAATGAAAGATCTTTCATTTTTGAGTGAACCACTGAGGATGTGAGATTGCATGAAGCATCGAATCGGAGTGAATTACGGTGACTCAGCTGACTTTATGCAATATGTATGTATCTAAAATGAATGATAATGCCTAGCTGCTTTTAAATATGAATAATTTGGGGATATTTAGCATTTATACAGGCTCCTTATCTAGGGCAACATTATAACCGAGATTAAGCAAGCATATATTCACCATCATTAATTAGCCCGACTATTATGATAAGCTTCATAATCACAACATACTGTAGAAGTGCATCAGCATCATTCAACCTGTTTGTAGATAAAATCAATTTGAAAGTGTCATGAGGTCAGAATCTTTGCATTGCAATCATGCATTGCTTTTTGTCAAAACTTCCTCTGACCCTCCAAATCTAAAGTCAATGAGTTCATTTCCTTAGGCTGACGATTGCGTGCTCAAAAAAAAAGAAAAAAAAGAGGCAAATTTCGTCATTGGTCACTTGCATCATAAATACAACCTGTGTTGTGTTTCTCTGCCAGGCATTAGAAGAAAATAGACGTCAAGCAGAACAAGCCCCTTTGCATCACAGATGGTCCTCCGAGAACATTTCAATAAACATCCCAGTGGGCAGACGACAGCCTGTGGACGTTATTCCATCCTGCGCAAGCGAGGCTGTAACTGCTACAAGCATCATTTGATCAACATCTCCCCTTTTGCACCGGCATTCTGCAGCTCGCATTGACAGTTCTGACAAACATCCCAGCAGGCCGATTTCAGGATCGTTATCTGGTAATCACACAGGTCTGCGTGTTTGGTGCCACCCTGCTTGAATGAAAAAGGGAATTCAATGCATAAAGATTAAGACTAACCTTAAGTGCATGATTTGAGTTGGGATGTTGATTTAGTCTGCAGGGTTTATCCAGGGAGCTGTTGGTCCTCCATCATCCTCCAACATGCTCTGAAACGACAAGGGAGGCATGTTGTCATGCCCTGAATTCCATGCAGAAGATGCTTGAATCCTCAGCAGAACCGAGCTGCTCGCAGCCTGCGCAGACAGCTGGATCCTCAGCAGCCGGTAGTGATGGATCACCGGGAGGGAATAACACTTGAAAAAAGGGGGAGCTATTGCATGTTAGAGGAGAGACTATGAAGCGAGAGAGATTTGATTCCTTGCACTTACCATAAACACTCCCTCACCATCCCTGATGGAGAGAGAGGATTGATGCCGGTGGGGAGGATGGTGGCAGAGGAGTGGAGACAGACTCAGAGTGCACACACACACATATGCGCAGGCGTGTGCACATGCATACACGCTAGGATCTGGCAGTTCTGTGTGGCTTCTATTCTAGGTTGCCTGCGAGAGAGATACAGGAAAAGACAGCGATTGTAGCCGCCCTCTGGACAATGCACTGCAACTGCATCTCGATCTCGTAACATCACGTCATCATCCAGCATAGATGCATTAAAAAACAACCAAATACGTAGCAAGATATATGTGGGCTGTGTGTCATTGCATGGCTCTCATTTATTTGGAAGCAGTTCAGGATTCACGTGCATCATGCTGTTCCCTCCATATGGTTGGTGTTAGAAATTGCATCATTGAGCATGGCTTAAATAATACTGCAGAACAACATTCTCAAACCAGTGTAGTGCAGTGATTTTTCCTCCAGCCGTACAGATGGCGGCAAAGAGCTAAAACATGAAATGGCTGGTGTTAAAGGCGCAGTGCTTCATTTCTGTGAAATTACAAACAGAATAGCAAAAACACTGTTTTCAAACAGGTTTTCCAAATACGCCTCCATAACAGGAGACCGGAGATGTATAATACCTGGAAAGATATCCCTTTCACGCTTTTAGGAGCTCTTACAGAAAGAAAATAAGTTAAAAAAAAGAGAGAAGTAAATGCAAGGAAAAAAACTAATTTTTTACCAAATAAAATTTTTTTATTTAGTTTTGTTTATACAGAACTATTACTAAAATTTCAAAACTAACAAACTGAACTACGGAAACTAAACTAAACAGAGTTTAAAGGCCCGTTCGCACCAAGAATAATAATTATCGACTTTTTGTTAACTGGATAACGATATAGTTTTAAAAGGTGTTATACATATAAAATGATAGCACTGTCCACACTATAGCTATAAACAATAACGATGTAGAGAAATGATATTGTTGGGACGATAAAACACTGACAGCCAATCAGAATCCTCTCTAATCAGAGCTCGCGCATTTCAAATGGCTGACGACATTGGTCGAGAAAACCAGTTGTTTTGTTTTTTTTTGAGAAAATGGATATATGGAAAACAATCGCTCATACCCTCGGAATAAATGGTGAGAAGTAAGATCATTATGCAAACAGTGTAACATTAAAATCACCTCAGGTATGCAGCGCTAGTTTCGACAACATTGTCTATCTTCCTTCGAAGTTGCAGAGAAAAAGACGGCGTGTTTTTTGACTTTGTCAGCTAAATTCACCGATTCACGCGAAACATAGCACGCCGTGTAAATGCAATAAGAACAGTAAATATAGTTATCGTTAGGACCTTTAGTAAAAACTGATAAACTTAAAATAAAAACATGAATAGAAAATAAAAACAAAGACTAATTAAAATGTAAATACCATAACAAACCAAAACAAGTGCAATTTTGCACTGACCTAGAGGAGGGTTTGTACAACCTGGCAACAACGTTTGAGGAGGATTTAGCACAATCTGGCATCCCACGTGCCAGTGTGCCAGTATTGTTGTCATTCTTTTTGCCCTATATTTCCATCCATAGGACAGCCGCATGTTGCGTCACCACCAGCTGTGTGGATTCATGGAATAAAGATCCCGCTCCACTTCTGTCACTTGAAATTTATTACACTGGACGTGCAGAATATATAAAACAGAGCTGTTCTCGACAACAAACACTTGGTTTTGAGCGTGGAGAGACCCATGCCTTTGGATAACATTGCGTTTCTATATTGAACCGACTCCTGGATTTAGACGGACGCGAATCATCTTCTGCTGTTTGTTTTGTAGGTAAAGGGAACTGAAATGTCGATTGAAAAACAAAGCGTGTCTGAGGAAAACCTTCAGGGTATGTAGCTATCAGAACAGCTCAAGTTAATGTTATTTTATGCATGCTTCTCCTTAAAACCCCATTCATAACACTACTATGTACATGCATATGTGGGGATTGTTAGTCTAAAGCAGTGAAGTCGGAAATTAGATGATAATCTTTTATGTTATGCATCAAATTCCGGTTTCACATAAAATTAAATAAGTGTCTAGGGATTGGTAATATTTCTCAGCTTAATATGTGGCAAGAAGCAGCAGGTGTGGGTAAAAAACAAACAAACAAACAAAACAATAATGACGCATGTGATCTGCAATCAAAATGAAAGTGAAGCAATATTCGGTTCGTGCTTGAATCATTCTTTAGAGTCGGATCTCTTTACTGAACCGGTTCACAGAACCGCTATGAATTATTTGTTTAGGAATCAAATTGAACCGGTTTTCGATTCGGCAACTCGCCGACTCATTGAACGGAGAACCGACTCTTTCGAACAAATCTGATTCGGAACCGTGTCTTTTGGATATGATTCGATAACCCGCGTGAACTTGATTGGGCGAAAATGAAGTACTTTACCGACCAGCAGAAATAAACGTAATGAAAATATGTTAATGATTTTGGTGGGCGTTTAATCAACACTTTAATTCATATCAGTCGGATTTTATTAAAACATCAAACCGAGGGTTGAATGAAATAATTTAAAACATTATTAATTATTGTAAAATACATATCCTTATTATAACGTAAGAAAAAAAAAAAAAAGTAAAGTTGAATCACGGTATGACGTAAAGAATCATTGTAACCGATTCCTTGATACGAGCTGTCTGAACGAACCGATTCACAGAAAGGAGCCGGACATCTTAGAAGAGGTGGGTATTACACAGCTTGATTTCATTGGATGATGAGTGAAAAAAAATGACGAGCTATTTCTAGCCAGAGCTCTGTTTATTTTCCTCTGACTGCTGTGTTGAGTCTCAAGTGCTGGCATGTCCTCCGTTTCTGGATTTTCTGGTCGCTGTGTCATGATCATTGATTCACGCCCAAGCCAGTTTTCAATATCATGTGCTGTGTATAAAATATTCATAACTGGTTATGACATGTGGTGCTTGCAATACACTGATACTTATGAAAGAATATGGCATAAATGGAATGTGCAACTGAATACATTGAACATTTATGCTATAGAGAACATCGAAAGAGGCTAAAAAACAATTACTGTTTTGTAGTTTAAGTCAGTTAAAGTCTTTTCTTCCAGATCGTGACACATCTGAGAGAAACGGCTTCTCAAACTAGAAATAATGTAGGGTAGGTTTTGATGGGAAAGATTTTGTTGCTCAATCTCATGTGAGTGACAGGTTGCCCCGCCCTCGCGCTAGTAAACGCATCATCAGAGAAGAGATATTGAGGCATGAGGGAGAAGTTATTTTGATGAAAGATTACAAGTGCACAGATAAATCATTAATAATAAATACATTAATATTCCATACAAAAAAAAAAAAAAAAAGTTAATTTTGATTTCACGGTGACTTTAAATCTACATACAACACCAAAAACAAGGACCTAGAAATAATGTGTCTTTTCCCTGCAGGTTCCTGGGTGGAGCTTCACTTTAATAATGGAGGCGGCAGCAGTCCTAAAGGAGGAACGGAGGAACAGGCCACCGCCCCAAGCGGAGACCTGGAGAAGATGCTTCTGGATGCGCAGCACGAGTCGGGCAGGAGCAGCTCAAGAGGAAGCCTGCCATGTGATAGGTCAGCATTACCAAAATTTAATTTGGTGCATTAACTACAAGAAGATTAGAAAAGCATAAGATTCCATTTGATAAGATAAGCATGTTGTAATGAAATCTATAAATTTGGGAATCTCACCAGTCCTCCAAGATCCCAGACTCCTTCACACTTGCGCAGGGGCTCCGAGGTCCACAGCTCTGGAGAAAAGAACAGCTCTCAGGTAGATATTAGCAGCATGTATTGACTTAGTTCAGTTGTACTAGTGGATATTTATTGGTCAGTAGGTGTAGGAACCCTGAAGATTGATGTAATCAGGATTGCTTTACATGATTACAGACTAATAAAATAAAATAATCCAACATATAACATGAAAATCATCCAGTTTGCACTGTTAAAAACGAGAGGCAGATCAGCGGTACGGAAAAAGCACAAGCTCTAGAGATGCGTTTTGTAAAATTGAGCGCGTCACTGGGTTAAAGACGTCAATCTAGCGCAGGGGTGGCCAACGTCGGTCCTGGAGAGCCACAATCCTGCAAATTTTTGCTCCAACCCTAATCAAACACACCTGAACAAGCTAATCAAGGTCTTAAGGGTTACTAGAAAGCTACAGGAAGGTGAGTTTTTATCAGGGTTGGAGCTAAACTCTGCAGGATTGTGGCTCTCCAGGACCGACGTTGGCCACCCCTGATCTAGCGTGTTTTACATTGAAACTCAAGGAAAAAGCAGTGTAGTGGAACGGAACAACGTTTTCTGTGTGAATGGCCCCTAACTTTTTTTTGTGGCTTGCTTTAAGTCAGAGGAAGACTATTTGGAGAGGAGAAGAGAAGTGGAGACCCTGATGAAGAAAAATGCAGACTGGATCTGGGACTGGTCGAGCCGACCGGAAAACTTACCACCTAAGTACCTAAAGTTTTAGAAAACATACAACTCAATGCATCTTAATATAGTAATGAGGAAGGTCGAACAGATCAAATTTGGTCTTTGTAGGGAATTTCTGCTGAGACACCCGAAGCGTTCCAGCACACTCAGCATGAGGAACACCAGTGTGATGAAGAAGGGAGGAATCTTCTCAGCAGAATTCCTCAAAGTTTTCCTACCCTCGCTTGTCCTTTCGCACATCCTCGCTGTGGGTCTCGGGTGAGTAAACGAACGCCTGAACCCTAGAATTAAATGTCAGCATGAACTGATGGCTTTTTAAGATTGCAGTATTGACAATGTTATTAAAAATAGTTTAGTAATTGAACAAAGTATATGAATAAAATAAACAGAAAAACTAAAATGAACAATGTTTTCATCAGTGTATTATTGATATATAGCCAGGGGTGCACATAACTGGTGCGCTAAAAACCAATATTTTTGGAGACGTTATTTTTCTCCATCTCTGGTAAGGTAGCAATCATGATAAGTGTGTTCATTAATTATTAGGAGTGCAACGGATCGCAGTTGATCCTCACGTACGGACCAGGCACGTATGTGATTCGCGGATTGACTAAGTTTAACCATCATGGAGTGAAAGTTTATCATTCGGACGCGTTTTGTCGTGCCAACTATTTTAAACGCGTAAGAATAGGCAAAAATCGGCGCACAGCCATACGCAGAGAGAGAGAGAGAGAGAGAGAGAGAGAGATGGATACACCGAATGATTCCTCTTTCGCGTTAACTTGCGCTTGAACGGACACACACAAAATCTTGTCAAAATACCCGTCTCGGCAAGTATTCTTTCGGATATGAAAACTCATCTCTTCCGTGAACACTTAATCCCTTCATATTAAAAACCAAAAAAACCTATCCTTCCCTTTTCCCTTCCTACTCTATGGTACTGAGCAAAGCACGAATCTTGTATTCTGAGCACTTCCTGTGTCTATTTGCCAATTCTTGAAGAATCGCTTGTTTGTTTTCCTCACTTGTAAGTCGCTTTGGATAAAAGCTTCCGCTAAATGACTAAATGTAAATGTGGAAATGTCAACAGTCGAGTATGAAACCGGATGTGTGTCAGTAGATTCGGCCTTAAAGTGACAGCAGCCTAATATTCCTGCCGTTGTCTGTCATTAATGTTAATAAAACAAATACAGTTTTAACAAAGATGAACCTATATTAAATTTCAAGTGCTATTTTACATTTAGGCAGCTTTTAGGATAAGTGTGGGTACTAAGCAGCATCTCCAGATGCTCCCAGACCCCAAAAAAACGTATGTGCACCCCTGTTTATAGCGGATTGATCACATTCATTTTGCCTGTCACACAACAAAAATAAGAAAGCCCATAAACATGCATTTAAGAGGGATCCTCCTGAGCCATATATAGAGAAATGAATATTTAGGGGGTTGTGGGTAGTCTAGTTGGTTACCAATAATCAACCACCCAATCACAGAAATCAAAGAATGTTGTGCATTTGCATGATCTTAAGCCTTGTATTTAATCCATACTGATGTTAAAGTAAGCCTTTTTATCCGCAGAGACAATATTTTATCGTAGCACATAAAGGGCTATTTTTGGATGCGGTCTGCGTGCTGGAATGCATGCTTGTGTGCTCTACAGGGGGTTAGTATGACTTAGCAGTTTTCCACTGACACTTCTCTGCTGACGCAATAACAAGTCCACTGATTTACGGCCGCTTTCAAAGCAGCGGGAGAATGGAAAAAAATAAAAATAAAGTCAACCTGGAGGAGAAAGTCGGAAGAGTTCATATTTATTTTCATGATAAATGAATACTACAACTCCTAAATATACCAGCAACTCCATCTGATATCAATTTTCTCTTTTTAGGGTGTACATCGGAAGGCGTATTACTACTTCTGGCACATTTTGAGGGAGCAGGCCAAGAAAGAAGAAAAATCTCAAACGCACATCCACCATCTCAGCTGCTTTGTCGTGAATCAGTGCTCGTGTAGATGCAGATAGGACGAGGTCACGTGACACATTTCCTCTCCCCGGCTGTGGGCCGCTCTGTCTCGCTTTCCCCTTGTGTATTCCACTGGCCTTTCCCATAGTTCCTCTCTCCCGAATTGACATGTAACGCCAGTCCATTCCAGGGCCGTCAGCGCACATGCCTGATAGAATTAGCTGTACTGCGTCCTCATAATTTTGTATTTACTCGTACAAGACCACTAAGAATATAATGAGAGGATCGTAAAATGAGGGATGAAAGAGGAAAGGACGAGTGGAGCACTCCAGAGACATGATGCTTGAAACTTGAGACTGAATTGGGAGGATTTTTAACTTTCTAAACTATATCAAAACAGGGATCGTATCTATCGAATGCTAAACCTCAACATTTGATGATATAACAAAGTATATGACAATGTCAAAGCACCATTTCGCTGTATCTTGAAGTTGTTTCTGCATGCGTGATGTTCCAGACGCCAAAAACAGACCTTTGCTTTGGGAATCAGTCTGTGCACAGTATTATACAGTATACACACTCACACACACACATGCATCAGCAACTGTCCTTAGTAAATGCTAGCCAAAAGTTTAGCCCCACATCTGAATGTGACAAACAAAATGTACAATATACGTTCACTAATGTTCAATTCATTAGTGCTCACCTGAATTGCAATCACAGATGTTCTTCACCGATGCTTTTCTGAGTGGTCAGGGTTCCAGCCCGAAGATTGCCTTAAATAAAACTGTTAATGAATCAGGCAGGAGTATAAGGGAAATTGTGTACATTTGTGCATGTTTTGTAGTCTTTAAAAATCGTATTTGGTGTACGTGTCAATTTCATAGTGGTTTTGTATCAACGGAAATAAATGTCTGCCGACTACTTCAACGCTTGCTTTGGATTCTGTGTTTTATTAGTTGAATTAAAGGGACGCTTCACCCCAAAATGCAAACCCTGTCATCATTTACTCAAGAAGATATTTTGAAGAATGCGTCACTTGCACACTGAGGTTCATTTGCTTCTACTGCTCTCATTGGGAGAAAAGCGTCTGCTAAATGACTAAACCGTGTCTGGTCTCCATTGACTTCCATAAGATTTTTTTTCCTTCTATACACTATGGAAGTCAATGGGGACTAACAACTGTTTATCTTGACAATATCTTCCTTTATGTTCAACAGAAGAACCTCATGGAGGTTTTGAACAACTTGAGGTCAATTTTCATTTTTGGGTGAACTATCCCTCTAAGTTATAAGTTTAATTACAAATCCACTACTGTTCAAAAGTTTTGGTCAGTAAGACTTTAAAAAAGAAAAGAAAAGAAATTAATATTTTTATTCAGCAAGGAGGCATCAAAATGACATTTGTAAAGTTATAAAACACTAATTCAAATAATGTTTTAACTTCCTGCTCGCCAAAGAATTCTGAAAAAAAGGTTTCAGCATAAATATTAAGCAGCACAACGGTTTAACATCGGAAAAAAAAAAAAAAAATTCTTAAACACCACATCAGCATATAAGAATGATTTCTGAAGAATCATGTGACACTGAAGACTGAAATAATGCAACGTAGCCTTGGTGAGTATGAGACTTTTCCTGACAGGAGTGAAGTTAAATATACTTACCCAGAAATATAAGCAAAAGGTCATAGAATTACCTGTAAACACGAAATGATGAAAATGGTTGAAAAACAGGGTGTGTTTAGAAAGCGTGCTGAATAAGCATTTTATGTACTACATTTGGCAAAACGCCACTGCATGGGATACTCTAACCCATAATGCAATGCTCTTATTTGACCTTCCTTTTACAGCAGGGCAAATGAATGGAAAGCAATACCGAATGTGATGTTTAATCTCTCATTATTTGAATAATCGGACCAGTCGACTATGCTCGGATTAGCACGCAACCAAATGATGCACTACTTTTGCAGTATAGGTTTGTGCTGAATACCACAGTAATGCCAAAAGTTAAAACATTCACAATCAATAGCGCAAAACATTAAATATACTAAAATAAGCATGGTTCAGTAAGCAAAAAAAAATAGTAACTTAGGTGATTCAGTTAGATTTTTATGCAGGGAGTCCAACAAATTATTGATGCATCTCAATAATTCAACAGCAGCATAAGGATACAAATCTTTTGCAGTATATACATGCTATTGATACGAAAGGCATTTCAACATACGTGGACGCCGTCGTTCTAAGTGTGGTCGGTTTCGCACAATGGACGCCACATCTCTAATGCATTGTCCTGCATACTTCAGTTTAAAATGGCAACTATGCATCAATGGAGAATGAGAAAGCAATGCAAATGGTAACCAACATCAATTCGACTTGAATAACAGGATGTTACCCAACTATCGGTTCACATGACATTGAACCATACTGAAGTTCTACACATTTATCATTACATACTTCTTTAATAGGAATCATTATACATACCATATTTACATTGAACATAGCCAAAAAAAAAAAAGTTTTGGCCAAGGCTACCTGAAATCATCTGAAGAAGTGTTGGCCAGTGTGTCGATTCAGATAAACACAATTAAAATTTTATTTAACTTTGGTCAAAAATAATCAAACAAGTGTACACTTTCACAATGTTAGCATCATCATCATTTAACAAGGAACGAGGTCTGAGAGTACGCAACAGACCCTTAAATTCCCAGATTTAAAGAGAGTCACAATCAGCTATACAACAATGTACTTGTCAACCATTAAGTTACGTTTGTCGTTTTGACATCCGTTTTGCAGCCGCATGTCAAAATTCAGCAGCACGCAAACTGCATGTCGTCACCGATTTCTTTAAGCCACATCTCGATGCACGATTAATCCGCTTGGGTCAATTTCTGCGCAAAAGAATTCGCCTTTTGCGCCGGAATTGAGCGCAAGGAGCATCTCAACATCCGTTTAACTTTGATTGACTGGAGGAAAGCCAGTTTCGTCTCTAGAGGCACTCCACACATCGGTTTCAATTTGAGTGTTCCACGCCGGTCACCGTATCTCGTATATTAGTGTCCAAATACTAAGCCGCAAGAACAACCGTAGCAGCACATGAACGGACGAACGGAGTGCGATAAAGGAAAAGTAATGCATGTGAGAAGAATTGTGGGTAAGGTAGCCGGGCGACTTGGGATGTCGACATCATCTAGTCCTCAAGGTTATCAGGCGAGGATTATTATAGGACAGACTTAAGGCGGTAGAATCCCTTTATAAAAAATGGAAAAATAATATCAAATAAAAACAGGATGTAAAGCGAACCAGACGGCAATACTGATGCTTATGGCCGATGTCCTCGATCAAACAGTGCAACTGCAAATTCAAGTAGTACAACATGGAGATTTGCTTCCCGACCGGCTCATTATCAGGGAATCGCGTTTGGTTTGCCGTCGTCCGAGCAAGTGAAATCGGAAAATCGAGGCCAAAAGAATGCAACTTTGTTCGCATCCAAAGTCAAGCGAGTTGATAAACTCCGTGTTTTTTGGGCCGAATTCCCCAATAATGCTGCCGATACAGGTTCAGCAGGATGATTTCACATTTTAACCGCTGGCGCTCCAGATCTACATGCAAATATAGAACGTAAAATTCATACATACCTGCTCATAATGTAAAAACGCTTTCTCTTTGTAGTTATGTTACTTTTATTAAGTGGTTTGACACCAGATGGTGTAATATATAGATACAGTCAAGTGAGTAGATATTATGCATGAGAAAACAAGAGAAGAAAAAGTATAAAAACGGAACAAAAATAAAAACGAAAGAAAACAGAAACAAGAAACTGTCCACTGACCAAATCGGAAACCTGTTTTTAAGTGCTTAAATAGGTTGAACATCGAGGCCTGAGAGTCGGGCCAGGGGAAGGAATGTTAACAGGCAATAAACAAATGCTCATGAAGGCCTGAATTTCGAAGTCGAACAGCAAGTACGGTCGACACGAGACGTTACTCGTCCTGGTGCGTTTCCGTACTTTTGGTCGTCAAATCATAAAAACGTAAGGCTCAGCCGAAAGACGAATACATGTACGACTTTTTGAAGTTGAAGTTGATCTGGTTTTAATGCTGACTGGTGCCGATTCCGTTGCTGGAGGGTTGGTTGAAATTGGCCGTCTCCTGTTTTGTTTCGTTTTTTTCCAATTACTGACACCCTCCCAAAGAGGGTTGTTTTTTTTTTTTTCCAAAATATACCATCTGTCTCTCAGCTTCCTTGTCTACATGTGAAAAACAAGTGCTTCACTTGTTCGTCAGGACGACAACAGGGCCATATTTCTCTTACAGATTTAACGACTAGGCTTATCATTGCAAAGTACAAGATTTCTTGAGCGTCCTCCGACCTGGGCCGGGGGAAACGGGGAGGAGGGGATGTTTCTTTTTTTTTTTTCTTGGTTTTTGTGTCTTCTTGGTTTTTAAATCACTCTTATTTTTAATTCATTTTGTCCTGGAATATATACAGGTTGTTGGTGGCGGCCACAGCTATGACGTTCTCTTTCGGGTGCCAGGCCGTGTGTAGGATCTTCTTGTTGAAGTCCAGGCTGTCCACGCTGATTTCGTCTTTCTTCCGTTTGCCGCCGGTGCAGACCTTGCGGGGTTTGAGCATGGCACGGGGTTTACTGTTCTCCCTCGACGCCTCCAGTGTGATGTCCCTGCGTGTGTTCCTGTCGAACATCCTAAAGAAGTTGTTGTAGGAGCCCGTCATAATGGCACTGAGGAGGAGGAGGAGGGAAGGAGAAGAATAAAGATTAGTCACAAAGATTTACTTATTGGAAGTTTTAGCTTACCTAAACGCAGTCTTCACAGGCTTTTGAGCTTGAGAGTTTCTGCACCACCAATTGGAAAACAATGACTGTTCTCAATCAGTCACGCCACTGTTTGCATTTCAAACACCGTTAAGCATTTGCTTTGCTCAAGGTCCAAACATCTGATTTGTAGGCGTGAATGGTTTCAAATTGTTGGTTTTGAACATTTTGACTCAGTTCAAGTACCAATTCAACACCAAATTCACTGGCATCGATAATAAACTGCCATTGATATTTTTAATCTCTCATAATCTGGCCGCAGGAATATTAGGCTGCTGTCACTTTAAAACATGACGCACCGACACATTATCCTGTTACACATGGAATTATTCATCTGGACCAAATGAAACGAGTGAGTGAGGGAGGGAGGAGGGTTTGTGTGTCAGAGAGATGAGAGAGAAAACGCAGCTGGTATTGTGTTGATTCTGTGGAAAATATACATTACATGACACTACAATGTTTAGTTTATCATTTCAGATGCCTTTTGAAATCTTTGATTTACAACTTATATTAAATATAAAATTCAACCCACCAAAGTGGCTAGTAGGAATGACTACGAGACACGCCACTGCTGAAATCCACCCCGCATTTGGTGGGTGTTAATGTTAAGCCCTGATTAAAATGACTCGCTTAACAAAAACTGTGGGTTAAAGACTTACCAAGTAGCTTCCACTCAGTTTTTAACGAGCAGTTTCATCCATCAAATATTTCACAAGAAACCTACCATTATCCTGTCTTTACAAATATGCACAAATTTGGCATGTGTCATCCACACAAATTGCTAAGATTACTGCAATACTGACAAATCTAAGATAAATAGTATTTTAAAAAGTAGCAGATTTGATTACACCCTCCGAAGAACAAAGTTCTAAAAAGGTCTAATAAATAATATATACATGCACACATATAGATGGAATATATTGATATACACACATTCATATACATATATACACACACATACATATATATATACACACATATATATATGTGTGTATGTATGTATGTATGTATATATACACACATATACATAGAAACAGTTTAGTTTTGCATATATATATACATACACACACACACATATACATATGTATATATTCATGTATGCATGTGTGTATATATATATGCAAAACTAAACTGTTTCCACTCCCACACAAACCAGGAAGGGAGGAAAAGTGTTGTCACATTATTGGATTGGGAAGATTAAACTGCTTTAAGATGGTGGAACTGTGGGAATGTGACTTCAGTAGAACATGTGAGAAGTAGTATGTGGAAAATGTTGTGGGAACCTCTACAGTCACCCTCCTGAAACACAGTTTCGCACCTGTCTGAACCGTTCCAACAGCACTCAAACTTGTCGAAAATGCAGTCGTTCTCGTAGAGCGAGCACAACTTGCTACGTAGGTACTCATGTACCTGAAACAGAGAAGCATGTGTGAATTAGCAAAAAAACAAAGTCATATCACTTGAAAAATAAGACACATTTAAGCATTGTGTGAAACTTTGGGGAGGTGCCGGCCACTATTTGAAGAATGTATTCATCGAAGACGTGAAACACCTTGTACTGAAAACATGACGGGACACGCTCTGGAATGCCAGTGGTTGCAATAATCAGATCTCTACTGTACCTGGTAGGTCTCTACGGGTCGGTTCTCCATGTTCAGGTCCCAAACCTTAACGGAGAGGTAATCGCGGGTCATCATGTATCTACCGCTGTGGCTGAACTTGACGTCGGATATGGAGGAGATGATTTCTGAGAAGAACGACCGGCTGCTGGGATCTTCAGGCTCCTCAAAAACTTGAGAAACAAAACCACAAGATGACGTTTCTCAGCTTGTTAGAGTAGAAAATGTAAAAGCACAATGTACACTGCCATTCATTTTATTTCTTGAGAGAAATTACTACTTCTATTGAATAATTCAATAATAAATGCATTAAATTGATTGCAAGTAACTGTAAAACACATTTATAACGCTACAAAAGACTTCCATTCCAAATAAATGCTGCTAAATATTCAGCAGTCTACTGCAGCTAAACTGTGGGATGTGCTTGATAATCAGTGTTATTAAAAGCACATTAAGCCACGAAAGAGATGCTGTTCCCTAGGCGGCTTCAACAGGGTGGAACACGTATAAGCAAAGTATACTGTGGGCTTTGGAGACACACTTAAACGATCAACAAGCCAACACACAAAAATGCTGAAATGCAGTTAGGCGAGTATCCTTGCAAGCACAGTGAATGTAAACCGTTGAGGAAAAACACGTGTGACAGTATATCGGCTGCATGCAGCTCTTAAAGTGACGGCAGCCTAATAAATTCAGTCCGTTATTAATGTGAATCAAACAACTAAAGACAAACATAAAATCACTCACTGCTCTTCAAACTTCGTAGTTGTAATGAGGATGTCTATATGTAATATATACAGCAGTGTTCTTTTACATTTGTTTACTTTATTAAATTTCTGTTGTGAACTTTCTAAAATTACACATAAAATAAGACGCACCAATAATAGACCAATTTTTGCCATAATCGAGCAGCCATAGGATCATGTGACAGTAAAGTAAAAGACTGCAGAACACCGACAGTCCATTTATTACATCCAAACATTTTTTCAATTTCATGCACTTGCAGTCCGTTTTGAAACAGATTTGACAGGAAGTAAAATGACCAGAGTTTGCGGTTCTGCTCTGTTGGTCTGGAGTGAGGTCTAAGTTGAGAACAGAACGTTCGATTAATTACATAACCCAGTGATTACGTAACGCAAGGCCCTGCTGACATTAAACACTGCAAAAACAGACCAAATGGGAACTTTCCACAGCCTTTTAGAAGAGTCCGATCGTTTTTTTTTTCCTTTAGGAGGAAATGACACGGAGTCAGGGAACATACTCACACAAACTCTGACTGATTTTTAAAATAAAGGGATGGGAGAATATAAAAAGGGAAAAAAATAACCAACCCGGAGACATTAGACCGACTTAAAATACTCACATTTACTATGTCTATCGCAGAGCGCGGCGGCCCTCATGTCACACAGGCGGATGGTTCCTTTACTACTGCTGTATACAAAGACGTTACACTGGTGTGGGTGACACTCGGCTGCTGTTATCACCTCCGTCAGCTCCTCCATATTGGCTGGTTTTATATCTACAATGTCTGAGGGAGGAAACGGTAAAGGAAACCAACAGAAAGCAGTTCAAACGCACTTTAAAGCGGTTGAGATGTCAGCGCTACAGCTTTATATTCTGGTTGAAAAATATGATTGGAGGACGTTTTCTAATTCTCCAGCTGTTAAATGACATTTAAAACATATTCAGATAATAATAATAAAAAAAATTGAAGTGCATTTCAGGCTTTGCAAAGAGATGCAATAAGCGATTTCTGAGAAATGCTGTTGAAAATTTAAAATCAACACCTCAAATAATTGTAACTAATTGCTAGATGTCCGTTCTGTGTGTGCTGAAAAAAATATTGTATTTGTACATAGTCCAGGCTGTGTAAACAGGAAAAAAAAAAACAAAGCGGATCAGACAAATCCATGGAGCACTTAAATACTCCTGTAGCCAATCAGCAATATGGGGCGTATCCACTCACGACGGGTGTGAGAAAGCGGGATATTTGATAGCTGAGATATTACCAAAGGCGACAGATCTTCTTTGGGAATATAATTGGAAGAAGAGGGGTTACAACCAGGGAAAAGCTTTAGGAACCGCATTAATATTGGAAAACTTTTCCAGCCCTGGATGGACGTTAGAGAGCAGGAAGGCCTGCAATTGAACACTTTGTTTCTGCATGATATGCGAGTAACATTGCCGTTTCACAGAACCAAGATGTGCTATGAAGTTGCTGTTGAATCACAGCTGATTCATCCATACTTGTGCGAGCCGTCTGACGCTCCAGCTGTTAGTTCTTGCCTGGGATGCACAGTGTTTGTTTTGTTGTGGGTGGAGCAGGTGTTTGTTTGAGAGTTGATTTCAAATAATCGACAGCGTTTCTCTGAAATCACTTAGCACACCTTTAAAAGATGGGCAAGTGCACAAACCCAAGCACTTCACCTTATTTCACATGCATCGAGGATGTTTACATAAATTACAGTAGCACACAAAACAGCCAATTCAGTTCTAAAGGTGGAGAACGGTCATGAACACTAAACTGGGCTTAAGCAGTTGTCATAATTACAAATATATAAACACCTTTACAGCAAAATAAATTCAGGGAGGACATATTTCAATTAAAAAAATAAGGTCACGGATCATGTAAAGGATACTAAAACTTCTATCTGTGATTTCTAAATGCCAGAGGTTTATTCTGAGGTCGTCTGCAGAAAGGTATGTTTCATAATCACTATTTACTGAAATGGAATTGATGTGATATGTATGTGCGTTTGCAAATATTCTGCGTGGGCTGGCTTCCACCATCAAGTCCATTGGCATCAGCACAGGAACCTGCAAGACAACCAGAGTTACTAAAAGAAATATTAAACTAACAAAAAAAAAAAAAAACTTTTAAATAGATTAAACATTTTAAATTATATTCACATGTGTATGTATATCGTCTCTCACATCGTATATTAATTTCTAAGGTTGACTTTGGAACGTTATGTTGGATAAAGCAATCTTTTCTCAGTTATATTGTGATGCACTAAAAATAAGCAAACATATGATTATAACTGGTTCCAAAGAGAGTTTGGAACACTTTATATTAAAAGGTTCTGCGATTTTTAAATTCGTTGGTTTTCAAAACTTTTTTGGTCAGCCGAACCCCTTTGACCCAAAACATTCTCTCAAAGTTTAAGGTAACATTTCCATATTTTAACAACGCATTCACAGTTAATGATTACATGATGGGAAAATATATAATATTTAATCTTTCACAGTTTGGTACACCCTGGTTAATGCAATAGTTAAACCAACAATGAACACAAATATATATTATAAAATAAATATATATATATATATATATATATATATATAAATATATATATATATTTTTTAATATATATATATATATATATATATATATATATATATATATATATATATATATATATATATATATATATATATATAAAATAAATATATATATTTTTTTTTATTATATATATATATATATATATATATATATATATATATATATATACACACACACACTTTTCAATAAGGTTCATTAGTTAACTACATTAGTTAACAAACTAATAATGAACTGCACTTATACAGCATTTATTAATATTTGTAATATTTGTTAATGTTAATTTCAACATTTACTAACCCGTCATTACAATCTTGTTAACATTACTTAATGCACTGTGTGTGAACTATTTTCATTAACTAACATTAACGAAGCTTAGTAAATATAGTAACAAATGTATTGCTCATGGTTAGTTCATGTTAGTTAATACATTTATCTAATGAACCTTATTGTAAAGTGTTGCATATACATACACACACACACACATATATATATATATATTATTTTTAGGTAGTGTTAACTAGTCAAATAATTCTATATCTATAGATATAAACATTAGTTAAGGAACCATATGCTAACTATGAACAATGCTTTACTTATGCATTAACTTCATTGATTATTAAAGGCTGCATTCAATTTATGGTTCACGTTTTTCCAAAATTCTGTAATGTCCCAGGTGTAAATGACGTTAACCAGTCATGCCCCAAAGACAACCGGGCGTATGCATCTACTGCGGTTTAGAAAAACTATACTGTTGCAAAGCATGTACTCTATAGACTATAAGTTCTAGAAACATCAGTGAAATGACTTTATAGCATGAAATATTTATTAACTAAAACCCAGTGCTTCCCTGCACAACTACTGGCTGCAACTCAGAAAGCCAGGGGAACATGAGAGACAGACTAACCCGTAGTGATGTGATTCGAAAAGGATCTCGCAGTCTTCCGTCTTCGTCTTTAAGGTTGTATCCTTCCGCTCGTTTGTCCCTTTCACTAATCTTCCATAGTTTGATGGTTTTGTCTTGTCGAGAAGAGAAAACGTACAAATCAGTAACAGACAAACTGCATTAAACGCAACCATTTTTCCTTTAATCAGTGCCAAGGTAGGCAGCTCAAAGATTTTTGGGAAAACCATATATAAACTACCATTCAAAAGTTTGGGATTTGTATGATTTTTTCATAGTCTTGAAAAAAGTACATCATGCTCACCAAGACTACGACATACAATACAAAACAGTAATATTGTGAAACATTATTACAACGTTTTGAACAAATTTTATCCAGTCTTCAGTGTCACTCATTCTGTGCAAGAAACATTTCTTATTATCAATGTTGAAAACCGTTGCGCCGTTTAATATTGTTTGATGAATGGACTAAGAACTACATTCATTTGAAATTATTTTGTAACATTATAAAGGTCTTATTTAATGCATACTTGCCGAATAAAAGTATGAATTACTTTAAAATAAATTAATTCATCATACCGACCCCAAACATTTGACTAGTAGTGTAGCACAAAAACAAAAACAGATGCAAAACTTCATTTTCCTCTTCATACCATTTGTGGACAGGAGAAAGTGTGCAGCGTTCTGTTGAGGGAGCCATCTGATTTTATTGATCTTCTCCTCTATTTCTAAACTTTTCAAGTAATCAAACTCAGGCTCGTGACTCTGAAAAGTGCTGTACACGTTGTATTCCCCTCTTGAGAGTAGGCGGTTTTTACTCTGCGAAGAGAAGACACAGGTTAGCACACTTATTGCGTCACACTTTATTAAAAAAATATTTAACCACAAAAGAAATCTTTGGGTTGCATCACCTCCTGTTCTCTCTGAAATATGACGACTCTTCCCCCTTTGTCTCCTGTGGCTAGTAACTCCCCAGAATAGTTAAATTCAACAGTTGAGATAATGTCCGCTGTACATTCAAAAGGAAGAAAGAGGAGACAATCATGTACTTCATACATTCAACATGGACAGCTTTAAGCTTTGACAACAACAACAAAAAGTTACGTGCTGAATACATGTTCTTGGTCATAATGTGAAAGACTGATCATTGTGTGTCGTGCCAAAGACAATTAATGTTTGCCTTTCTTAAAGTAATCCTATCCTATGCTACATCCCATGCCATCTATGCAACATCAAAAAAAAAAAAACACTTTAATTTTCACATAATATACATTGAAGCATCACCTCTTTTCTCACAGTGACTGACACTTTTGATTAAAAAATAATAAAATGAGTCTCAATAAAAACTCCTCTGTGCCAAGAGCGTGTTCTGATTGGTCAGACGACCCAGTCTGTTGCGATTGGCTCTTACAGCATGTATCGGAAACGAAATTGATAGATTCCCAATTTGATTTGGTTTCGCAGCGACATATCGACAACACGACCCAAACTCTTCCGGGCTTTAGCAACTCCAGTGTTTGAAGTTGAGTCAGAGTAGACGTTATTCGTGAGCAGCCAATGAAGACCAGAGGATTGAATGATGCAAATGTTACACAGCTCTTTTCTAACTGAGCAACTTCTCATCCAAGCCCTGGTCATTTCAAGGCTTGATTACCGCAATGCTCTTCTGGCTGGACTGCCGCCATGCGCAGTCAAACCTCTACAAATGATCCAGAGCACTGCAGCACGTCTCGTCTTCAACGAGCCCACGTCACGCCTCTCTTCATCTCGCTGCGCTGGCTACCCCTTACTGCTCACTTCAAGTTCAAGGCGTTGACGCTTGCTTACAAGTCCACCACAGGCTCCGCACCCTCCTGCTTCCACTCACTATTATGAGTCCCTACCAGAAGCCTTCGATCACTAAGGGTGCGTTCACACTTGTAGTTCGGTTGGTTTGGTTCGGACCAAAAAACAAAACATATAGTCCTGGTCCGCTTAGCGTTCACACTGGCATTTTTAACAGCGAACCAAAGGCACAGGGATACGGTCACGACCTGATTGGTCGGCTTTTATGACGTATATTTGGTGACGGAGCTCGCTTACCGAACATTCAAAACAACGCTGTGTTCTGGATTAAACGCCATCATTTTATGCGTGTACATGTGCTTTATTTTTACCAGCTGAGAACTCACGAAGAGCTCATGAAATGTTCAAAACATTCAAAACAGCAGCAGGATTTCCTCCGTTGAATGCAGAAACAGAAACTTTACCTCCTCGTTGTTCCACATTTGCCCTCGACTCATTTTGGATACAACGATCTTCCTGCGTCATCAAATCAGCTGACTTGTGGCGCCGCATCTTGTGACATCACGTCCTGTTTTTGGTTCGTTTCCATGTCTTTGGTCCGTGTTGCGTTCATATATCAATCGAACCGCACCAGAGTTCGTTTGGAAGCGGACCGAGACCCATCTTTTTAGCGGTCTCGGTCCACACCAGGGTTCGGACGGCAGTGTTCACATATGTTCATACGAACCGCACTAACTGAGCGATCGCACCAGGGTTCGTTTTAATCGAACCAAACGTGACAAGTGTGAACGCACCCTAAAGGAGCGAAGGCTTGTGATACACTCACAAAATCACTCTCCAGAACATTCTCGTTCACTGTTCCTTGCTGGTGGAATGATCTCCCTACCTTCAACAGGAATGAAGAATCCCTGGCAATATTCAAAAGACATCATAAAAACAAAAACTATCCAATCTTTTCTTCTAATCCCTCCCTATACTATCTTATGCTACTCGGAGCAATGTCTGAAACTTGTATTATGAGCACTTCCTGTGTCTATTTGCCTCTTCATAATGAATCGCTCGTTGTACTCCACACTTGGATAAAAGCGTCTGCCAAGTGAAAAAATGTAAATGTAAATTTAGATTC
The DNA here is from genome assembly GCA_037194245.1 of Opsariichthys bidens. Lineage (NCBI taxonomy): Eukaryota > Metazoa > Chordata > Actinopteri > Cypriniformes > Xenocyprididae > Opsariichthys > Opsariichthys bidens. Next base: position 4,055,753 of record CM074296.1, read on the forward strand.
ATTCCGAAAGTAAGAGTAATTACTGAAAACATCATTACATTTATACACAACTACTTTTATATTTCACAAAAAGCTATAATACATTGTAAGTAATAGGGGCGCTTTAAAATATGCATTCTTCAAGTCTTGCTTTCATACACGCTAGTTCACCCAAAAATGAAAAAGAAAAAATGAAACTTATTCACCCTCAAGTTGTTCCAAAGTTTCTTTCTTCTATTGGACACAAAAGATATGTTGATGAATGTTGGTAACCAGCCATTAGCCACGTTTCCATTACCCTTTAAATTGCGCAAATAGAAATTACGAATTGAAAATAAGCTCAATGGAAACATGTCAATTTCCCAAAAACTCCTATATTGCAAAAAAGTTTTGGTTTTTTGGCCAATTTCGCAAAACTGCAAACCTGCCATATGTAAAAGATGATCATTCTTTAACGAGAAGATGAAGGTTCTTCATTAAACTCAAAAAAGACCGTTTTTTAATTGCATTTATTATAGTATTATGGGACGACTAGATTCTAAACAACAGAAATGCCACAATCTGAATTTATCAAGACCTCGAAGCAGACAGGATGGAGAAACACCCAAAAACACCTCGTACTCCCAAGTATAAGGGGCTTTCTTTGTCATAAATCCTTGGATAACATGCCTACATATCCTTTTATTAAAAATAATGGCTAGTGCAGTGGTTGGGATATACGTAAACCAACCAACATCCGTTTTCCTTATCGTGAGAGGGGAAAAAAAATGTTTTAGGTCAACATCGGTTAATGGAAATGTCATCATTTCGCAATGGTTTATCGATATTTAGAATAACATGGCAAAAGTTTTGCGCAAATCTGTAACGGAAACGCGGCTAATGACTTTCATAGAATTTTTTTTCCTACTCTGGAAGTCAATGGCAACATACAGTTCATCAAGATGTCTTCTGTGAGAAGAAAGTATCTCATACAGGGTTGGAACAACTTGAGGGTGAATAAATGCCTGACTTTTCATTTTTGGGCGAACTATACCTTTAAGTTTAGCTGTTTGAACCTGAAAAACAAATCTACGTTAGAGTGCGGATAATTTCCTCTGTCCACCCCTGCCGCGTCACCTCTCTGATCTCTCTCGCTCGGAGCGAAGGACACAGGGACACAAACAGAGGCATGATTCAGTGTTCCTGAAAGAGAACAATTAGCTCAACGCACACAAACCTGGGCTTCATTTAGCCGACGGTTCACGTGCCAAAAACACCGTATGAGAGATAATCAAATGTCTTTTGTAACATTTATAGAACTGAAACAAAGCTAATGGCCATGTGGTGTCTTTACTGTGGATTTGATGAGGAAACTCTACACCAGGTGAGAAACGTTGAGCGACGAAATCAAAATCTGAGCAAGGCTCATGAAACACTAGGGCCTTTTGTTTTGGTGCACAGCTGGTTTTAGCTACAGATTTCGTTACATGGTGCGATTAAAAATGGTTACAGGTTGCTAGTGTCTGATAAACAAAAAAATGGTTTTGATAATGGTACGTGGATAAAAAAAACTTCCCTACTGACTTCATGTGTGGAAAATAATAATACATATACTAACATGGCGACATGTTCTCTTAGAGACGATGAGAGATGAATCCAATTTATTTTCTTAATATTTCTCTTGTGGCCCTAAGTGAAAAAAAATGTGTTTTCGTGAATTGAACAGTTGTTTTTGAAATGAGGAGTAAGCCATCTAACTAATCTTTTATTATCTGTCGGTTACGTGATGAAATTATTTCAGGGAAAATGAACTGTACTATTAATTTAATAATAAAAATAACAATTACTAATATATCCTGCATGCCACAATGAAGGGCTAAGCAGCCTCCACCTTGCATGGCATCATAGCGAATGCGATTAACGGTTTTATCCAAATTCACATTCAATGTTCAGTACTGCAATGTCCGCGTCTCATGCCGTTTCTCATGTATGTTTTCATATGACTCGAGCAAAAAAAAAAAAAAAAAAAAAAAAAAAATTCTCTTTCGGCACTGCCAATGTTCACTAGTCTGTGGAAAAGCTTCGCTGAACAGTGAGTTTTTCTTGCTGTGCCCTGAACGGGCCATTCATGATCTCGCTCAAGACGTGTGCCGTCTACGGAGGCCCGAGTCAAGTCCGAAGTAAAGCCATCCATGTTCTGCGCCCGTCCATGCGACGTAATTTTCAGCCTCAGGATTGCCCGAGGATGTCCCTAATGTGCGTGACCGCGCAGAAGGTGTGCGTACAACAGCGCATGTGCGAGTTAGTTGAGTCCACTAGTTTCCGCGTTCACGGTCAAAGGAGTGTACTTTGACAGGCTTGTGTGCGAGACGGAGCAGAACGTGGAAATGAAGTATAACCGGGACGGCTCACATGGGGAAACTCCATGGCTAAAATAAAAAACACTCCCAAATGTCTTCCATGTCTACCGATAAATGAAACGCTACGACTTAACCTGCCCACAAATGCCGGTACCTACTTCCACCTGACCTTTCCAATGTGATTAAGTAATGTGTGACGAGAGACGAGAATTTGTTAAGTATATCATTTTTATTTAGAAACTGGGTGACCTTTTCACTAGATCGGACTCTTATTCTTCGTCTGGGATCATGTAGAGATCTGCACTGAAACTGACAATTGGACTTGTTGAACTCCAGTGAAGTCCACTATATGGAGAAAAATCCTGAATCCTTAATTTCTTTTAGACTCAAGAAAGAAGACAAACGTCTTTTATGACATGGGGGTGAGTAAATTATCAGGACGTTTTAATTCTGAAGTGAACTAATCCTTTAAATATATACGAATAAATATAAAATATATGAATAACAACGCATAACAAATCACAAAACCAAACATGCAAAAAAGATTTAGAAGGACGAGGGGAAATAAAGTGGCTGGTGTAACTCAAGAGGTTGAAATTAAAGTTCATAGGCACCATTTTCCATATTTCTCCTTTCGTAAAAACAATTGAAATAACATGGAGGGTGAGGAACTGATGGTTTTGATTTATGGAAGTCATTTTAAAATAACAAACAATCATGATTATGATTTTGCCATAATCCAGCAGGCCTAACCAAGAGAAATCCTCGGTTGAGGGATCAGCAAAATGAGCAACAAACACACAAAGGCCTCACATGTCCCGTATGTGTTCTGAAGCGTCTGATTAATCAATCTCTAGTCACACCAGCGACGGAGAGAATCTGATGACTCACATCAGCGGGTGAACCTCATGAAACATAGCAGGAACACGCCCGCTCGTATTTCACTCGAAGATCAACAAAAATAGATACCATCATTTGTGCATACAGAAAATGAAGTCTATTTTGGGGACCGTTACAGATTTATTTTGCTTTCTGACAGTACTAAAGCACACAATTAAGCACATTTCCCCCCCTTTATTCTAGTTACAATAACGTTTAAGATATTGCGTAAATAAGACGTGCACCAAAAGTCAAGTCAACACTTACATTTAGTAAATTTATATTTAAAACAAATATTAAATACTAAACCTGAATAATTTTATTTAATATGCAAATATAGCACGGAGCATCGTTCATATTTAAAATAATAAGTATATAAATTAATGACAGGAAATAAGATGTGCAGAAATATTAAAACATTATTTACATAATTAATAAATTCACTATTTTAAATAAATATTATATGTCTCTTTATACATCTACTATATCAAATAACAGTATTTTATTGTAATGTCATGCTTATATTTTAATATAATGTACAATATAATAGTGTATACAACATTAAATGAGTAATGTTACAATTTGGTTACACTTTATTTTAAGGTGTCAGTATTACAGTGTAATTATACGTTTATAATAACTATTAACTACATGTACTTACTATAGGGTTAGGATGAGGGTTTGGTTTAGGGTTAATTGCATATAATTATGCATAATTTCAAGTTAATACTATAGTAAATACATGAAACATATGTAACAATGACACTGTAAAATAAAGTGTTGCCCAATTTAATGATAGCAAATCGAATATTAAATACAATAAATAATTATATAATAACAAACCGTAATAAATGCTCTACATTAATACAATAAAAAATAGTGCTGACAAAATATAAATATGGAAAATATGGCTCATATACACCGTTTTATTAACTTCTCACAGTAATGACATCTTGCTCAAGGTTTAATTGTCAAAAAAATATATATAAATGCAAAACATCTTACAATAAATATTTTATTTATAATCATTTTATTTCTGCAAAATATATACACATTTCATTGACTTGTCATGTGACCTGGATACGTTTTTGTGAGGTGCACTTTAGCGGGGAGAGCCGTGCTCATTAATTACCCCGCTTTTTCATCCCGTGCATCTGAAAAAGATGCGAGTACAGATCCAGAGGAAACACCACTGTACTGTATCAACACAAACAAACAGCCGCAGCAGCAGAGGGGGGGAAAGCGTAGGCAGGTACATGACGGATGGTGACCACCTCGTAAAAAAAAACAAAAAAAAAACGTCCGAGCAAACATTAACGATTCGTCCTAAAGCTGATAACATCCACCTCGGACATCCCCCACAACCTTCAGCAACGTCACATCAACACATCCCAAAACGAGATCATATTACAGCATCACAAAGAAACCCAAACAACACGTTACATCACAGAGGAGTCCGTTAAAGCAGACCAAGCCTGACCTCGTGAAGCTCAAAAACAAGCGGAGCACCCGGAGCGGGAGTCGGACGGAGATAAACGCACACATACCCATCCTGAAAGGTAGGGAGAGGCCATTATAGCACAGTTCCAGGCTGTGGCTGTCAGCAGCACACAGAAGACAGCAGAGGAAGATTTAAGAGCCTGGGAGAAGCTGCGGTACGGACGGCGTCGGCTCGCCTACAGGGAGGGCGAGCGAAGGGTGCCGTGCGGCCATGTTGGACAGGTAAGATGATGTGGAGAAACCCCAACCCCACGCAAACACACTCAATCGGGACCCTCCGTGTGACATCCCAACAGAATTATGGCCTCATAAACATGAGCAGAACTTTAAGGGAGTTTGCAGTGCAGTGCTTCCCACAAATTACTCACTTCCTGTTTGAAAGTCATTCAGGGATGAAGAAAAAGCACACAACGAAAGCTGGGCAAGACGAAGAAAATTCACCACGATTTAAAAACAGATTTACATAATATCCGAGACATTTTAACACAAACTGTGCGCACAAAAACGTGACAGTTTATTACTGCAAAACAAAAACATACTACCGTTTATTACTGAGTGTATATGGGGGAAAAAAACGTACTTTTTGAATCTACTTGACAACATTGGCTGTTGTCTCAAGTTATTTTTTTGTATCCTTTAAATCGACTGTTTATGGCAATAACATAAGGCATAACTCTTTTAGCAAAGACGACGCCTTACACTGAACTCAAAACAACCAGTACATGACATGATTATGAACCCTATTTTGCACATTTATTCCAGTATAACATATGCAACAATTTATTAAGGCTATAAGAACATCTTATGACTAATGCTCGGGTTCCTGCTCTAAAATCAGTGCCGGAAGTCTTCACACTTAGGAATTACTTGCATGGAAAACACATCGGCGGCGAGCCAGCGACTATCTCAGAGCTGTGTACTATGTTGAGTGTGTGTTTATTTCTATCCTTGCATTCTGTCTCCTAAAAATACATTTACTCATTCGCCAGACGCTTTTATCCAAAGCGACTTATAAGTGAGAAGCTGCCCTTGGTGGGGATTGAACCCGGGTCTCTGGTGCGTTAGAAGCGAGCGGTTACTCCGCGCGGGCCAGACAGACAATACTGTCATTTTATTTTGAATCCAAATCAGCACGTATCCAGCCTGTAAATTCCCATTTCGACAGGATTCAGTGGAAAGGAAGAAGCAATCGCACCTCACAGTCGAGCAAGTGATACAGTGATCTCTAAATAACCTTCTCTTCCACAGGGGAAGAGGGCCAGCCTGCTCAGATGATATTACACAAGTCAACATGTGTCCGTTTCCTAGAAATCAGTTTTATTTTTCACAGAGGGCAAAGTGGAGACCTGGAAGTGGCAAACACATCAACAACCAACCACCAGCACACAAACAACACTTAAAGTCACTGCACTTCCTTAAAGGGATACTACACCCAAAAATGAAAATTCTGTCATCGATTACTCACCCTCATGTCGTTCCAAACCCGTAAGACAAGATTTCAGTGCCTTCATTGAAAGTCTACACGCCTAAAACTGAAAATATTCATAAAGACATCAAAGAGATCCAAATGAATCAAGTCTTGAATCAAGACATGACCACTTTATAGGAAACAGATATCATTAGGCTTTTATTAAAGTAGAAACACTGATCAGAGAGCACACGGAGCACTAAAATTTGGTAAACGGAAGCTCAAGCACGCTTGCTTGATGCGCGACAACCGATGAGGATCGTCGGAGCTTCCGCGAGAACAAACATCAAGCAAGTACAGTTTAGCTTCCATTTATGCAGCGTTTATAAGTGAATAAAAGCCTAAATTCAATCCGTTCACTATATACCAGTCCCTCCAGAAAAACGCGGGATTTTTTTGTGATTGCTGCGGGCAAAAATCCTTGATTATGCGGCACGTTTTCTTAAAAAACGCGATGGAACATGCGGGATATTTTTGCAATTTTATGCGATGAAATTGCGAGAACTTGCAAAAACTGCGGTTTTTGATGCAAAAGAGGAAAAAAAGGTGATTCCCCCCCAAAACCATGTTCTCACTAGACACTACCGTCATGTAAAGAGGCAGAATTACTAAATCACAGAATATTGAAGTTCTCATTCTGTTTTATTTCAGACCTTCATCAACACATGGCTCAAAATTACAAAACATTGAGTCAAACAAGTTCTGTCGCTTTACAAAAGGAATATTCAACTTCTGTAAAAATGAATAAATAAAATATAAAAAAATAAAATGTGTGCTTCCTGTTTAACAGAGGTAGCTGTACAAAACAGACATCTTCTGTTAAATGAAGCGCTTCCAGTGCACAAAGTGCGATCTCTTACTGCAACGTAAATTATTTTACATACTACTAATATACTTGAAACTGCAAAGTGGTTTTCCAGCGTCGACTTGCGTCTGTGATCCAACACGCAGTTGCACGGAGTGCAAAATAATTTGCCCCCACTATCATGTAAAAGAGCGGGAAACTGCTTTGCGCGCTCTTTTGAGCTTATTTTTGTTGGGAAATGAGAATTATTGGTGTGCTTCATCACGGTTTCACCGCGGGGTTTACAGATGACGTTCACGTCGCGTCATTACGTCACTTCATGAGGTTCCCATGGCAATAGGGGGAAAATAATGGCGCTTTACTTGTGTGAAGTAAACGCAACATTTATCAACTTTCTGCTGAGACTTTTTTGCAGCGAAAATACAGGGATTATGAAATCATGCTAGCCCCGCGTATTTTTCTTGCTGAAATCGGCAATTTATGCGGCGAAAGTGCGGCATATTTGAAAAAATGCCACCCCCGCATAAATATGCGGACTTTGGATGATTATGCATGAAATCAAGCGATCGCATAATCGCGTTTTTCTGGAGGGACTGTAAATAGAACAAGTAGGATTAAAGCACTTCAGTCATATGGATTTATTTTAGGACCTCTTTTCGAACAGTCAAGAGTGAGACTTTCAATAAAGGGGCAAAAATCTCTCAGATTTCATTAATATATATCGCCATTTGCGTTTCAAAGACGAACGAAAGCCTCATGGGTTTAGAATGACATGAGAACGAGTAAGTCAGTGGTGTCCAATCATACAGCTCCAACCCCAATAAAACACACCTGAACCAGCCAATCAAGGTCTTACTAGGCATACTAGAAACTTCCAGGCAGGTGTGTTGAGGGAAGCTGGAGCCAGGACCGAGTTTGGACACCCCTGGAGTAAGCGATGACATTTCCCTTCGAGAATCTCTCTGAGCTGAATAAACCGGTCTCAAATAAAAAGCTCTCGCGTTGTGTTTTGTACAAAGCGACAAGCCACACACACAAACCTGATTGAGCAAAAATATTTAATGCAGAAACTCCCAAAAACATACTTGTTTGCAAGTGCAGGAGATAAACATGGATGGTCTTTTTAACTACACACACACACATATATATATATAAACCATACAAAAGCCAAGAAAAACGGACAACAAAATCTCAGCACCAAAGTCAATGTGAATTTGCTTTCTGAGATTCAGAAGCACAACTGTATTCCCACGCCTCACACTCACTGATCTCTGGATGGAGCGCACCCTCGGACACGGCACATGGATAATATGAGCTGGTCGGACCAGTTGGACGTGCTTTCCGCCGTTTCAAAGGCAGGATGTGCTTCCCTACTGGAGCCCCAGAATGCAACACACATGCTCTCCGAGGCCCATCTATCAATCTATAATGTGTCAGGTCATATTAATACAGTTTTTGGATTTATTACTTCTGTACTACGCCGACTGCTCGTTTGCCAATACTTGCCTTCATGAGATTATAAACTCACAAAACAGCATGCTTTCCCACGCTGACGTATTTCCTACTAAAACTGACATATTGTTCTCTTTTAAAAAAAAAAAAAAAAAAAAAAAGTCAATCGACTCGTCGTTGCTAGTCAGAGTAAAGGCAATAAACTACAGGTGAAACCGTTGGGGTTTTTTTTTCCTTGAGATCGCAGGCGATTTTGTTTCCAAAACAGACTAGAGGAAAGATAACATCCAAATCACACATTTACATGTTTATTTTATTACACTTTCTTTTTTTGCGCCACTGGATTTAAAATACAAAACATATTTAAACGCCGTTTCCAGAGTCAGAAATGTCCTCTTCAGTAGCACTTTCTTTACCGTTTTATTTTGAACTATGTTCTGGAGGTTTTTTTTTTTTTTTTTACAGAGGGGTTTGTTCATATCATGTGCCTGATTTATAGAACATTTTATTTCTTTAAACATGGTGAAAACGCATTGACATATACAAATACATCAGATTTATGCAGTGATATACAAAATACCCTCTAATACCTCCAATAAGTCAATAAAAAAACATTTGACGCTGGCTTCCTCCTATGTTCAGACTTCTGTACTGGAAATATATCTAATGCATATTAATTAGAACACGGCTAATTTGCATATTTCAACATAACATTTTAGAAAACCTGTACTGACTCATCAACCAGGAAAATTTTTCCATGTTCTCCTATGGTATTTTGCCTTTAGTAGAATATAAGGTGAGCATTTGATTGGACACACCCTCGAGTCATCAATATTAATGCCGTTTGTGAAGCCCCGCCCCCTTTTAGTTAACGGCTGCTATGTCCGACAAGCCATGCGCTCACGCCACACATCATGTTCTCACGAAGCGAAAAACACATCGCGCAGACAACGCGTCGACAGACATATGAAACGGTTTCATATTTAAAATATTGTAATTTCTTAAAGAAGTTTAATCAATAAATAGCATCTAGTGTGTCGTGACGGATCGCTGTAGCTCCTCGTGAAGCGATCGTCTCTTCATACTAGTTCATTTATAGCATCAAATAAACATGAATGAACATCAGAAGGAATGTTGTTTCAAGCGCAGACTTCACCAACGTTAATCTACTAACTCCCCTGACTGCGTTGTCTGACAAAACGGCAGATTCGGGGTTACGATTGGTCAGATCGCCTGTCAATCAAACTCCCAGCGAAGGGTCAATTATCAATTATGGTCAGTATGTATTTTGGCGATGACCAAACGGAGCGTTATTCCTCTGAACGTTACAGGCAATCTATTACACAATACTTACAGTTCTCCAATGCAAAGTTTTTATTTCAAGATCTATCAATTGCCTTCACTCCATATTTACACACAAAAAAAGTATGGGAGTACTTTTTTTTTGGACAAGAATGCCTATCTTTGGGATGACTGCATACATTTTTATAGATTTACAACACTAGCTCTTCCTATGCATGCTTTTCCATACAAAACTCACTCATGCATACTCACCCAAGGGTGTTTAAGATCAACGAAACCCATTATTTACCTTCTGCAACATCTTCATCTATGGATCCTTTGACCTGGGAGAAGCACCACTGGAAATCATTGCCTCCACCAACCCCTGCAACAACAACAACAACAACAACACAGCTGCATTTAAATGCATGCACAGATCAACCTCCGAGAAGCATTTAATCCCGCGGAACTCGGAGCCCTGGCCCGCACGAGCATGCACACTGAGATAAAGCAGTGGATGTGGGTTTGATTTAATGTCTGGTGTGATGTTTAGGCCGCACTGCTGCCGCTCGCGCCCCCGCCTACCAACACAACCCCCCGCGCGGCGCGTTTACCTGCCATCATCGCCGGTGCCTGTGCCTCGAGCCTTCAGTGCGGCTTATCCTCGAGCTCAGCCGGGCGGACGGTGTGAACGAGCGCGGAATGAGAGCGAGCGGAGGCGCGCGGGATCAGCGAGAGCGGGATCTGCCCGTGATTTGCTTTCGCTTCAAGATGGCGCACACTGCCCGTCGACATGACACAGTGACGTCATTTAATCACGCACGCCTCGCGTCCGGCACGTCGTCGCTGCGCGGAGGTTTGCGCAGAGACCGGAGGAGTTACGCAAATACCAAACGCCCTAGTTTGTTTGTTCATTGGCTGGATGGATGTGTTATTATACATACAAATGATCTTCGGGACGTTCAAGCTCAGCGGTGAAGATACTATTGTATAGATAAATGTGTGATAAATTAGGCAAAAAGTGTGAAATATTGTGTAAAATGTGTGTGTTTTGGACACATAAATGCTAACTCTGAAAATTGACTGGACTAAGAAGTTTTGAGAAGAGGTCCTCTCCACCACAGCAATAAACTATTGAAATGTGGTGGAAATTACATTTGTTCATGAAGGTTCAGGGATTTAAAAAAAAAAGACATTTACATCCAGCATTGGACACCGGAAGAAAAAAAAAAAAATGAAATGTGCGTTAGAGTTAGAGTCAACAACAGCATGTTAATGACATGATTAATAATATTTATAAGGTGTCAGTAACCTATATAAAATCACACGCGTTGTGTTTTCATGTTTTATGGGGACATTCCATAGGCGTAATGGGTTTTTATACTGTACAAACTGTACATTCTGTCCCCTTACACTACCCCTACCCCTAAATCTAGCCATCACAGAAAATGTTCTACTATTTTAGATTTTCAAAAAACATAATTCTGTATGATTTATAAGCTTGTTTCCTCATGGGGACCAAAACAATGTCCCCACAAGGTCAAAATTTACTTGTATTACTGTACCTGTGGGGACATTTGGTCCCCGTAATGTAGGGAATACCCACACACACACACATCTATCTATCTATCTATCTATCTATCTATCTATCTATCTATCTATCTATCTATCTATCTATCTATCTATCTATCTATCTATCTATCTATCTATCTATCTATCTATCTATCTATCTATCTATATATAGTTATAGTTATTTCAACTTTAGATATTTAAAAATAATATGACACACAAACACACTATATATATATATTATTTTTAAATATCTAATGTATATATATGTGTGTGTGTGTGTGTGTATGTGTGTGAATGTGTGTCATTTTATGTAGGTTACTGATATATATATATATATATATATATATATATATATATATATATATATATATATATATATATATATATATTTATTTATTTATATATATATATATATATAGTTACTTCAACTTTAGAACTTTAGATATTTAAAAATTATACATATATATATATATATATATATATATATATATGATGAAAATAAATATATATAATCATATATAATTCATATAGGCCTATATTGTAAATTAAAAGTAAATATCTGGGTGCTAATTTAAAAAAAAATAGGAATATCAATGTGTTTTTAGTGGTTTTTACTATAAGTTTACCTTTCCTGTTTATTTTCCTGAAATTTCACTCGCATCAATTACTGCTAAATTCTGTATTGTTGCATATTGGCTCCTTGACGGGAAAAACACATCGACTTGAATGTATTGGTTGGCTAGTAAATCAAATGATATAAGCTCTCCAAATTGTCAAAACAATCTGTGTGGTATTTGAATGTTTTTGAGAGATCGATTTCTGTTTAATGTATCGAATCCATTTCAATTCCTAAACACACACACCTCTTTCATTACAGTTCATTACAGTGTTATGGCTATTTCATAAGTTTGCCACATGGAGGAGCCACTATGTCTGTGTGAGAATCTGTGTGTTTGAGTCCTTTACAATACTATCAAATTAATATTCACACTTTTTGCATGTGTTAACACATTTGTGCATTTACTTGTGCTACCATGTGATTAAAACTTTATAATAGTCAAATAACTGTAAATATACCATGAATCTATATATATATATATATATATAATGTAGTTTCTTTGAGGAAATCACATTGGGTGCTTCATAGAAGAACATAAATAAAGCATACAGAATAATATCAAAATGAATAATTCATCTGTTTGCAAGACCCATGTGGATATGGCAGATGTCTTTAAATCAATGTTTTACAGAGAGCAGCGCAGGACAAAATTAAAGTGTATATCAACAGAGACATCCTGCAAACCGGAGTCATTACCGTGAGCCATTATCACGGCTCAAACTCACCGTACCGCACTGCTAATGGGAAACAGAATGAGTGAGCAGTGATTTGAAATACAAACGAGTGCTTCTAATTAATGCTTAATATATGTAATTGATTCACTGATGATTTATTAATTAGCCACTGGCCAGCAGTGATCTGCTCTGGCATTCCTGTGTGTAATTCAGAGGACTAGGGTTTGTTTATATTCACACAAACTTATGTTTAAGATTATAATGGATATTCACATCGAAATGGTTTTGCTGAATTATTCTTCCACCCATTTCAGAAACACTGTGGATGCAAATTCAGATGTTTTATTTCTCTGGATGCAAGCATACATGCTGCTCATTTGTTTTCAGGTCTGACCAGTATAATACTGGCAGCAGGGTTGCCAGCCAGTTACTGTAATTTTTACAGTACCATTACTATAATTTAATTTACAGAATTTTACTGTATTCTTTGAAATTTGCTGTATTGTTTTTAATTAAATAAGTCACTTACCACAGTTGTAGAGCACTCTCTCTTGCTGCTACCAGTTGAAAATCCTACAATGCCTCTTTATGCTTGAAATTTACAGTAATATCCTGTAATTTTGAGTCAAACCGCCACGCCCCCAGAATGCATTGCAGTTTACAGCAATATGCTGTATTATTAAGAATACAGCCATCTGCTGTAAAATATTGCTGTAATTTTTACAGTAACAGTACTGTCATTTAATTTACAGAATTTTACTGTATTCTTTGATTTTTTTTTAATTTGCTGTATTGTTTTTAATTAAATAAGTCACTTACTACAGTTGTAGAGCACTCTCTCTTGCTGCCACCATTTGAAAATCCTACAATGCCTCTTTATGCTTGAAATTTATAGTAATATCCTGTAATTTTGAGTCAAACCGCCACGCCCCCCAGAATGCATTGCAGTTTACAGCAATATGCTGTATTATTAAGAATACAGCCATCTGCTGTAAAATATTGCTGTAAAATATTGAAAAATCATTACAGTGTACAATGTCGATTGCCACCCAAACTAATCACACATTTGAATAAATAAGGTGATTGTGCATTAGTCAGAGGGATTGGTTGCACCCTGATTTAGTAGGCCGAGATTATTTACTGTAAGACACAATGCTTTCATGAACAGCAGATGGCAGTCTTTTTCTTTCTTGACTACAGCCGACAGAATTTAAATGCAGCCATGCACTGTTCATCACATCCAGCACTGTGTAAACGGTAATGATATAATGTGTCTTCCTCAGCGGCCGTATAGGCATCAACAGTAATTTAAAGGTCTGAGTTGGTTTTCAGCTGCCTGAGTCAGAGTTGGATTACAGTGTCTAACACGCAGTGCTGCTTGTCTGCAGATAAGAGTTCTGCTGTGGTTATTTAAAATTGCTTATTGTTCAAGTCATCTGTGCTGCATACAGTGCATAGGCATAAATCTACATCCTACTGACACTTATTTCTCAAGATTGTTCTCGACACTTCCTAACGTTTGATGAACAGACAGTGGGACATAAAATTTGAGTTGATTTTCTAAATCTAAAAAAGAGATATTACACACACACACACACACGCATTCACACACACACACACGCATTCACACACACACACACACACACACACACACACACACACACACACACACACACACACACACGCACACACACACACACACAGGTTTGTTTTGCTATCAATTTGAGGACATTCCATAGGTGTAATGGTTTTTATACTGTACAAACTGTACATTTTATCCCCCTCCACTAACTCTACTCCTAAAGCTACCCATCACAGAAAACATTCTGCATTTTTACATTTTCAATAAACATTGTTTAGCCATGCCATGAATTTCATATTTCATGTTTACATCTTTATACCAGTGTAATACCCATGTCATTATACAAATGTGTCCTCATGAATCACAAAAACACGAGCACACACACACACACACGCCCGCACACACACACACACACACACACACACACACATATATATTTATAATTATACATATATAAAGAAAAAACTAATATATATATATATATATATATATATATATATATATATATATATATATATATATAAATATTATATATATATATAAATATTATATAAATATATATAAATAAATAATATAAATATAATATAATATAAATATAATAAAAAGAAAAATAAATATACATAAAACACACACATACATATATATATATAATTATATATATAAAGAAAAAATAATATATATAAATAAATAATATAAATATAATATAATGTAAATATACTACAAAGAAAAATAAATATACATAAAACACACACATACATATATATATAATTATATATATATATAAAGAAAAAATAATATATATAAATAAATAACATAAATATAACATAATGTAAATATACTACAAAGAAAAATAAATATACATAAAACACACACATACATATATATAATTATATATATATAAAGAAAAAATAATATATATAAATAAATAACATAAATATAACATAATGTAAATATACTACAAAGAAAAATAAATACAAATAAAACACACACACACATATATATTTATTTATAATTATACATATATATACTGTATATATATATATATATATATATATATATATATATAAATAAAAAATAATATATATAAATATAATAAATATATATATATATATATATTTAAATAAATAATATAAATATAACATATATATATTATAAAAAAGAAAAATTAAACACACATAAAAGACACACATTTATTCTTTTTTAGATAATTTTTATAGGAATAAATACTTATAAAGGATGCATTAAATTTATCAAAAGTGACAAAGACTTTTACACTGTTTAAATTTACATCGTTTTACATATTTAAAATAAATGCTGCTCATTTGAAATTCATTTAACCACAACATTTATAATACTAACAAATGTTTCTTCAGCGGCAAATCGGCATATCAGAATGATTTCTGAAGGATCATGTCACACTGAAGACTGGAGGAATGATGCTGAAAATTCAGCTTTGATTACAGGAATAAATTACATTTCAAAATCATAAAATAGAAAAACAGTTATTTACAACTGTAATATTATTTCACAATATATTACTGTTTTTAATGTATTTTTTGATCAAGTAAATGGGAGCTACTGCTTTCAAAAGCATTAACAAATTTAATTGGTAATATTCACATTAATCATTTATGCATGTAGTTCATATAGCCCTACTTATTTTCACTTGATTTAAAGCACATTTTTAGTTCCATTTGTACTCTAAACAACATTAAATCTATGTCGGGCAGTATGGATCATGCCAGGGGAGGAACAGAAAAAGGGAAATGCAATCATCTCATAAAAGAGAGTGTTTCTATGTCCTTTAACAAAACAGACACTCTGAAAATAAAAGCCTTTGCCTGCAATGTGGGAAACAGCACAAGCTTTTAAGTGTAATAAACCAAATTAAATTAGCTCGGAAATCACACAGAATATACCGGCTACTTAGGAAGAAGAAGTAAAACAGGCCTTCATCTCACTCACCTTAATTATTAAGCCTTTATTAGTTCACCACAGACTAATTGTAAATAGGCGAACCACTTACAGCATGAGAGCAATTTCTCATAATTCTGAATACACATTAGCTGAGATGTTTTTTTTAGCGGTCTTTCAAGTACTGCTGTCATTGGATCAGTCCTTTGAAAATTATTTCTGTTGTTTGTTTTATTCTTAAATTTAGATGCTCAATCATAAGCATTTTTTCGGTAAGTACCACAAAGAAGAAGATGCACATGATGAACTGAACTGTTGGTAATCGTTCGCTGACTCGTTTTTGTAGACCACTATTTCAGACTAACTTACGAATGTGCGGATGTGCGAAATCAGGGCGGTTTTTGTGTGTGTCCCTTTAAATTCAAATGAGCTGCTGCTCCTGGCCCCCTTTCCAGAATAGAGCGGAGCTTTTACAGCTCGTGCTGCGGTTGCTCAACAACAACAAAGCTGGAGAATCTCACGCAGCCAAAATAACGAAAGTGTTCACTCAGTATGTACGAGATCAGGGCGGTTTGGTTTGACGTGAGGGTGAGTAAATGGTGACAAAGATAAAGTTTGTTTTTGGGCAAATTAACACTATAGCCTGTTAACTGCGGGACACCGGGCACACCTAATTTGTTGTCCTTTTCCCCTATAATATATTTTAGTGATCACCATAAATTAGGTATTATTCGAAAGCTTAAACACTCAAAATTCATTATGTGAAAACTGTGAAACATTGCTTTGCCATGAAAATAGTACTTTAAAACCTTTTAATTTTTGGAACACATTTGATAAGACATGGCTTACATTTTCTGGCAATTCAGTCCAAATTATTTTGTAAAATGCACATTTTCTCAAAATCCCCCACAGATCATTTATTATAGCTTGTCAAATTTGCCCCTATTTGGGTTTGAGCAAAAAACACTCAGTTTTTGTGTGTGTTCCTTTAAATGCAAATGAGCTGCTGCTCCCGGCCACCTTTCCAGAAGAGGGCGGAGCTTCAACAGCTCAACAACAACAAAGCTGGAGAATCTCATGCAGCCAAAATAATGAAAGTGTTCATCAGTCGACACTGATGGAGAGACTCAGGAAGAAGTTACAACTTTTAGATGTTTCGTCGATAATTTTATGTAGTTCAACTCATCACTAGCATGTGTCATCATGTTCATCTTTTGTACAAATCCAGCGTTCAATTGAGTAAAGACTAGGAGGGATGCAGCTACGGCCACTGGGCATGCGCACATCGATATTGCGTCATTTAATATTTATTCATTTAATTTAATAACTGTATTTGCAGTATTGTACGGGTAGGTTTAGGGTTGAGGTAGGAGTAGATGTTAATAAAACACAATGATAAGTAGCACATTTAATTTACTATTATTTATCCTGAGGTTTTGCCTCACTTTACTCTCTTTTGTGCGTAAAATGGCTGCATGGCAACAACTCTCTACTTCAACAACTCTTCCTCTTCTCTAAAGCAGTCCATCATGGCCTAACCTCCTTTGTTGTGTGTTCTCGGGGGCGGGGTTTATGTAAATTTAACGGTTTGTGATGTCACTAACTCGAAAAGAAGCTCAAACAGAGTTCTTTAAAAGAAAATGCACTGTTAAAAAATTACTGTAAATTTTACAGTATAATACTGGCAGCAGGGTTGCCAGCCATTTACTGTAATTTAATTTACAGAATTTCCTTGTATTCTCTGATTACAGTAAATAACTGTATTTTTTTTAATTACAAAGGGTCAATTTACAGCAATATTCTGTAAATTTGAGTGAAACCAACATGTGACCCCATAATGCATTGCAGTTTACAGCAATATGCTGTATTATTAAAAAAACAGCCAGCGGCTGTAAAATAATGCTGTACAGTAATTTTTACAGTAATTCATTACACTGTTAAAAATTACTGTAAATTTTACAGTATAATACTGGCAGCAGGGTTGCCAGCCAGTTACTGTAAATTTTACAGTAGTGTTACTGTAATTTAATTTACAGAATTTCCCTGTATTCTCTGATTACAGTAAATAACTGTATTTTTTTAAATTACGAAGGGTCAATTTACAGCAATATTCTGTAAATTTGAGTGAAACCAACATGTGACCCCATAATGCATTGCAGTTTACAGCAATATGCTGTATTATTAAAAAAACAGCCAGCGGCTGTAAAATAATGTTGTAATTTTTACAGTAATTCATTACACTGTTAAAAAATTACTGTAAATTTTACAGTATAATACTGGCAGCAGGGTTGCCAGCCAGTTACTGTAAAATTTACAGTAGTGTTACTGTAATTTAATTTACAGAATTTCCATGTATTCTCTGATTTCAGTAAATAACTGTATTTTTTTAAATTACGAAGGGTCAATTTACAGCAATATTCTGTAAATTTGAGCCAAACCAACATGTGACCCCAGAATGCATTGCAGTTTACAGCAATATGCTGTATTATTAAAAAAAGAGCCAGCGGCTGTAAAATAATGCTGTAATTTTTACAGTAATTCATTACAGTGTGTCTCCCTTTGCATGAGTGTTATAACTTTGCAGATGTTGTTTATGCTCAAAGAGCAACATTACACAATAACTAAAGTTAAAAAAAGTGAAATCACGACCAACGACCCCTTTAATGTCTTCTTTAAAAAGAAAGTTAAAGTATCAGCGCGGTAAGCGTTGTCCAGCAGCAGACGAGTATCACATGTACTGCATGCTGCAACGATATATGTCGCCCCTCCATTTCCGTCTCTCCAGTGGCCGTTCCTTCTTTTATCTTCTACCCCTTTACTCTGATTTCATTAGTTCCATTGATATTCAGCCCTACTTTTCCATGTTCATGAAAAATTAATAACACTTTTTTTTTTTTCACTGAACTACTTATACGCAGATCAAACTGAGTCATGGGAGTAATGAGAACAGGCCTTTTAAACTCTAGATTCTCAGCTGAATAAACAATTGAAAAGCAGATGCTCTGGATGAGGACCCGAGCTGTAATCTCTGCAGGACACCAGAAAGAATCGAAATACAACTTTATCCAGTCGGTGAATAAATGTGCCAATGCCTAAGTGCTGTTCTGTGCTGTTACTGCCTAAATAGGAAGCTTCCAAGACAGCATCGGAGCCATCACTGGCCTTCGATTTGGAGCATAAAATGTTGTCTGCTGGCAGCTCTCTATGTTTTGGAACAATGCTTTTGTATTACGTTTTGGTCGAGACATCTCAGCAATGTTCAGGAGAAGCTGGAAGAGATTGATGTTTGTGATTACATTGTGTTGTTTTGATGTGATGGCTCTTTACACGGCGGGGGAGAGAGAGAACGTGATGATTCGTCCCGGCGAGAACAACAATAACGGGCACATGACATCACCTTCAAATTAAAACATGTAAGGCAGCACATTATGGAGCTGTGATGATCAGACGCTTAGATGTCAGAACACAGTGCTTCACAGTGAGGACAAACAGCATGTGCGATTCAAGTGTTTCTGGCTTTAAAAATATAAACGCGTATTTTTTTTGGCTATAGTGCTTAAGGGTTTGTTTATGTGTGTGTGTGTGTTTACTGTGCTCCAAGTATGTTTCTCTATGAGAATTGGTTTACCTTGAGTTTCATTCCTGACATACTTTGTGGCTGGTACTGACTTGTGTCCCAGTGCAAAACACACCTTGAGGTATGTTTTAATTGAGAAGGTATGTGCAGGTTTTATCTTGCACAATTTTACGTTGCATAATATTATATTGATCATATATCCTCCAGAAAATATACAAAAATGTATAAATAAAATGTATTTAATTTATTATAATTATTAATGAAAGTTGAATAAATAAAATAATAAAGAAATTTAATAAAATAAATAGATTCATTATTATTATTGTTGTTGTTGTTGTAAATCTATGTATTTTATATAAATTAAACTTTCATTAATAATCATTTCAATAACAAATTATGTTTTAATAATACTAATAATAATTATTAAAATAATAAAAATAATTATCACTGTTGTTATTTATTAAAGTTGAACTTATATAGAATATATGGATTTAGAATAATACATATTTTTTATTTTAATAATAATCTTTATTATTATTCAAATAAATGATTATTATTTAAAATATATATATATTAAAACAAATATTAAACAAATTATTTCTAAAGTAGTTTTTTTAATGATAATACTTTTATTATGTTTATATTTTATATAATATAAACATTCATTAATATAAGTATAAAATATTAAACTTTCATTAATAATATTAATTACAATAACAAAGCATGCTTTAATAATAATAATAGGATATATATATATATATATATATATATATATATATATATATATATATATATATATATATATATATATATATATATATATATATATATACATACATACACACACACACACACACACACACACAGTGTCATGCAAAAGTCTAAGGCTATCACCAACTTCTTTGTTTTAATGACCATCCATATTTATTTTTCAGTCTCTTTGTTATGATACAAACAGAAAATAAGGAAATATGTACACAAAACACACTCAAAAACCAGTATTTAGTGTGACCTGAACATCTTCCAGTTTCTCAAAGAAGAAACTCTCAGAAACTTCTCATCAGATTTTGAAAGTTTTCCAGTCCTTTTCCATGTCATTTAGGTTTAAGGGAGCTCAAGTTTAAGAGGAGGTCATACTTACCACTTTCGCCTATAGAAGCTGTTTTTTAATACTGCATATATTCTAATAAAGAGACAATAAGTGTATATGGTCTTTACATACCATTGCTAAAACAACATCTAATGGTGGCCTAAGTTCTGTATACAAACTTCACACTTTACGGTTGACTTACAATTATACATCCCAACAATTCAAATCCATTAAATAATTTTAATTAATCAAAAAGCGAAAGATCAAGGCAGTCTGGTTCTGTTCTCTATAATGATGCATGTAACATGTATACGAAAGAGTTCTGTCACAATAGACTGCGTGAGAAATTACTGCTGACAAAAAGCCTTGGAATAGTGTTGTTGAATTATTTAAGGCATAACAAATGCCGATGCTCCGCGCTCATCCCCCCAGTGCCCTTTCCAGGGCTGTAAACCAGCCGACTCAACACAAACCTGACTGGAGCTCTTTCCGTACGCACCGAGGCTTGGGATGTAAATTGAACAACAACTGATTGCTGACCTCCCCAAACAGTTAATTAGGAACTTGTTTGAGTTTTGCAGACAGTTTAGGTTGAGCACATTTTATCAGCTTAATTGTTTGTATTTCCAGCCAAGCGTGTCAGAAATACATGGAAAAATCAAAGCTGATAGGTCGGAATGACCTCCCATCTGCCCTACTGAAGGGTGTTATTATCCTCGTGCAAACTTCAGCACTGATTGAAAGATCTGTGTTTAAAGACTACAAGAGCAGGAATAATATTTTGTCATTGGGTTTGTCTTCCCTGAGTAGAGTCAAAGAAATGCTTTGAACATATAATACAATATTACAAGACGGCCATGTTCGTTCAAATATAAGGGAATAGTTCACTCAAAAAGAAAACCTGTCTCAGCCTTTTTTCTTGTATAGCTCTCTGTCTTTTATGAAGCTAGATATTTTGGATTTATAATTTTGGGAAACTCCTCGACATTTATTAGGTAAAGCATTCCAATAACATAATAATACATTCAAGTGCTATATTGAGGGCTGTAACGACGTTCAATGAGTACGGGAAGAAGAAGGCGGGAACCGGCGAATGTAACTTTAATCAAATAAATAAACGATCAATAAAACGAAAGTAAAATAGTGGCAGATACCTCACGGCGACTGCCGCCCACACAAACATAATAAAAACACAACTTAAACTCTCGTCCTTCACTGTCGTCGCTCCTCTTTTATGCATCCGGAGGTCCTCTGTGAGAGACACGAGACCGGTGTGCCGAGCAGCTGAAGCTCATTATCTCTGAGTCACCGGCCTCGCGCCGCTCCCTCACGGCTCTCGCCCGCCCCGCTCGACACAAGGGCATTTCTGATTTCCGGATGGCCGAGTTTTCTCAAAGGATGGTTATGGTGGCCTTAGGCATTCTGGAGTCTGAGAACTTTATTTGAACATGATTTAGGACACCTTCACTTTTTAAAATTGAGTTCAACCCTTTTCAAACATATGACTGCAATTTCCTTTATTGTGACAATCTAGTTTTTATAAGCATAGGTTTCATAAAATGCCTGAAGCCAGAGAACATGTTATGACTTTTGTATACCTGAGGCTGTTGGATACATTTTAGGGCACCTGGCAAATCAATAGTGTCCTCTGGCTTATCATCAACTACTCTGGAGCTGCAGGGGAGATAAAAAAAAAAAAAAATCAAACTAACCAATATGTTATGAGAAGAACACTGCAAGAAGAATGGCAAAATTGTTCAATGACGAAACGATTCGCTTCGTAGTTTAAATATCAGGAAGACATCAACCCCAGGGGCAGTCGTACTCATGCATGTCAATTTCTGCATATTTAAATGTCGCTTTTTCTCCTTATTTGGCTTTGCGCGTCCACCTGAATGGAAAAAAAGTTTGCGGGTGTCGTGTTAGTTCAACCGGGAGGGCAAAGGGAAGTGAGTAAACATTAAACTGTCTTATTTGTAAAAGAAAGAAAACATTTTATATTCAGAACTTTTGTAATACGGAACAGGAAGCTGTAGCATTCCCAGTTTTTGAGTATTGTGATTGTCAAAACGTTTGGTGATTTTAGTGACGGTATGTTACACTGTTTACAGTTTACAATAACCGATGGCCTACTGTTTTTATTAGAGCTTGACACAAATTTCACAATTTCAATTCATAAATTTGCGATGCGAGGAAGCTTGTTTCCGGCAGAATACATGAATAAAGTTATAATTGTGACTTTTTATCTCGCAATTCAGACTTTTTTTCTCAGGTTTTTGAGATATAAACTCGCAATTGTGTGTTCTGACGTCAGAATTGTGAGATGTAAACTCGCACTTCTGAGAAAAGAGAGTCAGATCTCATGAAAGTGCGTATCAAGAGCACAATTTTCTGTTTCTATTTAGCGTGCTATTTACGCAGAAATGACATCTGTACCTTCGCAAAGCCCCGCCCCCTTTAGGTACTGTTGCTATGTCCGACAAGCCATGCGCTCTCACGCCACACATCATGTTCTCACGCAGTGAAAAATATGGTTTCATATTTAAAATGTAAATTTTTTTAAAGAAGTTTAATCAATAAATAGCGTCTAGCGTGTGTTTAATGTGTCGTGACGGATCGCTGTAGCTCCTCGTCAACCGATCGTCTCTTCATACTAGTTCATTTACAGCATCAAATAAACATGAATGAACATCAGAAGGAATGTTGCTTCAAGCGCGGAAAGACGTGAGTACACACAATTTTTCAAGTTCACCAACGTTAATCTACTAACTCCCCTGACTGCTTTGTCGGACAAAATGGCAGATTCAGGGTTATGATTGGTCAGATCGCCTGTCAATCAAACGGCCGGAGAAGGGTTTATTCGCGTGACTATGACACGCACGTGTTTGACGTGAATATAATATGCACTTTTTGTGTGCATATGATACGCAATTTTCGGCGTGCTTTTGATACACATTTTCGGCGCGCATATAATACACCCCTACCCCACACGACTAATCCTTCCCATTGCGTAAAACGCACACAAAAAGTAATTTCAGCGTTTTTTCAGCACGCCAAATACAAACGTAAACTCGCACTGTCGATACGCAGTACTGGTTGGAAAAGTCAGACTTTAACTCTTTAATGACTTTATTTCTCACAATTGTTAGTTTATAACTTGCAATTCGGACTATTCTAACAAGCTTCCAATTCCAATCCTGATCGATTCATTTGGATAAATATGAGGTACAGTAGCTAGCTACATTTTCATTTTTCTCAAGGAAAAAAATCTCTCAAATAATCCTGTAAACACACAGGAAGCCCTCTCAGCTTGCATTATCAGGCTAACATTAACTGTAATGAATAATAGTTATCACTGAGGTGACCGCGTCTTCAGGGCGTGGAAATGAAGCTCTTTATTTCCTTTTCTGATATAGCCTGCGTCCTGTTGTCTTTGTGTAAATAATTAAGTTATGATGAATAAACTTACTCCTGTAACCTCTGCCCCTTCACTAAACTCTTTATTAATAGACTCATTTAAACGTTTTTTATCAAGTTGACTCGTTGAGTATTCCGAGTCAGTTCCCTTTGTGTTATTGAAATGACAGCAGGAAAATACTCTGACACAGCAGTTTATTACTCTTTGATATTGCTATTCATTTTCAGAAGAAATGAACCAGAGAGATCTATTTGGATCGTAGCGCTTTGCTGACTTCCATTCATTTAGCGTTATCATCTGTTCTCCGGGGCTTGTTGATTAAACATGTTAATGCCAAACGATAAGAAAAAGCCAGAAAAATGCTTGCAGGAAAACAGTAAAAACACAAGCTAAAAACTGTGCTAACAACGAGGCTTACATCAGCTTACATTAATGCTGCGGTGCTGCTGACAAACTTTCACCCCTCAATTAATTGCTCGTTCCAGCGGTACTCGGACAGCACCGGGTGTTTGAGCCCCTATCTGGACCCTGCAGACCCCAGTGCGAAAGCAGAGAGTGATTTTATCAGCAGGCTTACTCTGTCAGGACTCCACAAGCTCAGCTAGCTTTCGCCCAGTAATACCGTGCGACAGAGTGATTTAACGCGGTGAGGCTGTTGTCACTGGCTCCTAAATGAAAGCTGACAGGATCATGGGGTCTTCCTTTGCCTCCACAAACTGCCTGAAAGAGGAAATTAAACACCCAAAGAGATAGAAAAGCTAACAGCATTAAATACTCACCATGAGGCTGCCTAGTTGAAATAGTCTACTCTTGAATACTGCCGTTAATGCCATGCTAACAGCATGTCTGATTGGTAGTTAAACCGCAAGACCGTTTCCCCAGCCTGGCTGCTGTCGTTCCAGGGTGATTGTGTTTTTTTGGGTTTGTTTGGCTCAATCAAAAAGGGTTATTATATCAATTTGTTGCAGTGATGTTTTAGTCGCTTGAAATGTCAGATTCGCCACTCTTAACGCTAATCTAATAAGCGGCTGGGTAGTTAATTCATTTAAAGTTCCCTGTGATTTAGAGGCGGAGGTGTTCTGCATAAACTAAGATAGAAAAGTAACATGGTCAACATACTTGGTGGGGGTTGTGGAGATTCCCCCCTTCCATGTAAAGCATGCCGAGAAAAGCGCTATATAAATGTAACGAATTACCAGGGTTGTTGGGGAGTAACGAAATACAAGTAACTTAGTTACGTATTTAAAATACAAAATTTGAGTAAGTGTATTTCATTACAGTTACATTTTAAATGGGTGGTAATCAGATTACAGTTACATCTGAAAAGTATTTTAGATTACCAAAGTGATTACTTTGAATTTTAATGTCCTTTAAACAGCGATTGGTGATTCTCTGACTCTGACCGTCTGAAAAAGAGGAGTTCAGTTTCATGTTTTCCACTGTTTTGAGATAGTTGTTTGTGAGTCAGTTTGTAATTGTAAAAAAGGTGACAATTTCTCATAATTTGTTTTTCCCCAGACAATTGTGAGTTTGCATTTCACAATTATGACTTCTTTTTCTCAGAATTGCGAGATTGAAACTCACAATTGCAAGTTATAAAGTCAGAATTGGGAGATAAAAACTTGCAATACTGACTTTTTTCTTGCAATTGTGAAACTAGTATGTGAGTTTATATCTCATAATTCTGACTTTTCTCAATATTGCGAGTTTATGTCTCATAATTCTGACTTTTCTCAATATTGTGAGTTTATATCATAATTCTGACTTTATAACTCGCAATTGTAAGGGAAATTGAGGGAAAAAGTCAGAATTGTGAGATAAAAACTTGCAATGACCTTTTTTGTGTTTGTTCCACACTTATTAGTATTCCAAAGTATTCTAAAGTATTTAGATTAAGTTACTAAACTTGAGTAATGTAACAAAATACGTTACAAATGACTTTTTAAAGCATGTATTTTGTAATCAGGGAAAAAGTCAGAATTGTGTGATATAAAGTTGCAATTGTGAGTTATAAAGTCAAAATTATGAGATATAAACTCGCAGTATTGAGAAAAGTCAGAATTATGAGATATAAACTCGCAATATTGAGAAAAGTCAGAATTATGAGATATAAACTCACATACTAATTTCACAATTGCAAGAAAAAAAAAAATTTGTATTGCAAGTTCATATCTCCCAATTCTGACTTTATAACTTAATTGTGATAAAAAGAAGTCAGAATTGTGAAATGCAAACTCAGAATTGAGAGTGGAAAAAACTAATTGTGAAAACACGATGCCGTGACCTTTTTTACAATTATAAAATGACTCACAAAACATGAAAACAGTGGAAAACATGAAACTTAACTCCGCTTTTTCAGACGATCAGAGTCAGAGAATCAACAATCGCTGTTTAAATGACATTAAAATTCACAGTAATCACTTTGGTAATCTAAAACACTTTTCAGATGTAACTGTAATCTGATTACCACCCATTTAAAATGTAACTGTAATGAAATACAGTTACTCAAATTTTGTATTTTAAATATGTAACTAAGCTACTTGTATTTCGTTACTCCCCAACCCTGCAAATAATGGATTATTTCCTTCAGCCGAGACACTCCGGATGCGCACTGTTCACCATGATGGTTTTGAATTGCTTGAAATAAGATTTTGAAAAAGGAAAATAGTGCACAATATACAATCATATAGGCTACAAAAAATTATAATGAGAACGTGATTATGTACTTGGGACATACGTGGCTTTAAATGGTGAGTCTTTTGTTTTTGCAATCAGCCTCTCAAAAAATCTATAAAAATTTGGATGTAGATTTTTCTGCCAATATGTAAGTTATCGGATTTCAAATATAAATAATTATCGGTTATTGGTGCATGCCTAAATATAATATAAATCACAAAAGTGTTTTAACTTTGGTAAAACACGGAATTATCCCCTATTAAACTTTTAGCTTTCAAAACTTCATACCTGTACATCACCCCGGCATATCCCAGAGCAACATCTCTATTTGGAGCAGATTAGCAAGTCATTTCCCATTGAGATCCAGCCTGTGGCGTACTGCTGTGCTTGATCCAGTGCAGTCGTTTTTTGTTTTCAGTTTAGTATGCATCTCCTGTTGTGACAGAGCGAGCATCAATATGGTGGCAGAGCTGCGGCACCAAGGGCCAAGAGCTCGTTGGCACCAAACAATCATCTCTGAAAACTCAACAGACTGTTTCTCAGGCGGTGCTGCTTAATTGGCGCATTGTCGACCCCGTGAGCGCAAAGGTTCTGCTTACAGAAACTGCACGTTTATTAAACTTTCTTCGGGTCTGAGAAAGGAAGTGTCCGATTCTGCGTTCATCTGCCTCACCTTTATTTACAGGTTGGCGAGTGCTCCATCATGCTCAGTGAATGGTGTTGCAGTAGAGCTCTAATGATTCCCAGCGCCTATTAAATCAACGGAGATTCACTCCTGGGAGTGATACTGGAAAGAGAATAGCAAATGGTGCTCACATACTGTGAGTCTATTAAAACCCACTGACAGAACACAATGAATAAGAATTATGGTGAGCGCCAAGCTAGCAATTATGAGCAATTCTGTGGCCTTCAGTTTTTGCATATTCCAGAGATGCTTGCAAATGAGCAGGACCATTGCTATTTCCCGTGAAACATGACATTAAAGCTGACCGCAGTATGAAGACCTAAAATATAAAGTTCTTTATTATCAAATTTTTTTTTTTTTTTGTCAGCTGAACCCTATGATCTCAGTTAGTAGCCCCTGATAAATAATACTTACCTTTAAAAATATAACTCAATGTTTCTGTTCATTCGGCGCTACCCTCACAATGCATTATGGGTATTCTCTAGCCCACGAGCGCACATCAGTTGTACGCTCGTTGTTGCGGTGCATTATGGGATTTAATAGCGCTCTATAATGGCTTTTCCCTCAAATAGTGACCTATTTTAAAGGCCCAGTGAATTGCCGTGGAACGCGCAGCTTTATTCAATGTGTTGATGCAATTTCAAGTGAAAAGGAAGACTGGGTGGGACATCAAACAGCCCCGCCCCTTTTTTAAAAGCGTTTTGTTTATACCACAGCTCAACCAAACGCAGTAAAACCTTATCTCTAAGCATTTCTCATCCTAATCTCCTCTTTACCACTTAATACAGCATTATGTACGGGTCTGATACCTTTCGTGGCCTGAGCTTTTTCGCAGTCCACGGATATGTGCTTTCGTGTCTCTGGGCCAGAGCAGACTGCTCACGCTAACCCGAAAACTGATTTCATTTGCATCAATGGAAAGAACTGAATAGTTCCCTCTATATAGTGCACTACGAGCCATTCACCATGTCGAAACAAGTAAATGTGTGAACAAATGACCGATTTCAGCCGCAGTTTCAGTGTAGGGGGCGGGACATCAGATTCTAGAGAGCATTTGATTGGACAGAAGATTTGATGAGATGCTGAAGTGCGATGTGATGTCATGAAAATCCGTGATGCATTTTAGCAGAAGTGAGAGTCTGTATGTTTTGAACACTTTTATCTACTAAATGCAACTTTTGTCATTGTTTTGGAGCTTATCCATAACCTTAAGGTTAACATATTCATACTAAAAGCTAAAAAAATACATTTTGATTTCAGGGTGACGGATTTGGGGTTTTGATTGGTCAGATTGCCTGTCAATCAAACTATTTGCAAAGGGTCGATTAGGTCCCATGCGATCCAATTGGTTCAAATTGCTTTTAATAAGTACTTTCTGTTTATAATTCCTACAAAATCATGTTATGATCAATGCTGCTTCAACTACTTTATAATTGTAGAATTTATACCATTTATGTCTGTATTAATTAGCTTATGTACTAGGATACAGACACCCGATTAGCCTGATTGCTTAGTTTATACACACATTTGCACTTAACTTAAACATTTTCACAATCATCTTTAATGTAAGTGTTAAATTCCCCAATAATTCAGTTATAAATAAAACTTTCAAAAAATTGATGATGTTCAATTATTAACTGAAAAAGCTTTAATAATTATTATTCATTAATTAACAGTTAATAAAATTACATTCAATTGATTTTATTATGCACTAATTTGTTTTCTTACGCTTTATATAGTAAGCTATATAGGTATTTCAAATTAATATAATTTGTATACATATTTAGGATAGTCATTAACTGACAGTTTGGGGAGATTTCGAGGCAGGAGCCGATTTGTCATGACACCGGAACGCATGCAAGCTACAGCGACAATGGAGGCCTACATCGATGAGAGATTGTGCAAAGAGGTTAGAAAGTTACAAAGATGTTTACATAGGTTGTAACTCATGTTCAAAACTGCATATGCGTTGAGCGACTGTAGTCAAATGAAGTATACATTTCGAGGTTGTGCGTTCGACTAGCGTATGCGTAAAAAAAATGAAGTCAAGTCATCTTTATTTATATAGCGCTTTTTACAATGCAAATTGTGGCAGCTTTACATTAATAAGAAAATGGTGTCATTGTCCAGCTTAGTCTATATATTTTTGATTCATTCCGTTGCAAATATCAGTAGTTATTAGTCTAGTTAATTAAGGGTATAAGGGGTGATTTCGAACACAGCCCTTCACATAATAGAAAGAGATTTACTTGAGTCTGACAATGTGTCAGAATGAACTGAAATGCCCTCCGGTGTGATGAGCTAAACTCGTTAATTATAACACAAAAATGATTGTGTTCTGGAAAATGCTGTGTACCACTGACCTCTGTAACAGTTGGTTGTGATTGCCAAACACTGCAGCAACTTGGCACTTTACACTGAATTTTGTTTTACCAAAGGGGTGACTTTGTCTGATAACAAAACAGGTGAGAGATGAAAACAACATTGTAAATTATAGGCAGCATGTGTTGAGATACTGTGACATAATGCATAGAGGTAGGAAAAAACTATTTGGAGTCATAATTCAATTTTCAATTGTAAATGAATGCCCATAGTTCTCTTTGACTGTGAAAAACACTCAACAAAACACAGATTTTGAAATATAACAACATTTATTTTTGGGACAGCCAATATTTTGCTTCTGCTGTCTAAAGTTACAATGCCTACTCTACCTCTTGGTTGTTGATTTAGAGTTTACATGGAAAAACAAATGCTTCCACTGTGGCCGTGAGATCAAGGATAGTTGTAATAATAGTTAGGAAAAATACTGAATGGAATAAAAAGACCTTAAACAGTAGCGACACATTTAGAAACTTGTTGAAATACACATTGGAAAAAGTTTTTCCTGTTGAGAAAAGTTTAAACCAACCTATCCTGGCTCCTGGTTATAGGGTAAAGACTAGAAGGGATACAGCTACGGCCACTGGGCATGCACACATCAATATTGCGTCATTTAATGTTTCATTATTTAATTTAACATCTGTTTTTACAGTATTGAAAGTGTAGGTTTAGGGTTGCGGTAGGTGTAGATGTTAATAAAGCGCAATTTTATAAGTAGCACATTTAATTTACTGTTATTTATCCTGAGGTTTTGCCTCATTTCCGGCGGTAGTCTTTTTGAGCAATGTTGCTTGGGCACTTTCCCATTGAGAATGAGCAATAAATTTCAATCTAAAGTATCAAGATAGAACTTTGGAAAATGGGAAAGTGCCCAAATAATATTGTTACATCAAAAAGTTGCCCTGTGTATCATCACCTTAAGAGAGTATCTACATTTGAAAATACTAGTATTGTAATGATAAGCGGGTCAACGGAATGGGACCCAATCGCAGGATTTTATTGAATAACAGAATGGACATAACGGGTAGGGTCAAACACCAGCAAACAGGAATGTCATAGAACAGGCGGACTCGTAACCGTTAAGCGGGAAAGTAGATCGAGACAGGCAGCGAGCAAACAACAGTCCAATAATCCAAAGCTGTTAATCCAACAGGGCAGGCAGAGAACAATCAGAAATCGAGCAGATAGGCAGAATGCAAAAAAAAAAAGGAAAACCAACACGGGGAAATAACGCTCGGAATTGACCACTTAAAGCAAATCAAGACTTCGCGATGGTGTGTGTGTGTGTGCAATCAGCAGGGTTGGGGAGTAACGAAATACAAGTAACTTAGTTACGCATTTAAAATACAAAATTTGAGTAACTGTATTTCATTTTAAATGGGTGGTAATCAGATTACAGTTACATCTGAAAAGTATTTTAGATTACCAAAGTGATTACTTTGAATTTTAATGTCATTTAAACAGCGATTGGTGATTCTCTGACTCTGACAGTCTGAAAAAGCGGAGTTCAGTTTCATCAACATTTTAATACTTTTAAGAGGGATCATAAAAATTTTGGTATTTTTATTTAGTTCTGTCCTGAACCAGACAAAATGACTGAATTTAAAAAAAAAAATGTCCAACTGTGAACTTAAATGTCCTGTCATGATCTGGATGATCCACGACTGTTTTCATGTTTTGTGATAGTTGTTTGTGAGTCATTTTATAATTCACTCGTCACTGCAACTTTTTCTCATAATTAGTTTTTCCCCTCACAATTGTGAGTTTGCATTTCACAATTATGACGTCTTTTTCTCAGAATTGCGAGATTTAAACTCACAATTGCAAGTTATAAAGTCAGAATTGGGAGATATAAACTTGCAATACTGACTTTTTGTCTTGCAATTGTGAATTTAGTATGTGAGTTTATATCTCATAATTTTGACTTTATAACTCGCAATTGCAACTTTATATCACACAATTCTGAGGGGAAAAAAGTCAGAATTGTGAGATAAAAACTTGCAATGACCTTTTTTGTGTTTGTTCCACACTTATTAGTATTGTATTTAGATTAAGTTACTAAACTTGAGTAATGTAACGAAATACATTACAAATGACTTTTTAAAGCCTGCATTTTGTAATCTGTTCTGAACCCAGCCCTGGCAATCAGTCCAGGTATGAAGGCTTATGGGAAATGTAGTGAGTGCATGTCTCTGAGTGAGTGTGTGATGCATTGTGGGAATTGGAGTCCGGTGGTGAAGTGTGTAGTGCATAGTCCATGGTGAAGTGCCCATTAGATCCCCTAGGATTGTAAATATTAATTAATAAATCAATGATGCTACTTTAATGTGTGTTTCATTTGAGATACATTATAAATCTATTATAGGAACAGCTGACACATTTCAAAGGTTCTTAAACCAAAAGATGGCAGGTTATAGTAATCTGATGGGAGAGTTCTGGAGGGAAATGTAAGAAAAAAAGAAGAAGATAAAATCGCTCCTGGTCGTAGTATGAGGTGCGACAAGAAAAGGTGTCCCAATAGTCTATCAGTCAGTTCTTTTACTAATGACTGTCCTGAGGGGGCAGCTCTCATACGTTGGTGTCCTACATTCAGATATGAGCTAGGGCGAAATCAATAGCCCTTACCAGAGGTAATATCTCTCACAAACAAGACTTGATTTAAGATTGGAATAAATTCTCTGACACTACAACATCAAAGGACCTAAAATTGTCTATATAAAATATCATGTTCTTAAAATAAATAATCATTCTCATTTTTAAAAAAGATTAAGACTGATTACAGTGAAATCTTGGCACAGTCTGCATGCAAACGGCTTCTTATTTTAAACTCCTGTATGGACACGCAGTGTTGTTGAGCACAGAATTAATTGGTTTCCATTGACTCAGTCATTTATAGTAAACATTTAATTAAACAAATCTTTGGGGGTACATTGATAGCCAGGGGAATTAAGCCTGAATGCTCCGTGCCAGTACAAAAATCCATTATAAATGAAGCATTGAGGGTAAAGAACTACTAATTGCGTCGTAAAACTGGGCAGTGGTGATATGCTGCTAATTGCAATAGATTCGTCATAAAGAGAACCAGCATAATAAAGCTCTTATTTCCGATATGCGTATGTCGGTATGAACGTTATCGTCCCAAAGCTTCTTGGACCGTTCTACAGGAATAAATAATATAAATAATAATTTGATACATGTTTGCATTTGCCAGTTTACTGGACAAAACCAATAGAGATTGTCAGGAAATGATTGATCATACAGAATTATTACACACTAAAAAATGCTGGGTTGAAAAGGGACAAAGCCAGCGGTTGGTTTAAATGTTTGCCCAACGTGCTGGGCAGTTTTATTTAACCTTGCTAGAGCGTGTGTCCCCACAGCACAATAAAGTATGACAGACCACAA
The DNA here is from genome assembly GCA_037194245.1 of Opsariichthys bidens. Classification (NCBI taxonomy): domain Eukaryota; kingdom Metazoa; phylum Chordata; class Actinopteri; order Cypriniformes; family Xenocyprididae; genus Opsariichthys; species Opsariichthys bidens. The sequence continues at coordinate 4,089,047 of CM074296.1, forward strand.
ATAGCAGTTTTCAGAAATCACAGTTTGAGCCGCTTTCCCAGATATGGTGTCGCTCATTTAGGCTTATTTTGTCAGGCAAGATTGCTTGTTTTTCTAACGAGATTTGGCAACCCTGACACGCTTGTTTTCTCGTGCTTTTCTCAATTGCGATGCAGGACTGAATTATCCACAAGGAGCACTCACATCACCACACATGAATCAGTAAATACACCTTAATGGATTTGTTTGAACTACTATGGATGCACAGAAAACTAAACCAATTTCTCCAAACTCAGAAGGAAGATCTGATTCTCAACCAGCTTTCAGGACTCCTGCCCATTAGTGTTGTTTACCTTAATACCACCAGACACATACCTGACATCCTCCTGACATCAACTGCATTCTTTTCACGTCTCCAGACATAAATGGGCTTTCAAACCTGCCCAATTATCATGTCCTGCACGTGGTGTCAAGAGATACAGCATTTTTAGCCCCACATTGGGTCAGCTCTCGAATAGCTGCTGGATTCCATTACAGGCGTTAAACGGCCCTAATTAATTATGTGACGAACTCAATGTTTTGCTACTGTTTGCGAACATCACGTCTACACCAGACTTGACAAAGCGTCCGTTGCAAAGCATTTGTCCTTCGTGTCAGTGCGTCATAAATAGAACTAGGCTGTCGGAGATTTGTCGCTCACGTCCAGTTTACAAATCATCACCGATCATAACTGGTTCTGTAGTCTTTTGTCGCATCGCATGTAGATACAGTGTAACTTAAATCAGAAATGCAAGTTCCTATAGACCTTGTTCAGAGTAAGGACTTTATGAAAGCGAGGTTGTGAGGTATCCACTGTAAAAATCTGTATAAAGTTTCCAAATCGCTTATAATTTTTCACTGCTCGTTTTTGTCTTTACAGAAACATGCATACTATACAGAAAAAGATTAAATACAGCCTTTCATTCCCGTTAAAAATCAAAGATGGCACTGGTGTATATTATAAATATATCCTCCTATAAGGTAATGTATTTTCCAACATCAAATAGTTAACCCAAAAAATGAAAACCACAATAATTATTGCTGTTAATTCTCTTTCACAAACAGAAAAACCAAAAAAACAGTATATAAAAACCATGAATGAAGTCCAAATGACTGTGCGCTATATTACAAGTCTTCTGCAATACAGTATTTATAAGATACATTTGTAAATGGCAACTTTTCCTCACAGAAAGGGTTTGTATGACTTCAGACGACTCGAAATAGGAGTAATGTTTCATTTCCAAGTTTTATTTGTCAGTGAACTATTCCTTTAAGAAAATGTATAGCAGTTGATGTTGATGAAACGCTGAAAAACAGTCCCAGTCCTTTACTGAAGCACTTGACTTTAGAGTCAACTTCTGACCTCACCAATGTCCTTTATTAGAGGAAGAAAGGGCTGATTATATTTCTAAATGAAACCTATTAGAAGATTATTTTTAGTATATATCCATTTATGTCAGAGGATACTTTATCCGGCAATATTATTATTATTATTCTAATGAAACATTACCATCTCAAAAGTCTAGAAATAGAACGTATCTACATTCTTTAAGTGTTTGCAGATCATGTGACTGTGAAGGGCACAGGAGGGATTTTACACTATGTATGCTCTATTGAAAGTCCAAATTTGGTTGCATATCATTGCAAATGTAATTATTGGTTTGTTTGCAGAAATCTTTACATTAATAACTAGATAGAGAACACCACTGTACGTTCAAAACTTTCTGAAACTTTATATAACTATCCTTATGTACAACAATAAAAAGTCTTTTTTCATCCCAAGCTTCTGTTTCTGTAAAGATAAGAGCACAGCTGACAGGTCATTGAAACAAAGAAAGCTTTGAAAACAAACCAGGGTATTGAACATCGTTTTCACTAGAAAACCATTATGCTTTAAAAGGTTTATCATGTCATAATGACAAACATACAGAGAAACAAATTCCCTTTTAAATGTGTGGCTGCTTTTGTAACCAAACTGGAATGGAGCCCTGCTGTTTCTTGAGTTTTTACTCAAATAGATCTGTCAGAAGAAGGGAATAAAGCTCGCACACAACTTCAACAATAAGTTGGGAAAGTGAGGCAAGAACATCTTGACATATGCGGCTCCCAGACACATCCAGACCAGCGGTTTCAAATGCTTCTCTGAAGCCACAGTATCAGGGTTGTCTTTGTTCAGATATGTTTTTCTCTAGAAAAGTCTAAGGGTTTTGCAGTGTCCCCAAAAACCCCTGGCGGACCTTTTGAAAGGATGCATGCTGGGAATCAGAGCTGACCATCCTCAAAGACCATTAAGAGCATCCCAGGATGCAGCAGTGCTGGGAAACATCAGGAAAACAAACAGTTGTTCCTGAAAGCTCAAAATGCTCATCCAGCAATAAAGGACTGGCTGGTGAGACCGTGGGATTCGTCTCACTGTCTACACTTAAAGGGATCCCTAACAAAAAATAAGTATACTTAAGTAAAGTTCAAGTACATTTTTAAGTATACTTTATGTAGTAAGTATACGGTAACATATACTTATACATATAATAAGAATGTACTAGTTTAGTTGCACACTAAAATTGCTGGGCTAAAAACAAGTTGAGTGGGTTGTTTTAACCCAGCGGTTGGGTTAAATGTTTGTCCGGCGTGCTGGGCAGTTTTTTTAACCAAACAATTGTTTAAAAATTACTATATGGCTGGCTTCAAATGGACATGCTTTGTCCATTTTCAACCCAACTTGGGTTGTTTTTGTCAATGTACTGTTATAATATTACTTGGGACAAAATTGTCCCACTTTTTAGTGTAATGTGGAGGGTAAAAACGATAAAAACAAACAAAAAAACTTCAACAGTCAAGTCAAGTCATCTTTACTTATATAGTGCTTTTTACAATGCAAATTGTGGCAAAGCAGCTTTACATTAATAATTGGCGAATAATTTTGGCTGCACAGTTGCTCCCAAAGAAAACGGTGTCATTGTCCAGCTTATTCTATATATTATTGATTCATTCCGTCGCAAAGATCAATAGTTATTAGTCTAGTTCATTTATGTATATCAGCACTGGAGAAAACAGTGACGTAATCGTCCGGCTCAGTTCGCATACAACGGCGCCAATGCAGGCATATCAAAAACACTGCTGAATATCAAGCAAGTGTCCTGAACTTAAACAAGCCAAAGGCAACATCGGCAAGGAACCAAAACTCCAACAAATGGAGAAAAAAAAACCTTGGGAGAAACCAGTTCTCCTCTGGCCAACAGTGAACACTTGCCCGATACTCAGGCAGAGTTACAGGTCATAAGTCCGATTTGGGATCGTAACAGTAAAAATATTTAATCCAGTACCATCTAGTTTAAGGTCTTTTTCATCACGCCAGTATGGGACGGTTTGTTGGGGATCTGTGCCACTGGCTGATGTGTCGGTAAGGCCACAGTCTCCGCCGACACCCCAGGGCCACGCTGCTGCCGCGCACAGGCGCAGATTCCCCATCCGGCCCGGACACGGCCCGGATCCTGCCAATCACGTTAAATGGTAAACCTCAGGATAAGCTGAGAGACTAAAATTAGCGTAAACGCCATTCTTCTTCTGATGTAACGAGTACATCCGGTGTTATAGGAAGTGTTTCCGGTTCCGGCTGACCTGATCTATATAGTCAAACAATCCTTTAACGGATATGAAGACAAAAGTTTATAGTGCGTCATGTGTATGTCAGGTTAAAGAGATGCGTTTTTAGTCTAGATTTAAAGTGACAGAGTGTGTCTGCTTCCCGGACAATGCGAGGAAGATCGTTCCAGAGTTTAGGCGCCAAATAGGAAAAGGATCTACCGCCTGCGGTTGATTTGGATATTCTAGGTATTAACAACTGGCCAGAATTCTGAGAAAGTAATAGACGCGAAGGACTATAATGCATTGAGAGCTCACTATATTGTATTTCCACATTTTTGGAATGCTCTTCCAGAATAGTGCCACACACACATTTCTGACAAGTTGATGTAAGTCTACAACACAAACACGTCAGTGAAAGTTTCAGTGTTTTATGTTGAAAGCGGCAGATCAGAGCTGTCTTCCTGTGCAGCGTGATGAGCCACAGAAACAGAGCAGAACCTTCCCCACCTCAGTTATAATCCCATGTCAACTCCATCCCTGCCTTGATGTGCCTGATAAAGAGAGAAGAAGAAAAAACTGGACACAGTAAGGCCTTGTCCACACTAATACATTTTTCATTTGAAAATGCATCTTTTTCTCTCCGTGTTGGCCTTCCATCCACACTGAGACGGCGTTTTATTAACAACATAAAGCTTTATGAAAATGCTCTCAAAAGTGGATTAATTTGAAAACACCATTTTTGCATTGCAGTGTGGACTGTGAAAGCGATAAGGTATTTGAAAAAGATGACGCATGTTGCACTAATAGATAGGCCTATTCATGTTTCTACTGGTATTGTGCCTGTTATGTGTCATTCACTTTCCCAAACATAAGTCACTTTGAACTCTCTTCATATTGCCGTCCTGCAAAGATGGCAGAAAATTTACTTGCATTTGCTGTCGTGCTGCAAAACATGAGAGCAGTTGCATTTTAATCCAAACATAATGGTGACTGTGTGCGACCTGCACGCGTCAGCAAGCGCATTTCCATTACCCTTTAAATTGCGCAAAATGAAATTGCAATTGATCCATACAGAACGTTTCCAGGAAAAGGAAGTTAAAACGTGCTTCAAACAAGCATTTTTGTACTTCCTGCATGTCACACAGGCTCCACCCACACGGAGAGCGGTAGAAAATGTGGGAAAACACCTAAAGAGAGTGAAGAGGAGACATTATTTCTCTACACACTTTGGCTGTGTTGCAGGTACACCAGGCCGATCTGCTGAATGCCAGGAGGATCTCTCACATGTTTTTACATCTGGCCCTGAAGCTGAACCTATGTTGTTTTTGGCGGTTTGTTTTTATTTTTTACATCCGCTTTACCGATGGTTCGGCATTGGTGGCTAGCTGTGAATGCCCTGTCTGACGCCAGGTAGTTTACTAATAGAGTTGGGGAATAACGAAATACAAGTAACTTAGTTACGCATTTAAAATACAAAATTTGAGTAAGTGTATTTCTTTACAGTTACATTTTAAATGGGTGGTAATCAGATTACAGTTACATCTGAAAAGTATTTTAGATTACCAAAGTTAAGTTTCATGTTTTCCCACTGCTTTGTGATATTTTTTTGGAAGTCATTTTATAATTGTAAAAAAGGTCACTGCAACTTTTTCTCACAATTTGTTTTTTCCCCTCACAATTGTGAGTTTGCACTTCTTTTTGTCACAATTGTGAGATTTAAACTCACAATTGCAAGTTATAAAGTCAGAATTGGGAGATGTAAACTTGCAATACTAATTTTTTTTCTTGCAATTGTGAATTTAGAATATGAGTTAAATGTCATAATTCGGACTTTTCTCAATATTGTGAGTTTATTCTCATAATTCTGACTTTATATCACGCAATTCTGAGGGAAAAAGTGAGATAAAAACTTGCAATGACCTTTTTTGTGTTTGTTCCACACTTATTAGTATTCCAAAGTATTCTAAAGTATTTAGATTAAGTTACTAAACTTGAGTAATGTAACGAAATACGTTACAAATGACTTTTTAAAGCATGTATTTTGTAATCTGTAGTGAAATACATTTTAAAAGTAACCTACCCAGCCCTGTTTACTAAGTGGTAAACTACTTTGATGACTACTTTGTTTTAACAGGGGTTGTTTTCTAAGCTTTCTGTGTTTTGAACATTGCTAGGCCAATAATCGAGGCCTCTGTCTGTAGAGCTCATGCTACTGGCGATGCTGAGTTGTTAGGTTTTTTTAACCTCCTTAGCCATTATTATGTGCATTATGCCTGTGAGGCCCCTGCTTTTTCTAGCAGTGTTGTCAAGTTGTTTGGCTCTCTTTGCATCCCTTTGCCATGCTTCAGGCATTCCTGCTCGGGCTCCTTCAGACAAGAAGTGGATGACATTATTTCCAGGTCCCCTTTTTTACTCACGGTCGCACCGGTGCTGATGTCATAGGCTGCCGTCTGCCAGTGTCAAGTTCATTGCGTTTAGACTCCCGCTTCAGCCACCTGGCATGCCAGTGGCATTCCCCATAGCGACCCCTAAGGGACGCAGTGTCTCATTCCCTATTCTCAGGGAACCATGTTACATGTGGAACCTGAGACGTTCTTTTGAACTTTCTTTTCATCAAAGAATCCCGGAAAAAGCCATCACGGTTTCCACAAAATATTAAGCAGCGAAACTTTTTTCAGCATTGATAATAATAAGAAATGTTTCTTGAGCAACATTCAGCATATCAGAATGACGTCTGAAGGATCATGTGACACTGACGACTGGAGTAATGATGCTGAAAATTCAGCTTTGCATCACAAGAATAAATTCCATTTTAAAACATATTAAAATAGAAAATTTATTATTTTGAATTGTAAAAAATATTTCACAATATTCCTGTATTTTTTATTTAAAAAAAAAACAAAACAGCCTTGCTAAACACAAGAGATTTCTTTCAAAAGCATTAAAAAATCTTACTGACCCAAACTTTTGAATGGTCGTATACATTCAATGCAGTTGAACGCCAAATGCATCAACTTCCTCACCATTCCTTTGATGCGTCTCGGAGCAGCCATTCACCGAAAATTAAAAAGCAATGGGATAAGAAGCGTATTTTGACCATAATGCATGTTGACCCGAGACGTTCTTACCCCATCCAGACATACTGAACAACAGCGATGATGATGGTCTTCCTCAGAAACATACACCTCTTCCTCATCAGGGGCTGGTCCTTTTGCAGTTCTGGAATGTAGTTTGAGGTGGTTGCTGGTTAGTATTCCATCCCATCCCATCCCATATTTAACCAGTACAAGCCCATTACTCATCTTAAATTTAAGGTACTGATAGCTATAGCAGATTTTACAGTTTGCATACAGTTTTCACACCAACTGCTGGTAAGACGGATGAGAGCACAGACAAATTCTGGAGGATGACCTTTGGCTGGAAAGCTGCAAGCATGACATTTTGAGGAGGGATAGATGGTGTTTTGGTGACTTTGGTATCTGATTGTCGGGTCACACGTGCGGAAAAGTCCGCCGCTGAGGTGACCGTTGAAGCAACAGTAGTTGGTGCGGCATTTGTCCAGGAGGAAGTTGTGTTGTGCTGAGGCACGGCATTTCCTGCTAAACAAGAAACAGAATTGGTGATTAATACTAATACAATACACAGTGTGTAATGAGCAGAGTGCAGCACACAAACATTTTTAAATATTAAAATTAAAAGGATTTCTCCCTGGAGAAGCGTTTAGTCTTTCCGCTTGCAATCCGCAATGGAGCTAGCGCAACCGGCTTTTAAAGGGAATGGGAGATGAGACTCTGATTGGTTTATTGCACGTTACACTCAACACACAACCATGACTCATAGGTACAACCCTTTGAATTTATGAATTTATATTTTTATTCAGCCTGTCTGTCAATCTTGTTCAGATCGAAGCGAAAACCAGATGGAAGCCAAACAATTTAACCGGTTGTTGTCAAATTCAGGCTATAGCATATGCAGAATTAAGGCACGCTCATAGCAAGGACATTAACTATAAAGATCACGATAAAGATATAGTTCTAAAAATCATTCTCAATTATAAAGAATAGCAGAGTTCACAACACAGCTATAACGATAACGGCACAGAGAAACAATACAGTTGGAATCACTTTCAGAAGGATTTTATCCAGGCTGATGAATGGCAAAATCATCGACAGCCAATCAGAATCCATCCTGCTGTGACGAGCATTTAAAGTGACAGAAAAGCATGTGCTTAAAATAATCAGAATGATACCGTGGTGTGGACGCTAATACAGTCATCTTACTTGGTGTGAACAGCACTGTTAAAAAATTACTGTAAATTTTACAGTATAATACTGGCAGGGTTGCCAGCCAGTTACTGTAAATGTTACAGTAGTGTTACTGTAATTTAATTTACAGAATTTCCCTGTATTCTCTGATTACAGTAAATGACTGTATTTTTTTAAATTATGAAGGGTCAATTTTCAGTAATATTCTGTAAATTTGAGTCAAACCAACACGTGACCCCAGAATGCATTGCAGTTTACAGCAATATGCTGTATTATTAAAAAACAGCCAGCAGCTGTAAAATAATGCTGTAATTTTTACAGCAATTCATTACAGTGAGGACTTAAGTCACTGTTTTTTGAAATGCCATAGATAACATGATGCACGCTATATTTTGCAATATACAATATTATCAAACACAGACACATGTCAGAGTTGGGAATGTGCATACAAGAGACAGGAAACAAAAAAAGCTACCTGTTTTATCAGGTTGTTGAGTTTTCTGTAGAGGCAATTGTTGCACTTTCTTCTGTGTTTTCTGTAGAGTGGTTTGCTGCGGTTTCTCTTTAGAAAGACATTGCTTGATATTTGCAATGTTTTCGAACAGGCCTTATAAACTCACTGTTTTTGCTTGACTTTCTGAAAAACTGCAACAACAACACATTTTTCAGCGTCAAAACGGGCGGGCTTAGGTCTTATAGTGATGTTTAAAAATCAGTGTGATACAGCATATAAAATTCACCAACTAATTCATCTCCAAGATCAGAATTTCCTAAAATCTGTCGGTGGGGCCTGTCAAGTGCTTCTGGGAGAAAATTAATGAAATTCAATTTAGAATATGAAATATGCTGTATGAATATGAAATATTTTGGACTATCGCGGTTATGGCCTAGTGGTGAGGGAGTTGGGCTTGTAATCTGAAGGTTGCTGGTTCGATTCCCACGCTGGCAGGAATTGAAAGTGGGGATTGTGAATGAACAGCACTCTCTCCACCTTCGATACCATGACTAAAGTGCCCTTGAGCAAGACACCTAACCCCTAATCGCTCCCCTTGTAAGTCGCTTTGGATAAAAGCGTCTGCTAAATGATGAAAAATGAAAAATGAAAATGAAAATGTGCTATGTGTGTGTGCTGTCTGAGCGATGGTTTCTCAGCGCTATCCGAGAGATAAGCTCAAATGAAGCTACTGCTTATAAAATGTGTGAGAACTGAACTGAGTGCTTTTTGCTACCTAAATCAGCTTGAACGGTGAAATACACATGCCTATGTGTCAAAGTGACCACATATTTGCAAGTAAACAGTAATTTAGGTCTTAAAGGGGTCCTTGATTACTTTTTCTTCTGGAGTTAATGACATCACTAACCCTAAAATGGACATAAACCCCGCCCCTGACAACACGCAACAAAGGGGGCGGGGCCATGTTGGGCTGCTTTAGAGAAGAGGGAGTGTTGTTGATGCCGCCATTTTACACTGAACTGCTTCACAAACGAGGGTCAATTCAACACTGGATTTGCACAATCCATTAATTTTTATTTATCCATTAACCGTTCAGAAACGTCTAAAAGTTGGAACTTCTTCCTGACTCTCTCCATCAGTGTCGACTCCGGTTTGAACAATGTAAGGCTGAACACTGAAGCGTGAGCTGTTAAAGCTCCGCCCTCTTCTGGAAAGCGAGCCGGGAGCAGCAGCTCATTTGCATTTAAAGGGACACACACAAACAGTGTTTTTTGCTCACACCCCAAAAGCTGCAAATATTATCTGTGGGGTATTTTGAACTGAAACATCACAGACACATTCTGGGGACACCAGAAACTCACATTACATCTTGTAAAAGGGGCTTTTTAGGTCCCCTTTAAGTGAGTGTGAACAGTTGAGAATGAAAACACCGGATCCGTGCAGTTGATCCAAAATTACCCGCTGTCATTATTCATGCTCATAAAACAACAAAAAAGAGAAAATCTCTTAATGACTGAATGACTTTTTTAAGTGTAATAAGAATAAATGTATATTTAAATTACACAGTAAACACTGCATTGTTTTTTATAGATTTGATTTATACATTTTTCTGGATGCACCGTGCATTCCTCAAACTTGCCATTTCTCATCACCTTGGCGTCTTGCCCTATGCGAAGCACCACAGCAATGGGGTTGGGATGGGCACGAAGATATTCCTTCCGATTTTTCTCATCTCCGATGTCCCTCCACACCGTTTTCACTGCAACTTCTAAATGTTTTCAGGGGTTTTAAACTAAGACTGAAATTGAGTATAAAAGAGAATCTCTTACATTGTTTGCAGACAACATGAAGGTCTGGCAGTCCCAGATCCGCTGCCTGGCCATCATCGTAAAACACCAAGAACCTGATAGCGGGATTTAGTAAAACTTTAGAGATAAATCTAATCTTTAGCTGCCTAAAACTTTCAACATCTGTACTGGAGCCATCTAAAAGACTAACAGATAATGAGGCACCGATTAAAAATAAAATGACATTATGCTAATTATTTCCTTTAGTGTTCCATGAAAATAAAAAATAGATTACTACGAATGACATACACAGTTTATGAATATTTGAGCGAACTATTCCTTTATCATAAATTCACCTCATGCGATTCTTGCGCTCAGGAAGCTCAACCGGCACGGCAGCATAAAACGTGTACAAAAAACGAGTACAAAAAACACAACCAGAATCTTTTCTCTTGCATTTTTTGCATTTATTAGTTTTGGTAATATATAGAATAGATAATTCTCACCCTCTGTTTGGACCACTGTTCCTCTGCATCACAAGTTGGATTTCCTTTTCCCCAAAACTCCCATGCTGACTCTGAGTTTCATCATCTTGGAGCCTAACAAGATCAGTGATAGAGGATAAATGCTGTTACAGGGTTCCCACTCTTTTTCAGAGATCATTTTCCAGGATAGTTCAGATTTAATTGAGACAGGAATAAAATACTAGGATCACCGATTCATTGCCAAAAGTAATATATTCCAGAAGTAGTTTTCATTGAAGTCTTAAACGCTTATTTATTTTCGAACGAAACAAATAAAGCCTGTCTGCCTTTTTCCTCCAGCACAATTAGAAACAATCGAGTGTATAAAACACTTCACAACAAAGTACAACAAGCGCATCGATGAGAAGACTTTTAAATCACACACACCGGGCCATTTCACTGCACGTCATGCCATAGCTTGTAATTGCAATGCAACGGACGGTCTACGGGACATAAATTAAGCCTTTAAATAAAAGAAGATATTTTTGATGAAACCCAAGAGATTTCAGTCCCAGCACTGAAAGTTAATTCCTCCAAAATGTTGACATTTCCGAAAAGTCTATAAAGACATGGTAAAAGAAATCCATAAGAATTGAGTGGTTTAATCCAAGTCTTGTGAAGAGACACAATCGCTCATTTGAACATATAATTTAGACATAAATCAAAAAAAGCTTGATCAACGCATTACCATAAAACTCAAACATGATTGCTTGATGGACAAGAACCACTGAGATTTGTTCTTGAGTTACGCAAGCACGTTTGAGCTTCTGCAACCAACAAAGGTTGTTCTCGTCCATCAAGCAAGCGCACAGTCCTCGTAAGTCCACCCAATGGAAAAGACAGAAGATACTAACTCTCACCAAACCAGAAGCTTTCAGATGCATCTTTGACCGATATCTGTCTTCTCCCTATGGCTTCTTCAGCACATTAGGAGATGAAATCTCCCTTTTGATGGGACAGAAGAAGAGAAGGATGACCCAGTAATGATATCTTGACTTAAGCGTGAGTGATCGCTCACTCCAGTCCACGTGCATCGCTGAGAACGTCGAGATTACTCCTCGTGATCTTCCAGAGCATGATTTATGGCAAACATTTGTTTTTATTCTCCGTCTTTAATCCTGCATGGTGAGGAAGGTCTCAGTATAAAAACAGCTGTGAAATGTTAATGTTTACACAGCACTTGGAAAGAGAGCAGATGTGCTTTACGCTATGCAAACCCGACCTTATTAACATCCAATTTCCAAGACAACCTCTGAAATATTAAGACTTTTTGAGGTGCGTAGTACAAGGCCAAGAAGCTTTCGAGTCACTTCCCATTGGTTTTGATCACAGTCTTAGGGAAACTAAAAAAGTTAACTATATTTTTCAGAGGCTTAGATGTTGTTGAGTAGCAGTATGTAAGTGTTAAAGCTGCAATATGTAAAATATTTCAGATCCAAAAACCATAGTGTTAAATTTTCTTCAGTTGAGTACTTAAAATATCTCAAATTTTTCCAACTATTTGTAAATCATAAAGCAGCTTTATTTTTAGGAACAATTTTCTCCATCATACAATACGTTTTAAAATGAATTGCATGTCATTTATCAACACAAGCCATCCAGAATTTAATACGATATTGTAATATGGATCTTACTGCAGTGAACAAGTGTCTCACAGCAGCCGGCGGTTTTCAATAAACTCAAATGTCTCTAATGTGATGAACAGAGCTGTGTTACTTCGGAAAAGCGCAAGCGGCGCCGTGGCATAATAAAAGTCCCGCTGCTCTCGAGGTTTGTGTCACGTTCGTCTCTAACAATCTCTTCAGCGTCTCGTTCAGCTCCAACACTCGTCCTGCTGAGGCGAAGACCACATGTCCCAAGATTCCTCGCTCAAACTTGGCGTCATCAAGCTTCACCTTTGTTTTGAATAGGTGACCTCTAGTGGACGAAAAACTACATAGTGCACCTTTAACTCACAATTCTAACATTATGTCTCACAATTGTTTGTTTGTATCTCTCAGTTCTGACAATATAACTTGCAATTGCAAGTTTATATTTTTATATACAGTATATGATAATCGCTTACATATTATATAAGTTTATACAGATGTAAATTGCTAGGAAAAAAAGTCAGAATTCTGAGATAAAAAGTCGCAATTAGCTTTTTTATGTTTTATTCAGTGGCAGAAACAAGCTTCTATAGTTTTCCTGTTCAAATTCAATAATTTGAAAAATAAACCAACTGTTATATATTGCCTCCATAAAAGAAAATAACAATTCTATCATTATTTACTCATCAATTTACTCATGTCGTTCCAAACCTGTAGGCTATGACTTGATGCCCTTCTGTGGAACACAGTCAGTGCATTCCAGTGTTGCTTTGGACCCTTTTGACTTTCATTACATGGACAAAAACAGTTGAAACGCATCTTCATTTGTTTTCCGCAGAAGAAAAAAAGTCAAAGATTTAGAACGAAATTGTAACGCAGAGTCAGCGGGTTGAAATCCAAGTGCAGCTTTATTTCAAGACGTAGTCAGACAGGCAATGGTCAACACAACAGCAAACAGTAGTAACAGGGGAAAGGCAAGCTCGTAGTAAATATTCCAGGCTGAGCTCAAAGGACAGGCAGATAAAAAAAAAAACAAGACGAAGAAACAGGCAGGATCCGAAAACAGGCAAAACAAGACAAGGACAGCGCTCAGAAATGTTACAGGTTAACAAGACTTCGCAAATAACTTGGGCAAAAGAACAGACTTAAATAGGGAGCTAGATTGGTTTCAGCTGGACCGTAATCAATATGAGGGTAAGGGACTTATGGGAAATGTAGTGTGGTGTATGGAGTCCATGATTTGGTGCAGGCGACCTCTGGTGCCAGGTGGATGGAGGACAACGGAACAGAAATGATCGTACAAGTAAATGATGACAAATGATGATTTTAGGTCTTAACGATCCCTCCTTTGAATTAATTCAACATAATTAGCTACTTTTCTTTAGTAGCTATTATCACTACTTTATAAAAAGTGCAGCTTGATGTTAATTCAACTACTAGTCGATTGTAGCTTCCACTCATGGTGTAACAAGCCTGCTTGTCCACGCCTCAAGAGAATCAGAGTTTAATATTTGCAGAGCTGAATCCTCTTGACTCTCCTGTTCATAGATGCGTAAAGGAAGGCTCTTAAAAAGCACTTGACCTTGACAGCATAACCTACGTGTGTTGGCCTGTCATAAGGGTTGCGAATAAGAGTTTACGCCATCGCCCGCTCTTCTATAGCACGGTAGATAGTCAAGTTCTTTATTCACAGGAGGTGTGTGACCGTCCCGATGGAAAGGAGAAATGACCTTCCCTTCCTTTTCATATGGAAATGTTTTACAGCTACCATCACGCGGGCTTAATGGAGCGTGACTATTTGATCTAAAGCTTAGCTCAACACGGTCACTCACACTGGCAGTGAATAATCTCCACCATTTTCCGTTCTCTCATATTTTTTTCCTGTTTATAGTTCACTATTGTGGCCCAGAATACCTCTTCATGCTGGAAGCTCATATTAAGGGTTAGTGATCTGAGCAAACTGCTTAACCGAAGTATTAAACTTCAGTGCATAATATTTGCGTTATACAGACATGAATAACCGCCAACATGTTTATTGAGGAGAAGCGTATGATTACTCTTCTTATATATTATAATTCATTTCCACAGTATCAGTAAAAAAAAAAAAAAAAACATATCTCTTCAATGTTGCAGAACATTTCCAGTGTTTGACCTAATAGCTGTGACCATGACATTCAATTGCTTAGTTTCTGTTTGTGTTGTCACACTGAGTTTGCTTTCAGTGTAGACAGATTGTATCAGTCTAAATTAAATCATTGCAACCTAGCAACCACCCAGAACAACAAAAATATTCTCATGATTTGTTATCTCGACATTTTTTTTTCTTTTATCAAATCAACTTGATAATTAATGAGGTTCAGATAATGCCATCGTTGTATTGACTTAAATCTTTAATTTCAATGAACTCAAAATTTTAAGGCAGGTAACTTGCAAGTAACCAGGTAAGTTAAACCAACAATTCTTAATTACAGGGTAGCAATGTCACAGCAACAAATTAAAGGACAAGCAAAGCACCTTAGCAAACTGCAGCGATTTTTGTCTGTGCAAAAAAATTAGCATAACATTATCTACTTCACAACATTCATTTACATGCAGTTTAGATTAATGCCCAGCTAAATGAAATGATAATACCAGTAAATGACGCACAGTAAGATGTCATATAGCCTCATTTAGAAACGTCAAGACTGGAGGGGAATTTGATTACAGGACCATAAAGCTGTAATTTATGGGATAATAATATAGCTCTTTGGATTTCTGTCCTCGGTCTTCAATGCATCTTCCACTTATGCTGTCACCTGGAGCGGCGATGACAAGAAAAAGCAAAACAAATGATTACAATTTTGATCACAAACTACCGCACTTCTTGTTTGATCTGTCCTACGGTCAGTTTGGGATGTAAATGTACTCAATGTGTTGCTTGTCAAGGTACTATTAGATTAGCACACAGCTCCTATATGTTCCCGAGCACTAATGATTTCATAACAAACAAGTCCATAAAATATCCCTAAATCTGTGTTTATGCTACAGACAAATTATGCATACAGTTCCTCCATATATAATGTGTTTAAGCAAGCCAAGATTATTTATCAAGCACATTTCGAACAAATTGAGGAGCTTTACATATATGATACAGAAAATAAGACACGGACACATGCGTTTTAAATCCTTCATTTTGATCATATGGTAATTAAAAATGCTATTATTACCTAATGACTTTTGTTGATGTTATTTAATGTAGGCAGGTTGATTAATCATATTATATGACATTCTGACTTGAATAAAACCATTTAATTTAGTAACTGCATGAAGTACATTTTTAGGTTATGCAATAGGATTTTTCTTTTACCATGTGGATAAGAAAAGGAAAATTTAAAAATGGATTAAAATGCATAATAAGCAAAGAAAAATACATTGAAAAAGCACACGCTGATCATCTGAGCTCGAGTCACAGAGTGGTTCCGTGTTCTAAGCTTTCCCACGGGATTCCCTTAAGCAAGCATCATTTGTGTCAGTGTGAGATTTACAGGGTGGGAGAAATATCATTTACATATAAATGCGCAAAATCATACACTCCCACTTCCGGAAATCACACAAAATCGGCACGCAAGTAGTGTGACTGAAAATGAAGCGATGGGAAATGAGCAATATCTATAAATAATATAATCAATATCTAAAAATAAATAAATAAATCAATCAATTAAAACCCAAAACATGAAGTAGCCAATGAAAAAGTTGATTTTTGGAACTGACACAACGTATATAATCAGGTGCCAATGATCTCAAAATCGGTTTGAACGATATAACAAGTTTATAACTTTTCCTTTGTAGCTTATACCTTGATAACAGTGACACTTCATGTTTAAAAAGGTTGTCAACCCCTAGTAAATACTAAAACTGTGGCATTATACTAGTCTTAAAAGTTAGTCATCTAAATTTTTTCTTCAAGAACTTTACATAAAAGGTAGATCAGTCTAATTTGAATTGGAAAAGCTAGTTTGAATTGGTTAATGGCTAGTTGGTCAAACATAGTGGTTCAAAGTTTATGCAACTGGGCTGGTCTGATAGAGCTAAAGACTTCACAACCACAAGTCATTGGTTAGGGTTAGGGTTGGACACACATCTCAGCAAACACACTCACAGTAAACCCAGCAAAGAACTGAAAGGCGTTCAGTCTGTTCCAGTCTATAATAAATGAAAAACTGGAGAGATGGCGAGAACAGAGAGAATTTACTCCATAATCTTCAGAGAAGGTTCCAGCGAAGTCCTCTGCCACTCTTTTCTCGCCCCAGCCAAGGCCGACTGGAGAACCCGGGGTACCAGCGCTGCGGTGCGGAGATATGCTTGTTGGCTGAAACACATTAACATCTTCACAATCATATCTCGTCATTGTCTTTGACGTTTTCCCTGTCACACATCTCCGTCTGTCTCCTTCTTTCCTCTGATTCAATTCGCTCCTGTCGCAAACAGCGGGTGTCTGGAATTAGCATGTCGCACGGAGGTTGTAGGCCAGGATTACTTTTCCCAGAGCACAGTCACACATCTGCGCTTTTCTCAAAAGAGGAACCATGATCCAAATGCTTCAGTCAGGATTGTTATGGGGCTGTTTAAACATTTTAACTCAGCATTTTTTGCGATTTTGGCAGATGAGTAAGGCATTGAATAGTAGAGGTGTGATGAGATCTCATGCCATGATATTAACAGTTTTTCATTGCACGAGGGTAGAATTCGCATAGAAAATGCTACATCTACAATTGCATTACCATGCCCACCGTGGCACTGCCTCCACTGTCTTTTTGCTTTTTTTATAGTGATAAAAATACATTTACTTCAGTTGGATAACAATTGCTTTAATTGTAAACTATTGTAAACGTCTGCTCTGTTCATCCAGCATGAGCTGCAGAGTCGCACACAGTGCAGCAGGAATCAGAGTTCACTTATCACGATGAGTGTATGGCGAGATGGCTGACAAGACCATGGCGGAGGATTCGTTGTGCAACAGAGCCCAAGCGTCTGATAAATGTCTTATCTTGTAGAATCCGTGCTCAGCACTGCCGCTCCCTATACAAAGAGTACCTGCGATCCCAAAATCGAAAGCGAAAGTAAAACGCGAGTTCATTGATGCGCGCAAATTAGCCTGTATCCCGATGTCAGTCCAATCTTAGACCACCTCTTTGCTCTGATCTCTGTTTGCACTTTGAATATTGAGAGAGTACTTCGATTATGGTTGCACTTAAGACTAAGAAAAAACTGTTATCTTTTATTTCTACATTCAAATGAGCTCAATTAGAAGGCATTTCAATGTATATGATAATTCATACTCAAAAAGTAGAACTGAAATGTGATTACAAGATGATTAGTTAAAATATTACAAAATGGACCTTCAGACTATTCTTCCAGTCATGAATATTGTCACTGAGGATTTCTTAAAAATACTGTGCAAAAATCGCATGTTGTCTCGTGAACCCAATCTGGTGTCTCGTCCCGTCTCAAGTTTCTTGTCACACCTCTATTGAATAGACATAATGAAAAGTGGCTTTAGAATTAATATTTTGTTTATCTCCACACACTTTGTCTTGTATTTCAAATACCATTTATTTTATTTGACACACATTAATATATAATAAAAAATGCATTAAAATAAATCATCAAATATTTATATAAAAATTAGAATATGTATGTATGTATTTGCCCACTGGCAAATAGTTGTTTTTTCTTTGTCATTTTAAATATAAACCTCCCTAAATTCTGTTAGATTTATGCTTAAAACAAGAAAAAAAAAAAAAAAAAAAAAAAAAACACAATTTGCCAAAGGGGAAAAAATAAATTTAAGATCTGTTCTTGTATCTCATGGGCATGATTAATTATTTTATCACATTATTTTCCTTCTAATTAATGGCACTAAATAAACATATTAAGCTGACAGCTCCGGTTATTAGTCCCGTTGCAGAGGCCTGTGTGAGTCTGCCTGATAAACCGCATAGAAACGGTTCCCTCTGACAGCACATGATTGTTTATTGGTTACCGTGGCCTCAGCTGGAGAAGAGGAGGCTCTGCAAATTTGCTCATTCTTTTCGCTTTCCTCCATTATCCAGGTGTCTCAATATTTTCTCCTCCTCCTCTGAGGATATTGTTCCCTTTGAGCAACACACATCTACGCATCCTCTGCAGCCAACTGATACCGCACCATCTTCCTGAGACGGATGCCGTTCAGTTTTGAATTCACCAACAAGCGCAGATGTCCTTGGAAAACTAAACAACTTACTGAAGAAGAAGAAGAAGAAGAAACATGGCTCTCTGTATCAAAAACGACAACTAGAGGTGCCAGGGGTCACTCCCGTTACATAAGAAACATATACTTTTCATTAACTCATTAAATCTCATGTTTCGGCTCCCTTAATACACTCCGACGGCACTGTGGCTAATCACCATAATGATATTTCAAACACTCAATCCCTGTGGCCCTCCACCTGCGGCTCAAGACGTGGAACAACTTTGCTAATTAAAATGCTGCCTCAAGTCAAGCCAATACACTCCACCCTACTTTAGTTCAGATAGTGCTTCAATTATGGTCATTAGCATGTTTTAGTTCGCCTTGATCCATGGCATCTTGGAGCTGAATGTCTGGTCAACCGAGTAAGCTTATATGAGACAAGTCCGTGAGTGCATTAGCATTCAGCTACAGTAATTAGATCACACTCCCAGGGTCTTCCACCTCCCTTCCTGGAATCTGAGAAGGTCTCAAGGTCATTTCTTCGAACGGCAATGATAAAAATCATAGTTGCAGAAAAGCACCTTTTTAATGAATAATGGCAAATTTGGAAAAAAAACCCCTAAAATCTACATTCTACAAAATGCTGATTTTTAATTTCCAACATATTTTGGGTTCATTTTAGGCAAAACAATACAGTCATTTTTAAATAATAGTTGAGTTAAATAAAACTACCCAGCAGTTTGGGCAAACATTTAACGGAGTTTGACCATTTTCAACCCAACTTGGGTTGTTTTTAACCCAGCATCTTTTAGAGTGTATTTTCACTCAGAAATTGCAAGAAAATTTCACAAATAATAAAGAAACATCAAGTGATGCACTGAATTAAACCTAGAATTATCTTTTTCAATGTTTTCAGTTTTCACTCTCAAATTTCTACTATGTTTCACCATTAACTAAAGGAAACATGAATTAACACATTGAATTAAATGTGAAATTTTGAAGTAGTATTTTCTTGTAAAGCAAACTCCACTGATCTTTGTTTTATTTAAAGTTTTCGAAATGTGAACTTCAACTGAACAGAAATACACTTTATTTGGCCTGAAAGGAAATTTGTCTTTGACAAAACATTGTCAAACATGATTTGTTCTTTTTTTATTTCATATGCCTTGCATAGCATAAAAAAAAAGCTTTAAAAAAATCATCAAAACAGATACCTAAAATAAAACACTGGCATTTATCCGCACCGTGTTATTTAGCATGCTCTCCTTCACACTTTTTCACATGAATATTTCAAAATGCATCTCCTACAAGTGGACAACCCTCAACTCTCCTGACTGTTTGAATGCATTTCCCACTGAGCCATGGCGTTCCCCATTTCTACCTTGACTTTACAGTGTCTTTATGCTTTTCTAAAGAAGTCCAGGCCCAAGAGCCAGTGGGATATCAGCCAGCTCATTCCTTTCAGACGGCTTTTCAGAAGAAAGAAACAGCTGTGCTTTCCCTGCATGTGATAGCAATGCTTCATCTTTCTGGGTCAGGTGGAAGGATGGATGGATTACTGAATGAAAATAAGGAGGCAGCAGGTACATGCTATGATGCCTGGCTTCCAATTTCCCTATATCTTAAGTCCTAATTTCCCACCCTCTGGCATATGACCCAACCGATTTCAACACATAATTGGCAGGTGCTGAATAAAAATCATATTTGTATCACTTAATAGTTCTGCACATTGCTGGACAAGTGTTGACCAGTGACTAGCAAACTTAACCACATATTTCAGTAGCATGACGTAAACTGCTTTCAGAACAGAGTAGCCTTTTCTGGTTTCCAGCTCTTCCATTTTCTTTTTTTTTAATGAATGAGAGAATCCAATACTTTTGCATAAGGATGCATTAAATTGATCAAAAGTGACAGTAAAGACAATTACAATGGAATAAGTTAGTTCTATTTAAAATAAATACTGTTCTTTTGCACTTTTTATTAATCAAACAAAAAAGCATAACTAAAAAAGTATCACGGTTTCCAAACAGATTATCTATTAATAATCTGAAGAAACGCTTCTTAAGCAGCAAACCAGCATATTGGAATGATTTCTGAAGGATCACGTAACATATGCTGATAATTTATCAAAGGGATAAAATTTATGATTTAAAATGCATCCTAATAGAAAAAGGATATTTTAAACGGTAATACTATAACTATTTATACTGTATTTTGACAGCAAAAGATCAAAAGCAATCTCACCAACTCCAAAGTTTTGAACGATATTGTACATTTACCAAAAATCACAAAATGGTAATCAGGAGTTGGCATTTGCTAATTATTACAAGCTTGACAGTAGCAAAATCTAATTTACATGGATCACAAACGCAGAACTTACATTATCATATTCATGTTAGAGTTATTGTATAGTTACTTTGCCACATTCAATATTTTCTGCCAAAGTAAATATGCAATATGGCTTGGAAACGGACTAGGAAAAACAGTTAGGAAACAGACTTTCGCTTAGCTGATGACCCATTAAGAGGGATAGTGCACCATTGGACATTGTTTGGACAGTTCTGATGAAGTCAGAAGGTCTGGCTATATCCACAACAGATGAACATTAGCTGTGGAGCACTACCTCAACAACAGACTATGACTCATTCTTCTGAGTTTTATTGTTGTTTCTTTTTTTATCGGATCTCTCTCTTCTCTCAGTCTGTCCGTTTCACGACCTCTTTACTTCCCATCAGTAATCTATTTATGTCATACTAAGTAACACCCATACAAAATGTACATCACTAATGGATAGCTACAGGTCAAGATTCTCCACAAAATCATTCTGCAATCATGCTTTTTTTCAGAAGACAATGTTAATAGTTAGTACTGTAAAAACTATTATCTGAAAAGTAGACTGTATGCTACTAACCTTCTTTCTTGGAAGTGGCTACAAGGATTCTGTGCAAGAGGTTGCATGTTCTATGAAACTTTACAGACTAAAACTGAAGATATGCATTTCTTCATGCATTACAGACTAGCACATGAAACAACTAGATAACGTAATGCTCATAACCAGGGTTCATATAATAAGCCAAATGAATTGTAGTGTTGTCAAAAAATAACGAGTTTTCTATACATTGATACTGAAATATCTGAAACGCTTCCAATACTCATTCTCCGCAGAATACGTACACGATACCAGCTGCGCTTTCTCGCTCTCGTTTCATTTGATTCAGATGAATATTGTTGCTTTTACAGGGCTTGAATTTCAGTGTGGGATTACACGTATTGCACACAATTTTCTCATTCATGCAGATTTTGGGCTCACAACCAGTGTGCGCACACATAAAGCCGCCTCTCAATGCTACATTTCGCTGCTTATTGCTCTTAAACAGTAAATACACACAAAAATTACGCCAAAATGCAGAGTGTTCACATTAACACAGTTATGTTTTAAGCAAATGTGAAAAGATGAAAAAGAAAACGTATGTGTAACAGTATGATGGATCCGTGTGTCAATGTCCATCAAAATAATACGTTTAATTATTGCAGCTGCAGTGAGAAAAGGCTATAAATGATCCTCTCTACATGCGATATGTCTACCAGACTCGTTCTTTATTCTGTATACACAAGTGTATAATCGTATAACTCGAAGAAAGTCACAGCCAACGTGCGCACACATAAAGCCGCCTCTCAATGCTACATTTCGCTGCTTATTGCTCTTAAACAGTAAATACACGCAAAAATAACGCAAAGACAAACGGTGACATGTCCCGCAAAAACCCACCAGTACCACCCGAATTATAAAACACTATTACAAGCTTGCTGTTGTGAATCGGGCTAAGTTTTGAACACTCGCTGGTTATGAAAATTGATTTTGGATCATTTTTAACCAAAAAAAGTTATGGACTGCCGCTTTAACTGACTCCTCTTTATCATACAACTGAAAAATATTCCTGAAGGCAGAAAAAAAAAATGCACACATAATTAAATAATATAATATATAATAAAAAAAATATAGGGACCAGCACATATCTGCCTTGGTCAATGTAGAGTGGTGTTGTTTATTTTCATTATTTTCGGTCTGCCCATGCTGTGACCTTTCATACTGTCGCACAATGTCACCAAATGAGCTCAGACTCCCGCAGTGGCCGTTCTGACATCTCTGTCAATAAAATATATTAGGTGTGTTAGAGCTTCATATTAATGCCAAATAACTCACATCAGTGTTGCTCTATATAACACATGTACTTCACAACATTTAACACCAAAATGAAGACATACATAAATGTATGCGTGCAATGCACACAATTTCAAAACACCTGCCTATTAATATTAATCAATATGATTAGGTTCAGATAATCATATTGATAATCAAGTCGATGACACACGTTTTGGTGTCAGTGTTTTTTCTCTTGGCCAATCTGTAAAAAATAACTTTTAGTTAAACTTTTATGAAACACGGTATCTTAAAACCAGGGTATTTGTGCATCGTTGTGGTACTGTGTGGGCCTTCCCTGTTCCACATCACTGCTCAGCCGTAAGATAACATTCATATTTGACAGCAGTATATCCACTGCACTGAGAGCAAACAGAGCACAAACCTCACAAATCTCAAGAGCAGCCGATAGAGCAGTCGCTGGAATTAGAGCTGCTACACTAAAGATTTACCCTCTTGTCAAGATCAATTCAAGGTATTCAGACTGTTTTATCGAATTAGTAATGCTTTGTTCTTCTGCAGGTGGAACAACAAAGTCAGTAGCCACAGAACAATAATGGGAACTGATAGATTTTCGTTTGGATGAGTTTTATTCTGTTCTCTGGATTTGTCAGGCCACACACACGGATTCTCAGATTTAAAGTTACAGACTATTTATCAGTCTTACAACAGTATTCAATCCACATAATAAATACTGCAACATCGGTTGCACTTACGTGTACCGGGTAATATGAGATAACTGCATGGGTTAGTTTTAGGGGTTATTGTAATAAGTCTATACTATAATAAGTGTATAGTATGTACATGGGGAACAAGACTGTAAAATAAAGTGTTATACCACAATATCATAAAAAAAAAATCATCAAATTCATCACAGTGCTTAGATTAGAAATCCAGCATCAATTGCGAAATATTGATATTATTTATCAATAATCACTTTGAAATGATACAATTTGAAGGAATTGTGATTTATAGCGCACAAAAAGACAAAATACAGAACATTGACAGTTCAATCATTCCTTTCCAATTTATCTTTGGCGCAATAAATATTTTGAAGCAGATTGTTGTTTTTCTTTTTCTTGTCTAAGACTGATACAAATTTTATGAATCGTTTCAAAGCATTTTAAAACATTACTGAATCATATCTCTATTTAGCATTGTCAAATAAAAAACAAAACAAAAAAATCGAATCATTCTGAATGTACAAAAATTGGTTTCGAATTGAATCCCTGTCAACTCAAAGAACCCTAATTTCAGAGTATACACATCTGAAATATATGTTTTGGCTTTTAGATACCATGAGGGAAAACCTTTCCCAGACACAACACTCAACCCTGTGACAGGTTGTTAAAAGGCTGACAAAGAGCCGAACATAAACTGAACATTCAGTAATGCAAGAATCTCCTCCGGGTCATATCTGTGCGTCTCTCATTCAGAGAACTAAACGTAAACCTTTTATTTTAAAGCAGAAAACACCTTGGACACGATTTGTCTTTTAAAAGCCTTCTAAAAGAGTCAATATTTTTGAAGTTCTGTTTGGTGCTGCAGCAATTGCGCACTCACTTGTAAAGAACTGCTGTGGGCTGCTGATACTTATTATATTCGGACTGTAAGTATCTTCAGAAATACTGGAATCGAACTGTTGTTTGCGGACTGTCAAATCGCACAAAGCCACTTAGTGTGGTCCTCCCTACCAAACAATGTGGCACTGAAAATCCTCACAGACTGGCATTGTGAAAACCTGCGGCCAAAGCTGCTGGCCGAGTGATTAATGACACTATCAAGACCAAAATTTACTCGCAGGCAGATGCATCTATTGTGCCTCGGTCGAAAAAAGGGCCAATTAGGTGAGGTGAAACTCTGAATATCGCTCTATATAACCTGTTCGTGTCAAAGGGATTTATGTATTGTAAATATATGTTGATATAATTGATCGTACTGTATGGTCTGATATATTTTAAGATGCAGCATGACAAGATTTATAGCCCGTTCATCCAGATACTCCTTGTTACTTGCTATGCAACTAATTACAGCATTTTCGTGGATGCGTTTCCCAAAGTCGGTCGTATATTTTTGGCCCTGCAGAACATTAAAGCAACGAAAGAAACCATTTCTCATTACAGTGCAAATTTTGAATGACTTCAGATCTAAGGAGGAAGATAATCCAAATGCATGCATATCAAAGAAATGTGTTGGAAGCGCAGCAGTGCAATTCTCACAAATGCAACTTGTAATTCTTAAATCCCCCCGTTTCTGAAGAGCCTCCAAAAGAGGGCGTGTCACCTTGGGGTTGATTTTCAACATGAATCTGTAATATTATAGAGGCAGTGTTTTAAATCTGTGCCAGTGGGCTAGCGTTATCCACAAATTAACGGTTATTCAGCCAGATATCATTGGGTTTTGGTATGAAAGGCTTCAGTGTGATCGCAGTCAGAGCTCTGAAATAATAGAGCAGAATTCGCTCGGGCTCTGTCTCTTGACAAACTCAAATCCTGCTTTTAATTTGAAAGATCAGGTTAAATTAAGACTCATTTAAATCAGAGGGACAGCTGTGCGTAGTGTTTCAGTTGAAACGTGTACGTGGCTTTATGAAAACAAGTGATTTCTTTGAGAACAACCACAAATGATAAAATAATGAGCTAATACTAACTACAAACACAATCACTATGGATTACAATTAACATCAGTATGGTAATTCATTTACACAGAAACCAAATCCCACTTTATATAAACTATTTAAATCAGAATTCATGTTTAGTGGGGCTCAGAGATGTTGCACTCACAGTGGCGTTTCAGGGAAACAGTACCAGCGCTCATGTGGACAGTGTGAATGCTGTAAAATGTAAATATAGAGACCAAAATAGACACGTGCCACTCACACGTAGCAGATGCAGAATGCGTGAAACAGGCCTTAGAGTTTGGCTGCCAATAGAACGAGTAGAAAAAATACTATGGACTTACATTGAAAGAGTCACTTGAGCCACTTAAGGAACGGAACTAGACTGGAGCATTATACCCACCTTAGCAACAAACTAAAAACTACTGTAAACACATCGACAACTGCATCGCAACGCCCTCGTAACCACCCACACTGTAAACATAAACAGGACATAGCAATGCCCTGGCGACCATCCTTGACAATCTACTAACATTCTAAAATGATTGTGAACACATTTGTAACAGAATAGCAACACCCTGGCAACCACCTTGACCATATAAAAACACTGAAAACCACTGTGAACAGAATGGTAACTGCCTAGCAATGCCCTGGCAACCATCATTGACAATCTAGTAACATGCTAAAATGACTTTTGTGACTGCTTAGCAACGCCATGGCAACCACCTTGTATATATAAACCATTGTGAACACACCTGAGCATTAAGCTAAAAACTACTTTGAACACATTGGTAACTGCCTAGCAATGCCCTGGCAACCATCATTGACAATCTAGTAACATGCTAAAATGACTTTTGTAACTGCTTAGCAACGCCACGGCAACCACCTTGAATATATAAACCATTGTGAACACACCCTAACATTAAGCTAAAAACTATTTTGAACACATTGGTAACTGCCTAGCAATGCCCTGGCAACCATCATTGACAATCTAGTAACATGCTAAAATGACTTTTGTAACTGCTTAGCAACGCCATGGCAACCACCTTGTATATATAAACCATTGTGAACACACCCTAACATTAAGCTAAAAACTACTTTGAACACATTGGTAACTGCCTAGCAATGCCCTGGCAACCATCATTGACAATCTAGTAACATGCTAAAATGACTTTTGTGACTGCTTAGCAACGCCATGGCAACAACCTTGTATATATAAACCATTGTGAACACACCTGAGCATTAAGCTAAAAACTACTTTGAACACATTGGTAACTGCCTAGCAATGCCCTGGCAACCATCATTGACAATCTAGTAACATGCTAAAATGACTTTTGTGACTGCTTAGCAACGCCATGGCAACCACCTTGTATATATAAACCATTGTGAACACACCTGAGCATTAAGCTAAAAACTACTTTGAACACATTGGTAACTGCCTAGCAATGCCCTGGCAGCCATCATTGACAATCTAGTAACATGCTAAAATGACTTTTGTAACTGCTTAGCAACGCCACGGCAACCACCTTGAATATATAAACCATTGTGAACACACCCTAACATTAAGCTAAAAACTATTTTGAACACATTGGTAACTGCCTAGCAATGCCCTGGCAACCATCATTGACAATCTAGTAACATGCTAAAATGACTTTTGTAACTGCTTAGCAACGCCATGGCAACCACCTTGTATATATAAACCATTGTGAACACACCCTAACATTAAGCTAAAAACTGTTTTGAACACATTGGTAACTGCCTAGCAATGCCCTGGCAACCATCATTGACAATCTAGTAACATGCTAAAATGACTTTTGTGACTGCTTAGCAACGCCATGGCAACCACCTTGTATATATAAACCATTGTGAACACACCTGAGCATTAAGCTAAAAACTACTTTGAACACATTGGTAACTGCCTAGCAATGCCCTGGCAACCATCATTGACAATCTAGTAACATGCTAAAATGACTTTTGTGACTGCTTAGCAACGCCATGGCAACCACCTTGTATATATAAACCATTGTGAACACACCAGAGCATTAAGCTAAAAACTACTTTGAACACATTGGTAACTGCCTAGCAATGCCCTGGCAGCCATCATTGACAATCTAGTAACATGCTAAAATGACTTTTGTAACTGCTTAGCAACGCCACGGCAACCACCTTGAATATATAAACCATTGTGAACACACCCTAACATTAAGCTAAAAACTATTTTGAACACATTGGTAACTGCCTAGCAATGCCCTGGCAACCATCATTGACAATCTAGTAACATGCTAAAATGACTTTTGTAACTGCTTAGCAACGCCATGGCAACCACCTTGTATATATAAACCATTGTGAACACACCCTAACATTAAGCTAAAAACTGTTTTGAACACATTGGTAACTGCCTAGCAATGCCCTGGCAACCATCATTGACAATCTAGTAACATGCTAAAATGACTTTTGTGACTGCTTAGCAACGCCATGGCAACCACCTTGTATATATAAACCATTGTGAACACACCAGAGCATTAAGCTAAAAACTACTTTGAACACATTGGTAACTGCCTAGCAATGCCCTGGCAACCATCATTGACAATCTAGTAACATGCTAAAATGACTTTTGTGACTGCTTAGCAACGCCATGGCAACCACCTTGTATATATAAACCATTGTGAACACACCAGAGCATTAAGCTAAAAACTACTTTGAACACATTGGTAACTGCCTAGCAATGCCCTGGCAGCCATCATTGACAATCTAGTAACATGCTAAAATGACTTTTGTAACTGCTTAGCAACGCCACGGCAACCACCTTGAATATATAAACCATTGTGAACACACCCTAACATTAAGCTAAAAACTATTTTGAACACATTGGTAACTGCCTAGCAATGCCCTGGCAACCATCATTGACAATCTAGTAACATGCTAAAATGACTTTTGTAACTGCTTAGCAACGCCATGGCAACCACCTTGTATATATAAACCATTGTGAACACACCCTAACATTAAGCTAAAAACTGTTTTGAACACATTGGTAACTGCCTAGCAATGCCCTGGCAACCATCATTGACAATCTAGTAACATGCTAAAATGACTTTTGTAACTGCTTAGCAACGCCATGGCAACCACCTTGTATATATAAACCATTGTGAACCCTAGCATTAAGCTAAAAACTACTTTGAACATATCATGTCAACCATCCTGAGCACCTTAGCAATGCATTTAACTATTCTAAAATGTTGGTAACTGCATAGCAACGCCCTGGCAACCACCCTGAACAAACAGGAACATGATAAAAACCCTTGTGAACATTAACTGCATAGCAATGTATGTCAACCATCCTGAGCAACCTAGCAATGCATTTAACTGTTCTAAAATGTTGGTAACTGCATAGCAACGCCCTGGCAACCACCCTGAAAACTGTGAACACCTATAGCATCATGGTATCATTTATTTTGCATGGACAAACACCACTATTCTCCTCAGAAAATGTAACGATTTAGCTCATTTGTGACCTTTTGATGTCTAAACTCAAGTGC
Source organism: Opsariichthys bidens (assembly GCA_037194245.1). Classification (NCBI taxonomy): domain Eukaryota; kingdom Metazoa; phylum Chordata; class Actinopteri; order Cypriniformes; family Xenocyprididae; genus Opsariichthys; species Opsariichthys bidens. The sequence continues at coordinate 4,117,834 of CM074296.1, forward strand.
TGTATGCATAAAATGAATGTGAAATCAATGCACAATATATCAATTGAAATAAATAACAAAAGCCTGTGCAATATAAGGGTGTATGCATTGTTTAGCCTGGAGAGTATTGGTCGAGTTCACTTGACATGACCTTGTCAATGCATTATTTGTGTGGATGTATGGATACCGGGTTATGTAATTATTTATCCGCTGCTGTGTTTCTTTTCTCTTCACATCTTGTCTTTCTTTGTTCATTCTGTCTTTCACTCTCACTCTCTCTTGTGCCTCACTGACTGCCTGCAGACATTTGAAACTAATCAGTGAGTCCAGTGTATTGAATTTCCAATAGAATACACACAATCGAAGCTCAGAAACGGTATATGTTATTGGACCGCTTTGGGGAAAGTAACAAATTAGAAAAATAAGCATGTGAAAATGACATTTTCATAATTAACTAGTCAGTAATCTGAACAGTTAGCTGACTTTAGTCATCCTGTGTAATTATTAGTGCTGATTTAGGGTGTGTTCACACTTGGTAGATTTGGTTCGATTAAAACGAACTCTGGTGCGTTCGCTCTGTTAGTGTGGGTCATCTGAATAAGTGTGAACGCTGCCAAACAAGTGGACCGAGACCCCTGTAAAGCGGTCCGCTTTCAAACGAACTCCGGTGCGGTTTGACTGAAATATGAACGGAATATGGACCAAAGACGAAAAAAAAAAAAACAGTTCGCTACAGGCATCAGAATCGCATCTCCGCTGTTCTGACCCCTTTACACATTTTATAAGCTCTTCATGAGTTGTCAGCTCCATCATAATATATACAATATATAATATAACATAAAATATATGTAGTTTTTTTTTTTGTTTGTTTGTTTGTTTTTGTATGTTTAGGTTCGGTGTTAAAAATGACAGTGTGAATGCGAAGTGCACCAGGACTAAATGTATCATTTCGTTTTTGGTCTGGACCAAAAGAACCAAGAAAGTGCAAGTGTGAACACACCCTCAGGTGTGGTTTGTTTGAGATGTGAAAGCAATCTGACCCAACGGACCAAACGATATCATAATTCATAACGGGAAATGTGGTATATAAAAAGCAGAACACATAGCTGAAACCAAAAGTGTGTCTTCATCTTAAATGTTTTGTAACTGCGTTTTAAAAAGTGAAAAAGTCGTGACGTATTGTCAGGTATGGTGACCCATACTTGAAATTTGTGCTCTGCATTTATACCATCCAAGTGCAAGCGCACACACACACACACCAGTGGGCAGCTATTGCTACAGTGTCTCGCTCAAGGGCACTTTAGTCATGGTATCGAAGGTGGAAAGAGTGCTGTTTATTCACAATCCCCACCTTCAATTCCTGCCAGCATGGGAATTGAACCAGCAACCTTCACGTTACAAGCCCAACTCCCTCAACATTAGGCCACGACTACCCACTTTTTCCTTGCTGTCCCGACGAAGCCTAGATTCCGGCTCTACTTGCATTATAACATTCATATATTTGGTCTCGACACAGTACTAGACAGTGCTGGGAGATCCAGAGAGAGAGAGTTTGAATTTGCCTCAGCATTAATACAAATGAGGTACATAATTTACAGTGTTTGCAATATGTCTCGACAGTTACAAATAAACAGGGCTGGGTAGGTTACTTTTAAAATGTATTTCACTACAGATTACAAAATATATGCTTTAAAATTTAATTTGTAACGTCTTTCGTTACTCAAGTTTAGTAACTTAATCGAATACTTTGGAATACTAATAAGTGTGGAACAAACACAAAAAAGGTCATTGCAAGTTTTTATCTCACAATTCTGACTTTTTCCCTCAGAATTGCGTGATATAAAGTTGCAATTGTGAGTTATAAAGTCAGAATTATGAGAATAAACTCACAATATTGAGAAAAGTCAGAATTATGAGATATAAACTCGCAATATTGAGAAAAGTCAGAATTATGAGATATAAACTCGTAATATTGAGAAAAGTCAGAATTATTAGATATAAACTCCCAATATTGAGAAAAGTCAGAATTATGAGATATAAACTGACAATATTGAGAAAAGTCCGAATTATGAGATATAAACTCACAATATTGAGAAAAGTCAGAATTATGAGATATAAACTCACAATATTGAGAAAAGTCAGAATTATGAGATATAAACTGACAATATTGAGAAAAGTCAGAATTATGAGATATAAACTCACAATATTGAGAAAAGTCAGAATTATGAGATATAAACTCGCAATATTGAGAAAAGTCAGAATTATGAGATATAAACTCGCAATATTGAGAAAAGTCAGAATTATGAGATATAAACTGACAATATTGAGAAAAGTCAAAATTATGAGATGTAAACTCACAATATTGAGAAAAGTCAGAATTATGAGATATAAACTGACAATATTGAGAAAAGTCAGAATTATGAGATATAAACTGACAATATTGAGAAAAGTCAGAATTATGAGATATAAACTCACAATATTGAGAAAAGTCAGAATTATGAGATATAAACTCGCAATATTGAGAAAAGTCAGAATTATGAGATATAAACTCGCAATATTGAGAAAAGTCAGAATTATGAGATATAAACTGACAATATTGAGAAAAGTCAAAATTATGAGATGTAAACTCACAATATTGAGAAAAGTCAGAATTATGAGATATAAACTGACAATATTGAGAAAAGTCAGAATTATGAGATATAAACTCGCAATATTGAGAAAAGTCAGAATTATGAGATATAAACTCGCAATATTGAGAAAAGTCAGAATTATGAGATATAAACTCACAATATTGAGAAAAGTCAGAATTATGAGATATAAACTCACATACTAAATTCACAATTGCAAGAAAAAAAGTCAGTATTGCAAGTTTATTTCTCCCAATTGCAAATGCAAAACCACAATTGTGAGGAAAAAAAAAAACAAATTGTGAGAAAAAGTTGTAGTGACCTTTTTTACAATTATAAAATGACTCACAAACAACTATCAAAAAACATGAAAACAGTCGTGGATCATCAGGTCGTGACAGGACAGTTAAGTTGACAGTTGGGCAATTATTATTATTTTTTTATATAAATTCAGTCATTTTGTCTTGTTCAGGACAGAACTAAATAAAAATAACAACATTTTTATGATCCTTCTTAAAAGTATTACAATGTTGATGAAACTGAACTCCGCTTTTTCAGACTGTCAGAGTCAGAGAATCACCAATTGCTGTTTAAATGACATTAAAATTCAAAGTAATCACTTTGGTAATCTAAAACACTTTTCAGATGTAACTATAATCTGATTACCACCCATTTAAAATGTAACTGTAATGAAACACAGTTACTCAAATTTTGTATTTTAAATACGTAACCAACTTACTTGTATTTCGTTACTCCCCAACCCTGCAAATAAAGCCACAATAAGCTCACGGACTGAACTTTTTAATCATTTTGATGAGTGACGCGGAGAAAACTCTGACCAATGAGAGGACAGTTGTGCATACTTGCATAAACACATTTTGCTGTGTGAAATGTTGCCGTGTGAAAGCGAACCGAACCAAGAAGAAAATGCAACATTGTAACAAATTTAATCCCCGTTTTGGAACAAAGCAAACATACGTTTTCAACGTTCAGGAACACAGGAGAGGGAATGAACATGCCGATTTGCTGATTTAATGCAGCATTTTGATTGGTTGATTCCACGCAGCATTTTACTTCAACCTTTTTCAAAGTCTGCTGTGGTGCATGCGGTAAGAGTTGTTTGCCATTCGAATCGACAATGGAGTTTAAAAAATACGACAGATGCATCTACAGGTTTTATTAAGCTTATATGCGGAGGATGAAATCCAGCGGGAATTGGAAAATACGTCATCTTCACGGTACTTTTTAGACCACGATGGAAATAAAGACAGCAACAGGTCTGGGGATCAAAAGGTTCCTGGGACAAATTGTTCGGGTTACATTGATGTTAATGTCTCCCAAACAAACAGAAAACAAAATGTACAAACTCTATGACTCTTAATTATAACAAGTTTATGCTCAACATTTCATGCACAAACAATTAACAAAACCTACAGCGAATTTGACAGAGTGCTTCCACTGGCAGTGACTCGTCCCAATGAGAGTCATGTGCAATGAGGAGAGACCTTCCATCCCTGATCGGCACAACTCCACTGATGGGCTGCCTTTTATATTTCTATACATGAATTATGCATAGAATATTTAAGTGTCTTGGCCTTTTGGTATCTCTGAAATTTGAGAACACAAAACACTTCAGGGCAAATGTTCAAAGCTCAAACACACCCCAGGTGTAGCCATTACAAAACTGCCCGGTGAAAACTGACTCGACGTGAAAACAATAAATCCCGTTTGTGATTTATCGTGGCAAGCTTTGAATTTAAACAAGCAAAGACAGATGCTTGCACAGACAATAGTATAAATAGGATGAACGTCCTCATTCAATCCTCTTTGTGGCGGCCTTTAAAACGTATACCTTATCTGAAGACCATCACAACCACATCAAAAGCAGTAATTAAATCTGTCCTATAGAAGACGACACGCACTGCGCCGGCACACTTATGCATTCAGATACTAAGTGCATAATTAATAACAATTAGAGAAGGCAATGATGTTCTCAGCAGGGGACCAACATGGCCCAGGCATAAATGTCAAGAGAAAGAATAATAATTAAAAAAAAAAAAATAAAGGGCCACTTTTTTTTTTCTTAGAAAAGGCAATTGATTCACTAGTCTATGAAATCAAAATCCAAAGGTTAATTAGTCCTTCCAAACAAGCTTTATCTTACTTTGCAAATTGCAGAATTAGTGTTGGTAAGCAGAACAGTGTGTTTATTATTCAAATTTAAAGGCTTTGTGTGTAATTTAAACTTATTATAGCAAACATCACTATTACTACTGCTCATGTGGGGATTTGAACAAACCTCTAATGAAAATACTAAAGTTTTATATTAATTATAAAAATATGATGGAGAGCTTTCACCTGGCGGATGATAAAACAGGTAAAAAAAATCCCTTACTTACTGACGATTGGAGCCACAAATGGACCAGAACAGACTTTTTAGTGTGGACGCTTTTGACTGAAGTAAAGAACCACCTAGCAACCGCATAGCAACGCCCTGGCAATGAGGCAAAACATTTCTGTTTAGAGGAACATCAGTTCTGACCAATTAAACCGCAAATTTAAACGTTTTCCACCCAGAGAGAACCATTATCAGAATTTATGTCTTGCTCTCAGTCTTCACCTGTTTAAAGACTGTATGATTTAAAGCAAAGGTGACTTTATGCATGTTTCCACAAAAGGGTATTTTTAACATTTTTTTACAGTGGTGATCTTTCTTCCGTCATGAATATTTGATTGGGTTTACGTTCAGGCCAACGACGATATGGTTTCATTCCATTGCGATTTTTCCCTGGATACCAATGCTCCAGAAAACTGATTATCTCTATATCAGGACACAGACACCGGTTTTATGCTCATAACTTTTTGATGGTGCTTCTTTATGCATCGGATCCTCCACAAACGTTGTTGAGATTCATTTGTCTCTGAGTGAATGCAGAGAAGCTGCGATCAGCCCGCACAAACGCAGTACTGGCTCTATTCACACAGGACCATCCTCCTCTTACTATTCTTTGACATGTACGGGGACATTTATTTGAAATAGTCTTACGTAATGCGAATCATTGATTTTTGAGGGACTTAGAAACTACATATCCACTTGCAAAACAGCACATTCTGCTATAAAATGCTCTCTAAAATGATCATTAATTATTACTTTCGGTGAGCAGAAATTCTTACGACGGTACTCACTTTTGTGGTCGGCGGTTTGGACGTTAATGGCTGCGTGTTGAGTTATTTTGAGGGGACAGTTTTTCAGAGTTTCTTTCTGTATTAAAGTGGTGATTTGCTGTTTTCCACCAATAATGTGTGATATTCTTCTAAATGAAACAGGATGTTCACTGTGAAGTTACTCATTAAACTGGCAAACAACAATCTGATTAATAGACTTTTTTTTCGTAAACTAGCCCCATCTTTCTAAGCTGAAGCTAAATATAGTAAACATCAATTTTACTAGATTTCATCTCTCACTGAAATGTGTTCCAGCGGGAGTATTCTGATATATCTTACCCAGCAGTCTTTCCCTTCAGGAAGGTTCAACATCTGACACTTTCTAGCTCTAACGAGACTTCACAGAAAGAGACTGGAGTCTTCTGCTTCTCAGCCGGCCACTTCTCGGTGAATGCTGCTTAATTGTAATCAATGAGTTTAAACAGGGTTAGTAGCTCTGGGAATTGAAACCCGCTGCTTAAGGTATGAGAATAAACAGAGAGAAATAAAGATAGGGAGGCCAATTTGCAGCATTTCCTAGTTTTACCACTGAATTTTATGTAAAATATAAACCCCCTCAGGCACAAAGCTGAATCTGCAGCTCCAGGACATGGTGGCACACTTGCAGAAGCAGAGACTCGATGATGCTTCTTTTCATTCAAAAGTTAGAAGCCTTGACTCTCGCTCTCTCATGACAAACTCTTACTGTGCAACTCACAGAGAGAGCCGTCTAATCACTGGAGCTCTGTTCCCAACAGAAAGTGAAATGAACCATACAAGAAATAATGGGAGGGTTGTTAAGCAAACAAACAGTGTTATTAAGGATACTAAGTAGGTTTAGACACTGGTTGTGTGAATATGCACAGGAAGCATGCATCATGTTTTTTGTTAAACACCGTGTCGTAACCAGGCGCGATGCGATAAGGTTCCAACAACAAGCAGTTCGTCCATATGAGACGTGATAAAATCAATCAAAAAAATCTGAAGACATTATGTGTCATATATGTGAGACGCTGCAAAAGACGCGAGCGCAACAGTCGTATGCACGTTCGTCTAGCATGTATTAACATAGAAAAATCAATGGAAAAATAATGCATTGGAATGGAAAAATGTGTGGCCTACTGTAAAAAAAAAAAAAAAAAAAATTCCCGTAAAATTTACGGCAAGAAGTTTACCGTAAGCAATACGGTTGCACTGTTTTAGGTTTTACGGGGACAGCAGAGTTTACGGTCTAATTTACAAATCAAAAAAGTACCATTTAAAGGTTTTTATTGTAATAATTACTGTACATAACTGTAAAAATTTACTATATTTCATTAACTGATTTGTTAATTGATTAACTGATCTGTTTTGTACCTTTGTAATACACTGAAAACCACCAAACACAGTAGTGATGACAGTCAAATTGTAATGGTTATCAGCAGGAGGGCACTCAACCTTGGACTTTCTCACACACACACATTCACTTCATTCACTCTTCACTACATTTCCCAGAAGCCCCGTACCCAGTCACTGATCACCTCACCAGCTGCAGTTAATCATCCAGACTATTTAAGAGACATTCGACATCACATACACTGCGAAGTCTTGTTATTTCCCAGTATTTAGCATTTCTGAGCTTTTATTTCCCGTGTTTGCGTTCCTGTTTTTGTCCCCTCTGACTGTTCTCTGACCGCCCTGACATTCTCGCCTGTCCACCGACTTCGAATCTGCCTATTCCTCTGACATGGCTGTTTGCTGTTCTGTGACCATTGCCTGTTTGACCACCTCTATTATAGTAAACCCTGCATTTGGATCTGCACCGGCGTTGTCACGCTCCTCTTCATCACACATACAATGAATCAAAGCTCATCACAAGCAGTTTTTCCACAAGAACAACACTATTACATAGAAGGTGCACAGAGTATCATTCACACAAACGCTAAACACCATCATGGTAACACATAAGACATTTTAAAAATGCAATAAACATTTATTTAACGAAAATTAGATGTAACATAAAACCTTAATGTACATAAATGATTATAAAAATCTTAAGACGAAATACATCAAACGTGAACGGTCATGCAGGGAATTGTGGGAATTTACGTTTTTTCACTGTAAATTATACAATGACTTTAAAAAAAACTGTAAATTTAACAATATTTTACGCGTACAGTTATTTACCGTATATAATACGGAAACTTTCTGTAAACCAATGAACTGTTTTTCATCGTAGCATTTTTACAATATTTTACCGTTAAAATCCCTGCCATTTTTTACAGTGCCGTATATTTGTTGATTAATGACGCCGTCCCCGACTAGTCGACTTTAATCACATAAATCTGTCATTCAATATGCGTGCTATTTGGGACAGGGCCTGATTTACATGGAAAATATACCTTTTATCGCACGTTGTGGTGTTGCGTCACATCCGGTTAGTACACGGTGTTGAAAACCCACGGCTGTGATGATCGAGATCCTATGCAATATATGCCAGTTAAAGAAGAATGTCCTTGTGAGATCTGACGAGGGACAGGCAGAGGAAGGCTTAATGCTCAGAGGAAGGCCGTGTGCTACAGGCGGGCAGCTCATTAAGTTATGGTTAAGTGTTCGCTCCTAATTTACATAGATTAATTAGTGACGCGTGGATGCAAGGTTGGAAACGCTGCAGCCGTCGAGCGCGTACTGGCAAAACTTTTTTTTCTCTCTTGCTGCTTCACTCTCCATTGCTCACCAACTCGCTTGCTCTACAACAGCCCGTTTATATATTTCTCTCACACAGGCCTGTCAGATCAATCCATCCATCCACATCCCTACACTCACAGTCTTCCATGAGAATGCACATTAAAAGGTGACAGGCAGAGTTACCCCTCCTGACATGTGTCACATCTGTTTCTGCCCCCTCCCGGTGTCTAAAGTTACTTTCTGTTGAAGGATCCATTGGAGGGTGTGTTTGTCAGAACACAGTATAAGCCGTTTATTTTGCGTTATTCGTATTCCAGCAAATTTTGAGGAATAGTTCACCAAAAAAAAAAAAAAAAAAGAGCAAATGAGTCATCTTTTTCAATTAACTTTTTGGGTGAACATTTTATTTTAGTGATAAAACAACAGTCATAGTCACGCAGATGTTAATAAACTTATCTTCATGGTTATTTTATTTTGTGTTTATATGCCAGCCTGTGGTTGCTTATTTTGTGGCACAAGACATAATTATTTTTCTACAGACTTCATCTCATTATCTGATTTCCATTCCATCTCTCTCAATATTATGTACATGGCTTCTAAAAAAATTCAATATTTTATTGATTTCTTCACGCCGCCTGGCAGGAAGTGCCATGCGTGAGCTTTCAGATGTTCTGCGGCTGACGTTTGAAGAGCAACCTTGAGATCTTTCGTTTCTCTTGCACTGGTTTGTTCTGGACTGTTCAGCTTTCATGCCCTTATCGATCTGTTGACCTATACGGTATTCTAACTCATTCTGGGAAATACTTACTAAATTATACGCGCCTCTATTAAAAACGAATCGCAGGAAGTCACGTCCCCTGCCAATTATATATGTGCAATCACTTGGAGGAGGCACCTTTAAAAGCACTGAGAGATGTTGAAAGCTAGAGTGAAGTTAAACGTTGGGAGTGCTGGTGAATTTGTGCTGTTTGTTGGCACAGAGCGGTATAGGATAATGTTAGCAATTTCCTCCAGAAGCACAACAGCTCTTCCATCATGTGATGTCTATAATTTCAGCTCACATAATAGATGTACGGCATGTTCCATAAAGGTTTCCGGAAATGTGTGAGGAGCGCAACAATGCACACAGGTCATCAAACCAACGCTTACGAGATGAGAGGCGAGACATTCCTCCATTCACAACTCGTATATATTCCGCAAATAGCACTGTTGACAAGCGCATCGATTTTGACGTCGTTCAAAATCTGAATAGATAATAGTTATGTGTTTCCATAAAGACAAAATTATGACTTGAGAGACACAAAGAGAAAGATAGCTGGAGAGAGACATCTTCAAATGATAGCCATAACATAACCTCAGTATGCATGCACAAACAATTACTGCGGTTCAATAAAAATGAAGACGGTTTTATAATAAAAACAGACACCTTCAATACATTTGCAAACATTTAAAGAGCCTTTTAATGTTTCAACCTTTATGTGTTCAGGCCTTGGAATTGAAAAGACACATTTTTTCCTCTAAAAATAATAATAATAATAATGAAATATCGCTACTGAATCTACAACAAACACACAGCATGAGCATTGGACAGTGCTGTCCAGTTCCCAAACGAATGAGCCAGTGCTGAATAAAAACCAAACAGAGTTATAGTCCGACTGCCGAGCTGAGGTGAATCTAAAACATACATGTTTTCTGATTTATAAACGAATGATTCCTCTGAGCCAGTTCTTCAAAGAGTGAATCAAAAACATACACTGACCTATGTGTTTTGATTCCTAAACAAATGACTCTTCTGAGCCATTTCTTCACAGTGAATCAAAAATATATAACATGTAATGAATCCGCCCTGCCTTTCGTCCACTCACCACCAGATGTCGCCCTCTCACACGGACTACATTTCCCATAAGCCTCTCACCCAGTCACTAATCACCCTGCCAGCTGTAACATTTTACACTCACTTCCCTTCACTATATAAGCACCACTCTCACTTACACTCGCTGCGAAGTATCGTTAATCCCTGTATTACAATTCCGAGCGTATTATCCTTGTCTTGTTTGCCTGTTTCCTGATCCTACCGGTTTCTTGTTTTTGATGTTTATCTGCCCGCCTTTGACCAATTGCCTGGATATTTACTACGAGCTTGCCTGTTCCCTACCACTTCTGTTTGCTGTTGAGCTGACCATTGCCTGTCTGACTACGTCTGTAAATAAAGCTGCACTTGGATTTTATTCGCTGACTCACCCTTCATTGCATAACATGAATGGTGAATTCGGATTCCTAAACAAATAACTTGGTCCTACTGTGTGTAAAATGTCTTGAACTTGTATCGACTTACATTTAAATGAATCATTTGATACAATGCTTATTGTGTACATGTTTTTACACTGTACTTATATCCTGTTATGTCCCATGTTATTTGTTCTGGGTACGGTGTGTTTCCTTTTCCTCCGTCTTTACTCTCATTTCAGCAGGGGGACGCGGGTACCTGAGTGGTCTAATCTTCTGTCAATCATCAAGACGTTTGGTGAGATAACACGTGATATACGTGTCACACGGAGTCTTCAACTGTGTATAGAACACTAGTGTAGTGACACGAGGCACATTTTGTATTTTTGGTTTGTAGTAAGAGTAGTTTTATTTAGGGCGTCTTTGACGCTTTCTTTTTATGCAATTTAGGGATTTTTCCATGAATATTGAGGGTTAAGGTAGATTCGATGTTTTTGGGGGTTTTTTCAGGAAGATTGTTTTGTTTCTTTCTTTGATTTGCCACAGTCTCGTTCTTTTCTCTTTCCCCCATTCTTTTGTGAACCTTTTTACTATGTTATAAACAGGGTTGGGGAGTAACGAAATACAAATAACTTACTTACGTATTTAAAATACAAAATTTGAGTAACTGTATTTCATTACAGTTACATTTTAAATGGATGGTAATCAGATTACAGTTACATCTGAAAAGTATTTTAGATTACCAAAGTGATTACTTTGAATTTTAATGTCATTTAAACAGCAATTGGTGATTCTCTGACTCTGACCGTCTGAAAAAGCGGAGTTCAGTTTCATGTTTTCCACTGTTTTCATGTTTTGTGATAGTTGTTTGTGAGTCATTTTATAATTGTAAAAAAGGTCACTCAGAATTGTTAGTTTGCATTTCACAATTCTGACTTCTTTTTATCACAATTGCGAGATTTAAACTCACAATTGCAAGTAATAAAGTCAGATTGGGAGATTTAAACTTGCAATACTAATTGTGAATTTAGAATGTGAGTTTAGATCTCATAATTCTGACTTTTCTCAATATAGCGAGTTTATTCTCATAATTCTGACTTTATAACTCGCAATTGCAACTTTATATCACACAATTCTGAGGGAAAAAGTCAGAATTGTGAGACAAAAACTTGCAATGACCTTTTTTGTGTTTTTTCCACACTTATTAGTATTCCAAAGTATTCGATTAAGTTACTAAACTTGATTAATGTAACAAAATACGTTACAAATTACTTTTTAAAGCATGTATTTTGTAATCTGTAGTGAAATACATTTTAAAAGTAACCTACCCAGCCCTGGTTATAAAGTGTATATAATTAGTGAATTTTTGTAAACACGTATCTTGGGTTAGTTGTTTGTCCCGTCTTTCACTATAATAAACCAACACTTTATTGTGTGCGATCATTTTTCCAGTACACGTTCAGTGTTTTAATGTTGCACCCCTTACTTCCTCCGGAATTTAAAAGGGTAACATTAATGGGGGCTCGTCCGGGATAAAAAACAATTTGTCCTGCACAATTAAATACTGTTCATGTGCTGGAAACTAAGTGATGGTACAGGTTACGGAGGGTTTGTATGTTGGAATAAGTTTTAAGTCGTGGATTGATGTTTGTAAGATAGGAGTAATTATAATCATGACTTTTAGTTTGCAAACCTTTATTGATAACCCGACCATAGAGTTATTTGACAGAAAAATACCTGCATGCAATTAAAGCTGTAATTGCTTTCTGTGATTACATCTATAACAATTACACTGCTGACACCTTAACCCATCCTTAAACTTAACAACACCTTAGCCGTATCCTACCAGCACAAGTGTTTTGCAATACAATATAAACATACACCTAATTTAAAGTGTGAACAATGACTCTTATGAGCCATTTTTTACAGAAATCAAAAAAGATACAATGTGACCACTGTATTCAGAATCCCATTTCAGTCACTTCTTTGAGGCAGTTCTTTTGCTCAACACACCAATCTCCACAATTAAAACTGAGTTTAAAGTTAAAGTTGCACCCACTCAGCTATGTTGTATATACACAGTCAGTCATGATTAATTCAGTCTGCAACTAAAAGTGTCTGGTAACAGGAGGTTACTGAGATAAAGTGAGTTGTATTCAGATGGTCTCAGTCGGCTCCCAAGAGGCCACCTACTCCATGTAAAATAAAAATGCTTTTTTAGACTACTGATATGACTGGAGTGCACACGATTTTAAACATGTTTTCCCACTAGTAGCATTCATTTATTTAGGTGTAAAGTGTTTTAAATAAGGAAAAATTACGGAATACGTAAACCATTCTTTTGAGCAGACTTTTAAGAACAGACATTATGCCCCTATTTCTCCACCATGTGTTATTTTGCAGATATAAATAGCAAATTTATCTTGCCCCACAACAACACGTAAAAGCCGAATTTTCATTCTTTATTCATGGTTGTACTTTACTTCTAAAATGAAGCACTGGGGAGAGAAAACCGCTTTCATTCTCACAAAAACGTCACTAGGGACCTTATATAAGTGTTGTCCTACGGAGAAAAAGAAAGGGAGAAAAAAACTCGGTTCAAAATCTTGGGATGTGTGCACATGAGCATACTTGCCTTGTTCAAAGCCAATGCAATTGCCATTTTGGAAGAAATGTACTTTAAGATGAGGACAAAGACGAAATTTACCCTCTAAAATCACATTAGAAACTTCACTAAAGTTGATGTTTCTTCAGCAACTTCTATCCTGACTTTCTAAACATCTGCATCACCTGAAAGCCACCATCCTTCACACTCATGTCTTTTTTCCAGTTATTTTGGAAACGTTCACACATATTTACAAAGGTGTTTTGAGTGATCTAAACGGGCAACACTCCTGATGGACCCGCATGAATAAAACATCCCACCTCGACATGCTCATCAGAAATATCTTTAAACAGTATTCCTGTAGCTCAAACAGCAGGGTATGGTGCTAGCAGAGCCAAGGTCATGGGTTTGATTCACACAAACTGCTGAAATGAATTCCTTCAATCCATTGTAAGACAATAAATAAATAGAAAATATAGAAAAGCTGATGTGCTTTCAAGGAAAAGCTATATGTGTGCAGAGTATTCCTTAAAATGTTAAATTATAAAAGTGAAAAGTATTACAGTAAACCTGTATGGGTCCATCACTCCTGTGGCAAACAGGACAAAGATGTGAACGTAAGATTAAAGTGAACAGATTTTTTTTAAGTACAAAAGCAAAGTTTTTCCAAGTTTGTTAACTTGTTGGCAAATTTGACAGATAGAGATGGATAGACAGAGAGAGACAGTTGTGTATACAGTATCTAATCTTTTCCACGCTCTAAAAAGTAATTCAGTATGAAAGCCCGTTCCCACCACTGTTGAGAAAAAAAAAATTCCGTAAGTCATAATAATGAGTAACTTTCTCATAATAATGACTTAACATCTCATGATAATGACTTAATATCTCATAATAATGACTTAGTATCTCAAAATAATGACTTAGTATCTCATAATAATGACTTAGTATCTCATAATAATGACTTAACATCTCATAATAATGACTTAACATCTCATAATAATGACTTAACATCTCATGATAATGACTTAACATCTAATGATAATGACTTAACATCTCATGATAATGACTTAATATCTCATAATAATGACTTAGTATCTCATAATAATGACTTAACATCTCATAATAATGAGAAACTTTCTCATAATAGTGACTTAACATCTCATAATAGTGACTTAACATCTCATAATAATGACTTAACATCTCATGATAATGACTTAACATCTCATAATAATAACTTAACATCTCATAATAATGACTTAACATCTCATAATAATGACTTAGTATCTCATAATAATGACTTAACATCTCATAATAATGACTTAACATCTCATGATAATGACTTAACATCTCATAATAATGACTTAACATCTCATAATAATGACTTAACATCTCATAATATTGACTTAACATCTCATAACAATGACTTAGTATCTCATAATAATGACATAACATCTCATAATAATGACTTAGTATCTCATAATAATGACTTAACATCTCATAATAATGACTTAGTATCTCATAATAATGACTTAACATCTCATAATAATGACATAGTGTCTCATAATAATGACTTAACATCTCATAATAATGACTTAGTATCTCATAATAATGACTTAACATCTCATAATAATGACTTAGTATCTCATAATAATGACTTAACATCTCATAATAATGACTTAACATCTCATAATAATGACTTACTATCTCATAATAATGACTTAGTATCTCATAATAATGACTTAACATCTCATAATAATGACTTAGTAACTCATCATAATGACTTAGCATCTCATCATAATGACTTTGTATCTCATCATAATGACTTAGTATCTCATCATAATGACTTAACATCTCATAATAATGACTTAGTATCTCATAATAATGACTTAGTATCTCATAATAATGACTTAACATCTCATAATAATGACTTAACATCTCATAATAATGACTTAGTATCTCATAATAATGACTTAATATCTCATAATAATGACTTAGTATCTCATAATAATGACTTAGTATCTCATAATAATGACTTAGTATCTCATAATAATGACTTAGTATCTCATAATAATGACTTAACATCTCATAATAATGACTTAGTATCTCATAATAATGACTTAGTATCTCATAATAATGACTTAGTATCTCATAATAATGACTTAGTATCTCATAATAATGACTTAGTATCTCATAATAATGACTTAGTATCTCATAATAATGACTTAGTATCTCATAATAATGACTTAGCATCTCATATTAATGACTTTGTATCTCATAATAATGACTTCGTATCTCATCATAATGACTTAGTATCTCATCATAATGACTTAGTATCTCATCATAATGACTTAGTATCTCATCATAATGACTTAGTATCTCATCATAATGACTTAACATCTCATAATAATGACTTAACATCCCATAATAATGACTTAACATCTCATAATAATGACTTACTATCTCATAATAATGACTTAGTATCTCATAATAATGACTTAACATCTCATAATAATGACTTAGTAACTCATAATAATGACTTAGTATCTCATAATAATGACTTAGTAACTCATAATAATGACTTAACATCTCATAATAATGACTTAACATCTCATAATAATGACTTAACATCTCATAATAATGACTTACTATCTCATAATAATGACTTAACATCTCATAATAATGACTTAGTAACTCATAATAATGACTTACTATCTCATAATAATGACTTAACATCTCATAATAATGACTTAACATCTCATAATAATGACTTAATATCTCATAATAATGACTTAGTATCTCATAATAATGACTTAACATCTCATAATAATGACATAGTATCTCATAATAATGACTTAGCATCTCATCATAATGACTTAGCATCTCATCATAATGACTTAGCATCTCATCATAATGACTTTGTATCTCATCATAATGACTTAGTATCTCATCATAATGACTTAGTATCTCATCATAATGACTTAGTATCTCATAATAATGACTTAGTATCTCATAATAATGACTTAGTATCTCATAATAATGACTTAGCATCTCATCATAATGACTTTGTATCTCATCATAATGACTTAGTATCTCATCATAATGACTTAGTATCTCATAATAATGACTTAGTATCTCATAATAATGACTTAACATCTCATAATAATGACTTAGTATCTCATAATAATGACTTAACATCTCATAATAATGACTTAGTATCTCATAATAATGACTTAACATCTCATAATAATGACTTAGTATCTCATAATAATGACTTAGTATCTCATAATAATGACTTAGTATCTCATAATAATGACTTAGTATCTCATAATAATGACTTAGTATCTCATAATAATGACTTAGTATCTCATAATAATGACTTAGTATCTCATAATAATGACTTAGCATCTCATATTAATGACTTTGTATCTCATAATAATGACTTCGTATCTCATCATAATGACTTAGTATCTCATCATAATGACTTAGTATCTCATCATAATGACTTAGTATCTCATCATAATGACTTAGTATCTCATCATAATGACTTAACATCTCATAATAATGACTTAACATCCCATAATAATGACTTAACATCTCATAATAATGACTTACTATCTCATAATAATGACTTAGTATCTCATAATAATGACTTAACATCTCATAATAATGACTTAGTAACTCATAATAATGACTTAGTATCTCATAATAATGACTTAGTAACTCATAATAATGACTTAACATCTCATAATAATGACTTAGTAACTCATAATAATGACTTAGTATCTCATAATAATGACTTAGTAACTCATAATAATGACTTAACATCTCATAATAATGACTTAACATCTCATAATAATGACTTAACATCTCATAATAATGACTTACTATCTCATAATAATGACTTAACATCTCATAATAATGACTTAGTAACTCATAATAATGACTTACTATCTCATAATAATGACTTAACATCTGATAATAATGACTTAACATCTCATAATAATGACTTAATATCTCATAATAATGACTTAGTATCTCATAATAATGACTTAACATCTCATAATAATGACATAGTATCTCATAATAATGACTTAGCATCTCATCATAATGACTTAGCATCTCATCATAATGACTTAGCATCTCATCATAATGACTTTGTATCTCATCATAATGACTTAGTATCTCATCATAATGACTTAGTATCTCATCATAATGACTTAGTATCTCATAATAATGACTTAGTATCTCATAATAATGACTTAGTATCTCATAATAATGACTTAGCATCTCATCATAATGACTTTGTATCTCATCATAATGACTTAGTATCTCATCATAATGACTTAGTATCTCATAATAATGACTTAGTATCTCATAATAATGACTTAACATCTCATAATAATGACTTAGTATCTCATAATAATGACTTAACATCTCATAATAATGACTTAGTATCTCATAATAATGACTTAACATCTCATAATAATGACTTAGTATCTCATAATAATGACTTAGTATCTCATAATAATGACTTAGTATCTCATAATAATGACTTAGTATCTCATAATAATGACTTAGTATCTCATAATAATGACTTAGTATCTCATAATAATGACTTAGTATCTCATAATAATGACTTAGCATCTCATATTAATGACTTTGTATCTCATAATAATGACTTCGTATCTCATCATAATGACTTAGTATCTCATCATAATGACTTAGTATCTCATCATAATGACTTAGTATCTCATCATAATGACTTAGTATCTCATCATAATGACTTAACATCTCATAATAATGACTTAACATCCCATAATAATGACTTAACATCTCATAATAATGACTTACTATCTCATAATAATGACTTAGTATCTCATAATAATGACTTAACATCTCATAATAATGACTTAGTAACTCATAATAATGACTTAGTATCTCATAATAATGACTTAGTAACTCATAATAATGACTTAACATCTCATAATAATGACTTAACATCTCATAATAATGACTTAACATCTCATAATAATGACTTAACATCTCATAATAATGACTTAGTAACTCATAATAATGACTTACTATCTCATAATAATGACTTAACATCTCATAATAATGACTTAACATCTCATAATAATGACTTAATATCTCATAATAATGACTTAGTATCTCATAATAATGACTTAACATCTCATAATAATGACATAGTATCTCATAATAATGACTTAGCATCTCATCATAATGACTTAGCATCTCATCATAATGACTTAGCATCTCATCATAATGACTTTGTATCTCATCATAATGACTTAGTATCTCATCATAATGACTTAGTATCTCATCATAATGACTTAGTATCTCATAATAATGACTTAGTATCTCATAATAATGACTTAGTATCTCATAATAATGACTTAGCATCTCATCATAATGACTTTGTATCTCATCATAATGACTTAGTATCTCATCATAATGACTTAGTATCTCATAATAATGACTTAGTATCTCATAATAATGACTTAACATCTCATAATAATGACTTAGTATCTCATAATAATGACTTAACATCTCATAATAATGACTTAGTATCTCATAATAATGACTTAACTTCTCATAATAATGACTTAACATCTCATAATAATGACTTAACATCTCATAATAATGACTTAACATCTCATAATATTGACTTAACATCTCATAATAATGACTTAACATCTCATAATAATGACTTAGTATCTCATAATAATGACTTAACATCTCATAATAATGACTTAACATCTCATAATAATGACTTACTATCTCATAATAATGACTTAGTATCTCATAATAATGACTTAACATCTCATAATAATGACTTAATATCTCATAATAATGACTTAGTATCTCATAATAATGACTTAGCATCTAATCATAATGACTTTGTATCTCATCATAATGACTTAGTATCTCATCTTAATGACTTAGTATCTCATAATAATGACTTAGTATCTCATAATAATGACTTAACATCTCATAATAATGACTTAGTATCTCATAATAATGACTTAGTATCTCATAATAATGACTTAGTATCTCATAATAATGACTTAGTATCTCATAATAATGACTTAGTATCTCATCATAATGACTTAGTATCTCATCATAATGACTTAGTATCTCATCATAATGACTTAGCATCTCATAATAATGACTTTGTATCTCATCATAATGACTTAGTATCTCATCATAATGACAGTATCTCATAATAATGACTTAACATCTCATAATAATGACTTAGTATCTCATAATAATGACTTAGTATCTCATAATAATGACTTAACATCTCATAATAATGACTTAGTATCTCATAATAATGACTTAGTATCTCATAATAATGACTTAGTATCTCATAATAATGACTTAGTATCTCATAATAATGACTTAGTATCTCATAATAATGACTTAGCATCTCATATTAATGACTTTGTATCTCATAATAATGACTTCGTATCTCATCATAATGACTTAGTATCTCATCATAATGACTTAGTATCTCATCATAATGACTTAGTATCTCATCATAATGACTTAGTATCTCATCATAATGACTTAGTATCTCATCATAATGACTTAGCATCTCATAATAATGACTTTGTATCTCATCATAATGACTTAGTATCTCATCATAATGACTTAGTATCTCATCATAATGACTTAGTATCTCATCATAATGACTTAGTATCTCATAATAATGACTTAGTATCTCATAATAATAACTTAGCATCTCATATTAATGACTTAGTATCTCATAATAATGACTTAGTATCTCATCATAATGACTTAGTATCTCATAATAATGACTTAGCATCTCATAATAATGACTTAGTATCTCATAATAATGATTTAGTATCTCATAATAATGACTTAGTATCTCATAATAATGACTTAACATCTCATAATAATGACTTAGCATCTTTAACTTAATAAAAAAACAAAAAAGTTTTTATGTCATTATTATGAGAAAAAAATGTTTTTCCTCAACAGTGGCTGGAACGGGCTTCCAAAATTCAGGCGACTTGTTACCACAACTTAAATAAATGCATGGTTGCAAGTTAAAAATTCTAATTTATTGTTTTAATGAAACCTATTACGTTGCAAACATTATTTAGAGTTCTCTTGACGTAATCATGTTGATCATTTCATCAACTTAATATTATCTGTAATTTAAATTCAAATTACTGCGTTAATTGTTTTTTTTTCTTTGTTTTTTTTTTTTTAATTCAGTTGGTAACTTAATGAAATTGTCTTGATGGCAGTGGATTTCTAGTTCCCAGCTTGTATTGCACAGGACTGGATAAGGAGAATTTTTAAAAAATATATTTTTAAAATGTATTTGTTTTTAGTGAAGGGAAAGGCTTGTTAGTGTTTAATGCTCTTATGTTTGTTTGTTTTACAAGAGTTTCTGTAAAGTTGAAGTTTTTGTGCTGAAGAGCATATATATGAAGGTAGACCCTACATCGGCTCTATAAGCAGTGACAGCGCTAATGCCAGTGAAAAATAATATCTTACTTGCTCATTGAATAAACATTTATGTTCAAGCTACATTGAGTTAGAGGAACTTGATAATTTGTAGCATAAATACATTAAGTTGATTACTCCAAAAAAAATCTATTTCAGTTCACTTTAAATAAATTATGTGTTATGAAAGCTGTTGATTTGAACTGAAACAGATTTTTTTTGGAGTAATCAACTTAATGTATTTATGCTACAAATTATCAAGTTCCTCTAACTCAATGTAGCTTGAACACAAATTTACTCAAAGAAAAAAAAAAATTGATGCAATTGTTGTTCCAACATTATTTTTTAGAGTGCGGGGTGGAAAACCCATTTCCCAGAGTACATTGCTTGTTTAATTTATTTTGCAAATTATTTAAATCACTATATATTTTTTTTAAATTTTTAATTACAATTCTGTTTCTCAAATTTCAACTACGGCTAATTTTGCATGGCCGATACTGTTAACACAGTCATCCAAAAACATCTGTGCTACACGTGCGGTTAAAAATCTCCTAAAACATGCATGATGATTCAGACATTCTGCTGTGAAGATTTTCAGGGACATCTTTAGATGTGAGATTCTCCAGATATTTCTTGTGTCTCCAAATGCTTACGGTGAAAGCGTCACAGCTCACAGTCTGCTTGCAAAGCAAACCACTAAACTCAAGGATCTTGCCAGCTTGTGCCTTTTCAGCTTCGGTACTGTATATAAAAAAGTGCCATTTTGTTGGTTGTTTACATGCTTCTTGCTGGACATAAGGCCTTTAACCATAGCAAAACAGCTTTGCAGACATGCAAGACATAAACACAGCCTGAGGAATAAACACCTACGGGGCATGATATCTTCTGGTTCACGGAGACAACTTTTATCTGTATGCCCCAAAACGTCACTCTAAACCTGTTTAGAAAATGTCAGTTTATCAACATGTTATCAAGTCAATTTTAGAGGACATGTGAGAACATATGATGTCATTGACATCAAATCTGGCATGACGTGTCTTGGAGCTGCTAGTTTAAATGTGCATTCGCAAATGAGATTTGAGAGCTCTGCCTCGCTATCTACGGTCTACATACAGTAGGCGGCTGCCTTCTAAGACTGAAACTAAACCTTGAAAGTGACCGATTAGGAACGCTCGATTTAGGCAGGAACACCAAGCATCACATAAATACTCCAGCGCTTTTTCACACGACATTCAACTCACAATTACAGCATTGGTGTTACTAAACATACTCTTTCTAACGTTTGGAGTTTGTTTTTGAAGGTCTCATTTATATGTTCAAAAATACAGTCAAAAGAGTAATATTGTGTAATATTATAAAATAAATATTTAAATATAGACAAACTACTAGTTATTCCTGTGATCAAAGCTGAATTTTCAGCATCATTACTCCAGTCTTCAGTGTCACATTATCCTTTAGAAATCATTCTAATATGATGAATTTTATTCTCAATACATTTTTATAAAGATATTTTTTTGAATAAGACAGCCATTTTTCATCATAAAGGTATTTTCTCAAACCATGCTTGTACATTCCTGTGACATTTCCGCAAAATGATAATGACGATGTTGTTTGTTGCACATTTTGGGACACTTTCGAAGTGTTTTGGATCTAGCAAAGTGTTATTACGTTGGTTTTTGCTCACACGGCCGCAGTTTGGAAATGTGCCGCCAAAAGGTTAATGCTTTCGAAATCAAGGTAATCGAGTTTAAAAATAATGTAGCGCCTACAATAAACCCTACTCTGATCCTAACCGATAGAAAACGTTAACGCAACCGTGCCATTTTAGCAAGCTTCTAAGTTTCTGAGCTATTTTTTGGTGACTTGTGTTTCACCTTAGTGCAATTCTGTACCAGGTTCACAACACCAAAGCCATATGGAGCTGATTACGTGATGCAAACATGAAATCTGTATTAGTTTGAGGAAAAAAAAACTGTTTTGAGGTCATTGTATTTTGCCATACAAAAATAAGGCTTTATTAATTGATAATCTGCCATAATTTGCGTGAAGGGGAATGAAATGTTGGAGTTCTTTGTGTTCATTTCAGCTGAAAACTTGAAGGAAGAGGCACTTTTTTCCCAACGAACCTGGTTAAAATTCCTTAAAAAAAAAACAAAAAAAACAACTATCCTGTCCCAAAACGTTTAAATGGAAGTATTTATTTTAAAATACAGCATCATTATGGAGCTGCTTTCACAATGGGAATGTGTCTACTGTGGCTTATAAAACAGTTAGTTCCTGTCCTTGACTCTGATTGGTCAATAGCTGTGTTTTATTCTTGATTATTATCACTCAACGGTCCTGTGTATCACTGCACAACACCCTTACCAACCACTCTTAGCAGGCGATTTGTCAGACAAAGCAATTGGTGGAGTTAGTAGATTGACGTGGGCAAACTCGAAAAACTTGAAACAACTTTCCTTCTGATGTTCATCCATGTTCATTTGATGCTATAAATGAATTAGTATGAAGAGATGATCGGTTCTACAGCGATCCGTCGTGCTATTCGTGCTATTTCACAATAGCGCTTGGTTTGTCGGACATATAGCAACGGTAACTAAAGGGGGCGGGTCTTTGCGAAGGGTCAAATTGATATTGTTTATTGATTGAAGCTTACTGTATTAGTAGAATAGTATCTTAAGTGGAAGAGTATTGTGAGCGAGTTTATTATCTACATTCAGATTCATAATAAAAAATCTTTTAAAATGTTCGCTTCAATATCTCGTCCTCATTAAATGTCCCGTGACTGACAGCGCCAATCAAAGCATTTCAATGTAAAAGTCTTCATTACTGACCGACACACTCATAAAGACAGTTTTTGCCGCCAAGTAATGGCGTAATAACGAAACTTTTGTTGCCGTTCACGTTCAGGGACTATTTTTTCCGGCGGAAGGAAGGCATTTACTTCATGAAAGTAGCATTGATACATATTTTTGGCTTTTTTTATATTGTGTGGTAACACCTTTATAAAAGCAATAAGGTACTCAAGGCTTAGGCTTAGTAAGGTCAAGTATTGCTTACTTAAAACGCTGCCTATTTAGGCTGCTCACTATATTGTGGAACAAAGCCTGCGTCATTCATGCAGATGGAGGAACAGGTTTGAAAAAGATTGGCTTTGTGAATCACAGCAATTGTGACAGTAGGACCCACGGGTCCCTGCGGTTGACTGCAAAACGGCTTTATTGAAATTCTGCCGCTGTAGCATTTAACTGATGTTGTGTTTGCTACTTCACAATTCACACCAGCTCAAATCCTACTCCTATTATACAACATGTAGATATTTGGTTGTTGAAATAGTGACAACAAACAGCATAATTATTAAATAACTTGCCACGTCGCAACATGCATAGCCGAAGCGCGGTATTCTGATGCATTGACAATGAAACCCGTGAACACAAGCTCTCCAGGTTTCCATGCTGGGAGAGCTGAGATGGAGGAACAGAGGAATTTGCTTCTGTGCATGTTGACAGATCGAGTCATAGGCAGGATAAACCTGAGAGAAAGAGAGGTGGAACACATATGAGAGGCAGATGGCAATTGTTGTCTTTCTATTTATGAGTTCCCAGCATTCACAGCTGCTCCTGTGTAAGACACTGGCCAAACACCGACTCTTTCTCTCTTTTCGCATACATGGATACAAATGTGCATTAATAAAAATATGCAGCCTTTCTGTTTAATAATGAAAAATTCAGTCATCATTTACAGTACTCATTCTCATGGGGTTTCCAAATATGATTGGATTGTTCATTTTACA